>CM019063.1:55042880-55620255 GCA_009667805.1 Leptobrachium leishanense | reverse complement strand
AATTAATGCAGCATATGATTCTGCACACTGCTGGGAAGCACCTCTACAGTATAATTAATGCAGCATATGGTTCCGCACACTGCCGGCAGCACCTCTACAGTATAATTAATGCAGCATATGAATCCGCACACTGCTGGGAAGCACCTCTACAGTATAATTAATGCAGCATATGGTTCCGCACACTGCCGGCAGCACCTCTACAGTATAATTAATGCAGCATATGATTCTGCACACTGCCGGCAGCACCTCTACAGTATAATTAATGCAGCATATGAATCCGCACACTGCCGGGCAGCACCTCTGTCTACAGTATAATAATGCAGTATATGATTGCGCATACTGACGGGCAGCACCTCTACAGTATAATTAATGCAGCATATGGTTCCGCACACTGCCGGCAGCACCTCTACAGTATAATTAATGCAGCATTGTATCCGCACACTGCCGGGCAGCACCTCTGTCTACAGTATAATAATGCAGTATATGATTGCGCATACTGACGGGCAGCACCTCTTCAGTATAATTAATGCAACATATGGTTCCGCACACTGCCGGCAGCACCTCTACAGTATAATTAATGCAGCATATGAATCCGCACACTGCTGGGAAGCACCTCTCTGCAGTATAATTAATGCAGCATGTGAATCCGCACACTGCTGGGAAGCACCTCTCTGCAGTATAATTAATGCAGCATGTGAATCCGCACACTGCTGGGAAGCACCTCTCTGCAGTATAATTAATGCAGCATATGAATCCGCACACTGCCTTGAAGCACCTCTACAGTATAATTAATGCAGCATATGGTTCCGCACACTGCCGGCAGCACCTCTACAGTATAATTAATGCAGCATATGAATCCGTACACTGCCAGGCAGCACCTCTACAGTATAATAATGCAGCATATGAATCCGCACACTGCTGGGAAGCACCTCTCTGCAGTATAATTAATGCAGCATATGAATCCGCACACTGCCGGGCAGCACCTCTACAGTATAATAATGCAGCATATGAATCCACACACTGCTGGGAAGCTCCTCTCTGCGGTATAATTAATGCAGCATATGAATCCACACACTGCTGGGAAGCGCCTCTCTGCAGTATATTTAATGCAGCATATGAATCCACACACTGCTGGGAAGCGCCTCTCTGCAGTATAATTAATGCAGCATATGAATCCACACACTGCTGGGAAGCACCTCTACAGTATAATTAATGCAGCATAAGAATCCACACACTGCTGGGAAGCACCTCTCTGCAGTATAATTAATGCAGCATATGAATCCACACACTACTGGAAGCGCCTCTCTGCAGTATAATTAATGCAGCATATGAATCCACACACTGCTGGAAGCGCCTCTCTGCAGTATAATTAATGCAGCATATGAATCCACACACTGCTGGGAAGCGCCTTCTCCGGTATAATTAATGCAGCATATGAATCCACACACACTGCTGGGAAGCGCCTCTCTGCAGTATAATTAATGCAGCATATGAATCCACACACTGCTGGAAGCACCTCTACAGTATAATTAATGCAGCATATGAATCCGCACACTGCCGGCAGCACCTCTACAGTATAATAATGCAGCATATGAATCCACACACTGCTGGGAAGCTCCTCTCTGTGGTATAATTAATGCATAATATGAATCCACACACTGCCGGGAAGCGCCTCTCTACAGTATAATTAATGCAGCATATGAATCCACACACTGCTGGGAAGCGCCTCTCTGCGGTGTAATTAATGCAGCATATGAATCCGCACACTGCTGGGAAACGCCTCTCTGCAGTATAATTAATGCAGCATATGAATCCACACACTGCTGGGAAGCACCTCTCTGCGGTATAATTAATGCAGCATATGAATCCACACACTGCTGGGAAGCACCTCTCTGCAGTATAATTAATGCAGCATATGAATCCGCACACTGCTGGGAAACGCCTCTCTGCAGTATAATTAATGCAGCATATGAATCCACACACTGCTGGGAAGCACCTCTCTGCAGTATAGTTAATGCAGCATATAATCCATTTAACATGGATAAGTGCAAGATAGGCTTGTGCACCGATTTTTTTTTCGGTTCGATTCGGTTTGATTTTTCGGATTTTTAATCTTTTCGATTTGGCTCGTTTCGACCGATTTCTGTTTCGATTCTGTTCGGCTCGGTTCGTTTTTCGTGTACTTGTTTTTTTCGTAATATCGACCATTTTTCGTATTTTCGTGTCACTTAGCTCGTTTTTTGTATCGACTTTCGTGATTTCGGAAATTTTCGTTTTTCGGAATTGTACATGGTCGGAATTTCGACCATTTTTCGTAGTTTCGTGTCACTTAGCTCGGTTTTTTATCGACTTTCGTGATTTCGGAAATTTTCGTTTTTCGGAATTGTACATGGTTTCGGATTTCGACCATTTCGCGTAGTTTCGTGTCACGTAGCTCGGTTTTTGTATCGACTTTTCGGGATTTCGGAAATTTTTGTTTTTTCGGAAAGTCTGTTCTCCTCATTTCAAAGCAATAAATTTCGATTTGACACATTTCAAGTCCATTCGAAAATTCCGAAAATATTTCGTTTCGGCTCGGAAAACTTTTCGGATCTGCCATTTTCGGATCTAAAAAATTTTCGGAAATTCGGCCGCATCCGAAGACACGAATCGGGAAATTTTGTGAAAATTCCGAAATTCGAAACCCGAAACGCACATCCCTAGTGCAAGATAATGCACCTGGACATAAAAAACCCAAGGGCTGGATATAGAATATTTGATACAGTCCTACCTCAACATCTGAGGAAAGGGATTTAGGGGTTATTATTTCAGAGGATCTAAAGTAAGTAGTCAATGTAATAGAGCAGCAGGAAATGCTGGCAGAATGCTTGGAAATGCTGGCAGAATGCTTGGTGTGTAGGGAGAGGTATTAGCAGTAGGAAAAGGGAAGTGCTCATGCCACTGTACAGAGCACTGCTGAGACCTCACTTGGGTAGTACTGTGTGCAGTCCTGGAGACCGTATCTCCAGAAGGATATAGACATCTTAGAGAGAGTTCAGAGAAGGGCTACTAAAATGGTGTACGGCTTGAAGGAGAAAAGTTACCAGGAAAGGCTTAATGATCTTAACATGTACAGCTTGGAAAAAAGACGAGACAGAGGAGATATGATAGAAACATTTAAATACGTAAAGGGAATCCACAAGGTAGAGGAGGGAGTATATTTAAAAGGAAACAAAGTAGCAAAACAAGAGGACATAGTCTTAGATTAGAGGGGCAAGGTTTAAAAGTAACATCAGAAAGCATTATTTTACTGAGAGGGTGGTGGATACATGGAACAGTCTTCCAGTAGAAGTGGTAGAGGCCAAAACAGTAATTGAATTTAAGCAGGCATGGATAGGCATAAGGCTATCCTAAACAAAAGATAAATCCAGGTAAAGTATCCATGTAATTGGGCAGACTAGATGGGCGAAAGGTTCTTATCTGCCGACATTTTTCTATGTTTCTATGTTCTATGTTTCTATATGAATCCTCACACTGCCGGGCAGCACCTCTACAGTATA
The DNA here is from genome assembly GCA_009667805.1 of Leptobrachium leishanense. NCBI lineage: Eukaryota > Metazoa > Chordata > Amphibia > Anura > Megophryidae > Leptobrachium > Leptobrachium leishanense. The sequence goes on along the minus strand of CM019063.1, from coordinate 55,616,716 downwards.
ATTAACGCAGCATATGAATCCACACACTGCTGGGCAGCACCTCTACAGTATAATTAATGCAGCATATGAATCCACACACTGCCGGCAGCACCTCTACAGTATAATTAACGCAGCATATGAATCCGCACACTGCCGGGAAGCACCTCTACAGTATAATTAATGCAGCATATGATTCCGCACACTGCCGGGCAGCACCTCTACAGTATAATTAACGCAGCATATGAATCCACACACTGCCGGGCAGCACCACTACAGTATAATTAATGCAGCATATGAATCCGCACACTGCCGGGCAGCATCTCTACAGTATAATAATGCAGCATATGAATCCGCACACTGCTGGGAAGCACCTCTCTGCAGTATAATAATGCAGCATATGATTCCACACACTGCCGGGCAGCACCTCTCTGCAGTATAATTAACGCAGCATATGAATCCGCACACTGCCGGGCAGCACCTCTACAATACAATAATGCAGCATATGAATCTGCACACTGCCGGGCAGCACCTCTGGTGAACAGGCAATACACAGGATTCAGAAGGGGGTTGCCCAGGCATAGTTCAGGAGTCTGACAACTTTTATCATTATTCATAGGACCTCATATATTATTTCCAGGCATTTTAATGCACTATTTTATTTTTTTTAACGCGTTTTAAATGTTGCGTTTATTTTTTTCCTTTTTAGGCTAGGGTCAGACTAACGCATTTTTCGTGTTGTCCGTGAAAAAGTGCGTTCGAACGAATGGACGCATTTTTTCACGGAATACGCGATAGCGGTCATACGATGCGCATTTTCGTCCGTGATTTTGTACGGATCATCAATAAAACACTTTTTGTGTCTGGACGTTATGTTGGCCAGACGTGTGCAGCGTCTGACGTCTCCCAATCACACACACATGCCGCTAGTGGACGCAGCGCACTCTGTACGTCAGTACTAGCGGTATCACGTTCTCAAAAAAAGGCGTTCGTTTGCCACTTGCGTTGCGCAACCGCACTTTTGTGCGACCGTTCTTCGTATGCTGCCCCGCATTGGACGTCATTTGCTGCTAGCACGCCGTGATTTAGTGCTGCTAAACGCACGTTAATATTGCATTAGTCTGACCCTAGCCTTACCCCTGTTCGGCGGCATTTTCCAGCGGCTGTTCTGCGGTCTGTTTGGCGGGTCTTCAGCGCTTTGCGGATCGATTTGGCGGTCTTTTAGGCAGGTCGTCAGAATTTTTTGGCAGCTTTGCTCTCTGAATAACCCCTTAAGGCATTATTTTACAAAAGGCATACTGTAAAAATGTCAGGGCAGCCATTGACTCTGTGGTAATAAAGTTTTTGAATGATGAGATAGAAGTGAAGGAATGCGAAATGACATCTCATGGAAAATCTTTCCGGGCGGCCATATCCAGTGTGCTTCAACACACGTAATCAATTTCCTGAATAAGGTCTGTGATTTGTTTATAAACACATAAAGATGGAAATAATGGAAATAAAGATGGAAATAACGGAAATAAAGATGGATTCTTGACAGTATCATTTGTCGATGAATGATCTGCAGCGAAGAGAATGTTAATTACAGTTCAGACGCATTTCGCCAAATGGAGAAAATAAGTCTCATGAATAATTCACGTTGAATATAATTATATTTTGCAAACCAAGCATCATGCAGTTAATCCGAAATCAGTACTTTATTGTCATATCAGATTTAGGACTCGCATAATACATGGTAATATAGGTCAGGACAACGAAAACAAAAGGCACGATTCCCTGTGTGGAAACATCCAATGATTGTGTGAGAAGTAGGTACCAGAATTTTTTTTTTTTAACCCCATCGTGACCAGGTGGTTTTACAATTGTCATTCCGAAAGTACCCAATGCTGTTTTTACATTTCTGTGCTGTTTGTGTTTAGCTCTAATTTTCCTCTGTATATGGAACAAGAGCCGCCCCAATCCACTGTGCTGCCTGGAGCCAAGTATGAATTGCTGCCCCCCACAAAAAAGCAGCGTTTATGAGCGCATCACAGAGCTCCACAGCAGTAAAACTCACAGTAATGTGCGGTGTGTATGAGCGTATCACAGAGCATCAACGCAATAAAACTCACAGTAACGTGCCTCATGTATGAGCGTATCACAGAGCTCCACAGCAATAAAACTCACAGTAACGTGCAGTGTGTATGAGCGTATCACAGAGCTCCACAGCAATAAAACTCACAGTAACGTGCGCTGTGTATGACTGTATCTGTGACGCCTCTGCCCCTGAGGCACTACCTGGGGGTCTGGGCGTCCGGCAGTGTCGCTGGCTGGCCGGGCGCTGGGAATACTTGCTGGTGGGTCAGCATCTGAGGGGGCAGGGCCTAGCGTGGTGACGTGGGGCCGCCGGCCTTGAATGCAGGGCGCGAGTCTTTGCTCGTCGACCTGGTGTGGAGTACAGTTCCCGCATCGCCAGCTGACTTGTGTTTTTTCTTTTCATATCCTGATTTTCTGTTACCGATAACTGCTTGTACGTGGACCTTGATTTGTTGATAGACCCGGATTTCCCACTGACTATTCTCACGCTTGATTCCCTGTGTGTGTTTGTCTGTGTTTACAGGCCTACGCAACGCAGCCTGTTTTCCCTTGGGAGATCTGCCCTACAGGTTGCTCGATTGCTCAGCCTCCCGATTTTTCTAACGAGTCCTGAAACAGGGCACACGATATCATGCCCGATTTGTGCAAGTAGACCTGCCTCTGAGATTATTGTATTTATCTATAGCTCAAGTTACTTGTGCAACGTTTGGTCTACCTGCAAGGTATATCGCACAATCTATGTTAGCAGGTCTGCCTGCAGGTTGCAGAATATAACAGTCCATCAAGTGTTCTATTTTCTACCAAGTCGCAATATAGAAGTCCTGCCCTGCAGGTTGCTGAACACAAAAATAATCACGCTTTTCTTGAATCATGTTATGCTCATATTTTGAGTCATTGAATATATTGTCACCGAATTAAAGTGCTTTCACTCTGTAACCTAGTGGTCTGTAAGAGAGCATTGACTTCTTTAATAGGTCAGGGATATATTAATTATGACGTATATTTTTCTTATTGTAGATGTATATAGATATATATATATTATTGACAGTGCCTCCAATACCAGTGGTATAAATTGGTATTTAACCCCTAAAATAGGGATTAATAACCAATCAATAAATATACGTCTTAACAAATATATGGCGCGTTATCCCGAGTTCTTTTGATGCTCTCTAGATATTTTTAAACACAATAAAATCAATAAAGATGATATGAGACTGGGTAACGGTAAAACAATTCAAACCAAAATTTATTCACACGTCAAGTTTCATACAATCATATGTTATCAACGGATTAGCAAAATACAATTTACAAGTGATTATAGATCGTGATTAGTGGCGATACTGCGACACGCAATAATCTAATGGACAGATATTTTAGGTTTATAGACCGCACCACAGATATACACGCCTCAGCTCTTAAACACCAGGCTCTATTCTATTCACTTAAACCTTTCCCATTATAAACCGATCCTCCACCTGGCTAAAATAAACACTCAGTTACTGGGCATCACCTGCAGCACAATTTATTATTGTGGGGGCCTATTCACTAAATGCAACATCCTTCAGGGAGATACATAACACACTCGATAGGTAGAATATCTCTTCCACAGATCAATCACAGCACTTCATTCGATATACGTTAACCCAACGCTTCTTATTGACTTACAGTACATGCATTCAATCGAAAGGGCTGCAAGATGGATATGGAAGGAGTTATGCTAGTTTACGAATGGGGCTGACGGCACTTGACATATAAAAGCTATTTCACAGTCCCAGCGTATCTCACTATAGGTATATAATTGATCTTTAGATGTCCACAACCAGTATTCTTGGAATATAAATAATTTCACTAAATTATGGCTCAAGTATTTAGCCGGTAACAGTTTTCTTCCTTAGCAATCCTCTGCAGGGGACTGGAAAGGCTGAATTACTAGTCTACGGATTATTAGGCTTCAACAGCGAAATAATTCATTTATATTCCTTTAATTTGTGATGGACATCTAAAGTAAGGACTATGCAATTTTATAGATATCAAGTTATTCAGGCATACTTTACCATCTGGTTAGTGAAGATAGAGTGGTGGAAGATTAGGGTGTGGTCGCGTCTTAAAGGGGGGGCTGATGATAATTACCTTTCTCCCCTCCAAGCGTCCCTCAGGTCTCTCCAAGCTTTTCTCAGTGTCCCCCCTTCTGCTCTGGATTGTCCCCTCTATATAGTGGTCTTCCGCACAGTTTTAGATCTAGCCCATCACTATGTGGCCTCATTTGATTGGAGGATATATATATTCATCAACTCCAGGGGTCTGTCCAGGTGTTATATTACCTGGCCAGCAGATGGCGCTCTCAGATCTACCATCAACCTTCTGCAGGAATTAATTTATGTGTTTGGCCAATCTTTTACTGGTTTGGGGTCGTTTTATTCCTATATCCTGGGACTCCATAGATTTTATTGACAAATCAAAATTTATTTCTATTGTGGCATCGCCGGCATACTTCGCCACGGCGTGTGTGCATTTCATCCCCCTTTACTTACATCCATAGGGAAGTGTATATGAGAGGATCCGGCAGACATACATTAATTCATTCATTCGTGATATCGCCTTTAACATTCCCAATTACCAGACTTAATTGGCTTTATGCGGGTTAGTACACCAGACATTTGTAATAATCAACTGAATGTGGTAGGGCCTCTGTTTTTTATAAGATGCCAAGGTTATCTATTCTAACTGACCACATAAATTAAATATTCAAATACCATATAGTGTTAGATCATATCGCCGAATAGCATAGCATTACAAGCTGGTTTATCCAAGCCATTTAACCTTCTCTGGGGTTTTTTCTTTATTGGGCAATCCATTGTTCCATGTTTACGTGGCTTTCAGAGTTTTGATCTGACAAAATAAACACAATACTGAGTTACCTATCTTAGGGTAAGATCAGTTGTCATTGTGTTCCCTTACTTCTAAACCATTTGATCTAACATCTGCTTGTTTATTTTTTACAACCAGAGTCCATTAGACCTTCTTTGATCAATGAAAAATGTTTTTAGAACGCAGATTCTTGTTATATATTAACCACGCCGACGAGTTGTCTGTGTGAATCAATTGCTGTGAAATATAGAAATTTCATATCTGAAAAGGTCTAACAGGTCACGAAATCATTTGGTGCTGAGTGGTATTCAGGATTGAGTAATACCTCCCTGGTTCGGGATTCTAGGTATTACAGTATTCATTGCAGTGAAATTTCGTATTGTCATACTCTGTCCATTAAGATCCAGACTACGCTACTCCTGGTGAGCGCCATAGTGTCCGGTACAGTATCACAGAGCTCCACAGCAATAAAACTCACAGTAATGTGCCGTGTGTATGAGCGCATCACAGAGCGCCACAGCAATACAACTCACAAGAAAGTGTGGAGTGTATGAGCATATTACTTAGCTCCAGAGCAATAAAACTCACAGGACCGTGCCATGTGTTTGAGCGTATCACAGAGCTCTACAGCAATAAAACTCACAGTAATGTACGGTGTGTATGAGCGCATCCCAGAGCTCTACAGCAATAAAACTCACAGAAATGTGCAAAGTGTGTATGAGCATATCACAGAGCACCACAACAATAAAACTCACAGTAACCTGCCTCGTCTATGAGATAATCACAGAGCGCCACAGCATTAAAACTCACAGTAATGTGCAGTGTGTACAAGCTTTTCACAGAGTGCCACGTATCCCGGCCCACTGTCAAAAAAAAGCAGCGTGTATGAGCATATCACAGAGCTCCATAGCAATAAAACTCTGCAGTACCGTGCTGTGTGTATGAGCGTATCACAGAATCCACAGCAATAAAACTCACAGGACTGGGCCGTGTGTATGAGCGTATCACAGAATCCACAGCAATAAAACTCACAGTAATGTGTGGTGTGTATGAGCGTATCACAGAATCCACAGCAATAAAACTCACAGTAATGTGCAGTTTGTATGAGCTTATCACAGAGCGCCACATATCCCGGCCCACTGTCACACACATCCACATGCACATCCACAGTCACACATACACATCCACTCCACAAACAGTCTCACACACACATCCACATACAGTCACACAAATACAGTCACACACACATACTCACACAAACTTACCCACACAGTCCTAGTCGCCGGCCCGCTATAGGGCTTGTTGGACACCGCCGGGCTTGGTCGAGGTCGGGCCCCAGCCCGCTGAAGGGCCTGGTCGAGGGCCTGGCTCTGAGCCTGGCCAAGGCCTGGCTTCAAGTCAGTCGAGGCCTGGCTTTGGCCCTGGCTCTGGACCTGGTCGAGGCCTGGTTTCAGGCCTGGCTTCTGGCTCTGGGCCTGGTTGAGGCCTGGCTCTAGGCCTGGCTCTAGGTCTGGTCGAGACCTGGCTCAAGACTTGGCCCTGGGCCTGGTCGAGGCTTGGCTTCAGACATGGCTTCAGGCTTGGCCAGGGCCTGGCTCCAGTCCTGGTCGGCCTGTTGGAGGGCTTCAAAGGCTCCAGGCCTGGCCTGCTGAAAGGGGTAGGTGCCGGCCCACTCAAGTGAAAGGGACGGGCGCTAGCCTGTTTAAGTGAGAGGAGTGGGTGTCAGCCCACTCAAGTGACAGGGGTGGGTGTGGCCCGCTGAAGAGTCGTGCCTACCCCGCTATGCTAATCGCGTAGGCTGCTCAGGAGGTCTGCACCGTGCGTCTGTTCAAATAGAAACACACGCGAGCTGCCTACTTCCTGAACACTGACTGAGCAATGGAATGGCTTTGACCAATGGGAAAGCACGATTGGTCCGGGCCATTCAAAAAACCACCTGCATTGGAGGCTGGCCTCTGATTTACTGGAAGGGGCACAGTCAGCTCCCTCTGGTTCCTCTACTCCCTCTAGTGGCGGATACAGAGTATGACAGGCACAGAAAAAAACAGTTTTTCTATCATATTTTTTTTCATAGTAAAGTATATGATATAAATATTGGTATCTTTAGAAAGTCCATTTACTGGCGAGAAAAAAAGGTATATAATATGTGTGGGTACAGTAACTGAGTAAAAGGTAATTTACATCTAAACACAAACTGCAGAAAGTTAGTTAATATCTGTGTATATCTGGCTCTGATACTAGCGAGTGCCTCACCAGCCACTGACCTCACCGCACGTCCCTGCCGGAGTGGTGAGCATAGGGAGGGAGGGGGGTTAAAGGACCATGATGTATATAGTATGTCCTTGCTCCTTAGGCTGGGGTCAGACGAGCGTAGTGTTCACGTCCGTGATTGCGCCTAAAAGTACGTCCGTGATAGCATGAAAGAAAGTCCATTGGAGCCTGACACATGAAGTACGTCCGCACTGAACTGCGGACGCACAACGGCCGCGGCAAACGGACGCAGGTTAGGCAAGAACGTAATACTGCTAGAACGGACGTGCGGAGTGCGCCACGTCCACAACGTCTGCATAGCTTTGTGTGTGAGTGATGGAGCGAGGTCAGACGGACTGCATTTATACGTCCAGCATTTTTGACGGACAGAATGTTTTTTCATTGTAATTTATTTTCCCCTCCTACATCCGTCAAAAAATAACTTCAGTGAAAAAACGGACTGTGTGACCACTACTGCGTCATCCGTACTGACGATGTCCGTACTGCACGCACGTACAGTCCGTAGAAATCACGCTCGTCTGACCCCAGCCTTAAGGGGAATTTTGCCCACGGCGTACTATGTACGTCAGTGGTTCTTAACGGGTTAACCAAACTGTGGATTTCGTTGCAGTTCGTCTTTTCAGAAAGCTGTCATTTCGTCAAGTACTGTCGAATTTACAGTGAAATACAGTGCAGTTCACCCCAGATCACTGCAATTCGGCGATCTTCGACAGCAGTGAAATAGTTCCATATAGAAGTAACGGTTACAGTAATCTATTCACAGACACCGAACTGCACCCAAATGTTAGTGAAATGGCCTGATTTTCCGTGATTCCGTTCGACAGGTTTAAACAGGTGAATCCCATAGGATTCAATGTAAAAATATATATATATATTCTTTTTGTAAAAAATCGTTTACTGTTTTTATTTTTAGTAAACCCTCTTTTTAATTATTGTTTTTTTGGAACGTTTTTATTTATTTATTGTATTTTTTTAGGCAAAATTTTTGATTCCCGATTTTTTTTTTTAAAAGGCATTTTTTTTTATTCTGTGACAGACTATTTTATTGTTTTTTTTTATAAAAACTTTTTTATTATTTCCTCCCATTTTCATGCATTTTGAATGTTTTAAACACCTTTTAAAGAACATTAGAGTTCCGTTTTTTGTTTTTCTGCAGTTCGGCTGCTTTTGGCGGTCTGTTCGGCAGTTCTGGCATTTGGTGGTCTGTTCAGCGGTTGGTGGCGACCATCCGCGGCCTCCAGTTCAGCGCACTTTGGGGGACCCTGTGGAGAGTAATGAATTCACCGCAGGGTTGGCAAACTGGAATCGCCGAAGCGCATTCAATGCACCGTATGAGAAAGCACTGAAATTTTGGGGCTTTCTGTATAACCACCATCTAGATTATAAAGATTGCTGCTTCAATCCTTGTGTATTCACCACTCAGCCCTGACACCAAATAAGCAGACCAACAGACCTTAAGAAAAGGGCAGCAACCTTGGCCCTCCAGATGCTTTGGAACTACAACTCCCATGATGCTCAGCTGCTTATTAGGTTGACAGAGCCTCATAGAAAATGTAGCTCCAAAAAATCTGTATGGCCAAGGTTGCTGAGCTTTGCCTAAGGCCCTGTTCACACTGTGCGATTTATCGCACGGATTTTGCCGCGACGTCGCAGCACAATCCGCGCGACGCCCGCTGTGTAGCTTCTCCAATGCTTTTCAATGGAGCTGTTCACATCTTGCCGCGAGATGTCGCGCAACGTCACATGTCACGCGTCGCGGTAGCATGTCGCTGGTACATGACCCTTTTTTTGCGATTTGCTATCTGCGATTTTGCGATTTGCATTGCTGGTGCTTTGCAAAAATCGCGCAAAACTGCGACGTTGCGCGACATTATCGCACTATATCGCGAATATGAAAATTGCGTGGAAAATCGTGCGACTTTCAACTCGCACAGTGTGAACGGGGCCTTAGGCTGGGACAATGTATCAAAATGCAAAACTCTTTAAATTTACAAACATAACACATGATTCCTTTGGATATTTATGCCCCAAAGAGCATCGTGATTAATTTATCAAAGCTGTGATTAATCATTTTTGAGCAGCCTAGTTGGTGATCAATAGAACAGGGTGATGCCACCCGCAAGGACCTGCTGCCATTTATACCGAGCCAGATCCTAGACAAACAGCCTCAGAACCTGTTACTTCACTGCAGAGATAGATTGGGGGACTGGGCACTTAAATGGCAGATGAAATTTAATCTAGATAAATGCAAAGTTATGCACTTTGGAGTGAAGAACACACAAGCAATTTATACCCTAAATGGTACGGAGTTAGGGAAATCCAAGCAGGAGAAGGATTTGGGAATAATCATTAGGCTTGTGCACCGATTTTTTTTTCGGTTCGATTTTTCGGATTTTTAAACTTTTCGATTCGGCTCGTTTCGACCGATTTCGGTTTCGATTCGATTCGGTTCGGCCCGTTTTTCGGGTACATTTTTTTTTCGGAATATCGACCATTTTTCGTATTTTCGTGTCACTTTGCTCGTGTAGCGCTCACTCCCAGAGGAGCCGCTGAAAATGAACCACGGGTCAGTCTCCCCGCACTAGGGAATAAATATACTCCAACACCGTTGTGAGTTTTGTAATTTAAATAGTTTACTAAAATAGTAAGCAGACGTTGAGACACGGTATTCACAGATATTAGACAGTACTTTCGTATCGCGGTAAAAACGCGTAGCGGAAAAGAAACGAAACACGAGGCTTCGTATTTCGGAAGAACAAAATATTCGCAACCGAACAGAAAAAAGGAATGCAATACCCGACAGTTCAGTACAACAAGGACACGTAGCGAACCCCAAAAATACAATCCCTTCGTATTACGATAAACGCGCAGCGGAAAAGAGAAAAATATATTTTCGGAACGTATCTTTACTCCCGTTCCGATTCGTAACAAAAATGAGTCCTGCACAGGTTTAAGTCCCGGAGTGTAAAAGGTGTGTATGTGTGTGTGGTACCGGGTACTGTTCAACTGGCCAGTGAATTTACTTAAGGGATGTCTTCGACTAGTCAAGTTGGGGCCCTGTGGACTTTAAAGAGAAAACAGCAGTGTGTTCCTTAATTACATACGGCCTTGGAGGCCTCTCACCCATCCACCGGTTGCTTTAGGCTCCGCTGAACCAGGACGTCTCTCCGCTCGATTTTGACTGGGGATACTAGCGGCCGGATCCGTTGTCTGACTGTCTGTTGCTTGTCCACGACTGGTCCCGCTCACCGCCTGCTCTCTGTATCCGATCAGCTCGCGGCAACTCCTCACTTGAGGTCTTCGGTTACTTTGCTCTGCAGCAATCTCTGGAACTGGGAGGTCTCCTTCTTCCTAGGCCGAATGACCCGATAAGGAACTGACAGGTCTCCCTCGCCTCTGGCCTAGGCCCTCCTGGTATGTCTTGCACTGCGTCTGCTCTCTCTCGTTCCCTCGCGCGTTCTGGCGCGTTCTCCACGAGGTTCGGGAAGTAAGTGTCCTGTGTCCCACCCACTTCCTGTGTCCTTGCAAAGCACGCCGGGAAATGTAGTCCCAATGTTCAGTGTCTTAATCGCAACTGTCTCCATCTTGTGGACAAAAATAGGTACTGCCAGCAGCAAGATTTAACACAGCGCTACACTCTCCCCCTCCTAGAACTCTTGGGTCTCTCCAAGGAGGTACAACAGTTACATTACATTTCCACAATATTTGAATACAGTTTATATAACATGTACAGGTTCAGCAGCATACACATAATGGGTTAGGAACACTTCCTCAAGTTGATTCATATTTTGGGCTACCTCAGCTAGCATAGCAGACACTTCGGGCAACCTCTGCACGGTGGTGATGGCCTCTTCAGTGCTATGTCCTGGTGAGTCGTAGGTGAGGCGTTGGGGCGGTCGAACAGAGCGTTTTGGTTCTGGCTCAATCAGTTCCTCTTCAGGTGGAAGTACTATAGGTGCTGGCTCAGTCCTTCTCTCTGTTGCTGGAGCAGATGTTTCTTCAGAGTATGATCCCTCCAGTGAAGGCATAGAACTATAATCGCCTGAATAAGCTTCAACTTCCGGAGCTACCGGGATCCCAACAACCTCAGGGACTTCCAACTGAAATTCAAGAGCTTCAGGGATTTCCACAGTCTCAGGGACTTCCAGCAGAAATTCAGGAGCTTCAGGCCTCAAGTTACTCTCCCACCGCTCAGGAACAACGACAACCTCCTCAGGCTCTGGTGAGCGCATCCAGTCTAGACAAAAACTCTCTTCTTCACTGTCTCTTTCGCTCTCTTCAGCAACCCGAGTCTGTTGAGACCGAGTAACAGGGGGCAAACGTGGAACAGGCGGATCCGGCGGAGGCAGTTCGTCCCCAACTGGCATCCTCACAGCCTCTCTCAAAGGTAGCAAATGATTTCGGTGCCAGTTCTTGAGAGGCCCAGCCTTTCCATCCGGGCGAATCTGATACACCGGCAGACCCGGCAGTTGTTTGCAGACAATGTAAACCTGGGAACTCCACCTATCCGCCAACTTGTGTCTCGCAGCAGCACCCAAGTTCTTCAATAGAACCCTATCACCGGGTTGTAGATCTTGAATTCGAACTTTCAGGTCATAGTTCCTTTTGTTTCTTTGCTCCCTGTTTCCTGAGGTCAAACGGGCCTGTTCAAACGCAGAAGCCAGATTCTTTCGAAGTCTATCCACGTAGTTTCTATGGGAAGCTACTGACGTCTGGTCTAGAGATAACCCAAATGCCAAATCAACCGGCAGTCGAGCCTCCCTTCCGAACATAAGACGGTACGGTGAGTATCCAGTTGCATCGCTCTCCGTACTGTTATATGCGTGCACCAGAGTAGCTATGTGACGACTCCAACTCTGCTTCTCCACATTTGACAAGGTCCCCAGCATGTTTAGCAGTGTACAATTAAACCTTTCAGGCTGAGCATCACCTTGAGGGTGGTATGGTGTAGTTCGGGTCTTTTGGATTCCCAACAACTCTAGCAATTGCCCCACCAGTCTGCTTTCAAAGTCTCTACCCTGATCCGAGTGTATCCTCCTTGGCAGTCCGTAATGAACAAAAAACTTTTCCATCAACACCTTGGCCACTGTCGGACCTCGTTGATCTTTTGTGGAAAAAGCTTGGGCGTAACGAGTGAAATGATCGTCACTATTAGAATGTTCCCTTGCCTACTAGCATCCGGCTCTAAGCACAAGAAGTCAATGCACACACAAATCCATGGGTCCCTGGCTCTGCAGATGGCTCATTGGAGCAGTTCGGGTCGGTAGAGTCTTTCTCTGAATACACCTCAGACAGGAATGGCAATAACTTTCCACTTCAGCTCTCATGCAAGGCCAATAGAACCTATCTCGCACCAGCTTAAAAGTTCTCTCAGCACCCAAATGTCCATGCTCATCATGTAGTGATTGCAGCACACTCTCCCTATGTTTAGTGGGGAGGAATAACTGTTGAATCTCTTCAGCGTTAGCTGAGGGGCCCCTTCGGTAGACCACCCCATCCAACATCTTCAACCGCTCCCACTCTTTGTAGACCAATCTGGCTCCACTCGGGGAGTTGGTTAGCAAAATCTCACGCTGGTTTGCAGTCAGGGCCTTTATGGTCAAGGCAATTAAAGGGTCTCTGGCCTGATCCGCTTTCAGGTCTTGTCTCGAAAAGGTAGGTAAACTCTCATCCCTTAACTGCGTAGGGTTACAGTAAAATTCAGGAACGGCCGCAGCCATGACTCCTATGGCCTCCGCTTCAACCCCTCCTTTGACCCGGCGCTCTGTTCCTTGACACAAAGCTTGCACCCCGTCTGGAGTCAACTGAGTCCATTCTGTAGTGTAGGGTCTTCTCGATAATGCATCAGCATCTCGATTATTCACCCCAGGGCGGTACTTCAGGCTGAACCGAAACCCTGACAGAGCGGCCAAGCACCGATGTCCCGTTGCGTCCAGTTTTGCAGTAGTAAGGATGTAGGTAAGAGGATTATTATCCGTCTTGATCACAAACTCGGCTCCATACAGATAGTCTTTTAACTTGTCTACCACTGCCCACTTTAAGGCTAAGAACTCCAACTTGTGGTAGGGTAGTTCTTCTCTGAAGGCGTAAGGCTCCGGCTCACGTACGCTACAGGCCTCAGCAATCCACCATACTCCTGATACAGGACTCCTCCCAGACCTTCTCGGCTGGCATCCACATGTAGCTCATACGGCTTGTGAGGGTCCGCATAGGCCAAAACAGGAGCTCGGGTTAGACTCTCCTTCAGCTTCACGAAAGCTCCTTCACATTGACTGGTCCATTCACCTTGTATAGACTCTCGAGCTTTCCTTGGCCCTGGAGCTGACGGGTTTTGGCCAGAGACCTTGCAACCTTCATCTGTGGTTTCCTTCTGCAGGAGTTTGTTCAGTGGTTGAGCTATTTTTGCAAATCCTCCCACAAATCTTCGCTAGTATGAGCAGAATCCCAAGAAAGATCTAAGTTCAGTGACGTTACGGGGTCTAGGCCAAGAAGCTATGGCCTCCAACTTCCGAGGGTCTGTCGAAACACCTTCTGCTGAGACCACATGTCCTAGATACGTAACAGACGGCAGACAGAATTGGCATTTCTCCAGAGACAGTTTCAGCCCCTCTTCATGGAGCCTCTTCAAGACCTTCTCTAGACGTTGCTCATGTTCTTCCAGAGTCTTCCCACACACAATTATGTCATCCAGGTACACTAATACTTCGATTAGATTCATATCCCCGACTGTCTTCTCCATCAACCGTTGGAACGTGACTGGAGCCCCCGTAAGGCCTTGAGGCATTCTGTTGAATTCAAAGAACCCCAGTGGACAGATGAACGCAGTTTTCTCCTTGTCTTCAGGATGCATTGGTATCTGGTGATATCCGCTTCGCAGGTCTAGTACACTAAACCACTTTGCTCCAGACAAACACTGTAGGGCATCTTCAATCCGAGGAGTGGCATATTGATCGGGGATGGTTCTCCGGTTCAATGTGCGGTAGTCTATGCATAAGCGGACAGAACCATTTTTCTTCCTCACCAACACTATGGGAGATGCGTATGGACTCCTGGACTCTTGAATCACCTTGGTTCTTTGTAATTCGTTCAGCTGCTCTCGCAGATCATCTAAGTCTCCTAGCGGAACTCGCCTTGATCTTTCACGAAACGGCTTGTCTTCTTGTAACCGAATGCGGTGCTCAGTACTCTTAGCTAGGCCCACATCGAACTCATCTTTTGAGAACAATTCCTTCCACTTTAGGACTTGAGACTGAAGACGTTTCTTCCACTCAGGTGAAATGGGAGCGTCCTTGGGTAGAATCTTTCATCTGGAATCTCTTTACCCACTCCCCCTCCTGAATCGGTAGAGAGGGGTGTAGCAGACTCTACTTGCCCGATAGGCATTCGTGCTTTAAGGACTACTGGAGAATCCGTCACATTGCATACGCTGACCGAGACTCTTCCTCGTGTTCTCTTCAGGGCTTTGGTGGAAATTATTTCAGGAATTACTTCGACTCCGGTTTCACTCCCATGATCAAAATCGGTTCCCAGCACCACATAGGGACCTGGTTGCGACCCGTTCAACTTGACTGAAGCCCGGAAGCTCGCTACTTCTCCTGCTTGCAGAACCTTCTCTGTTCCACCCAGTCTCCACAGTCTTCCCACCTCGGCAGGTGCCTTTCGTTCTTCGACCATCCTCTGATAGACCGGACGTAACATTGGGTGTACTCCTTGAGTTGAACCTTCTTCCAATACAACAGGTGTCAGGAGACGCCGCACTAGGTCAGTATTCGTCCCCACTATCAGGGAGATTCTGTTCGCACCTGAGGGTCGAGGACACACAATGGCCAATGCATCACAATCCCCAGACTGCCCGATGACTTCAGATCCGATCTCCAACTTCACTTGCAGGTACCCGTCATAAGGGAGTTTCTCAGTGCCGATACCCCATATTTCCAAATCCTTCAATTCTTGCAGAGGAATGTGCTTTAAGTGTTTCTCGTAGAAGTCTCTGTAGATCAATGTCACTTGAGCCCCTGAATCTAACAGGGCTTTAGTGTAGACTCCTTCCACTTGGATTGGCACTATAGGAGAAGGACCTATCAGTTGGTCAGGAAACTTGGTGGCGGTATCCGGACGCTTAGACCCAGTTTGCTGTACCCTGGCCTTTTTCTTGGCCCGTGTAGGCTTTGGGTGTGCATTGCTTCCCCATGACGTAGACCCGGATGCTAAGGGAGTGACTCTTTCAGTCATGGCAGGCTCAGCAGTTGGCTCGGCTTTGGGCCCTCTCGTCCTCTTAGTCTTGGCTTGGTTTTTGGAGCGGGGTTCAACCTTCGGGCACCTAAGTTGCTCCTTCACTTGTGCCCTCTGGCGTTTCCCGCCGGTGAGGTAGATAACAGTCCTTCTAGGGCTTCCAACAGTCCCTCGACTCTATCCTTCTCAGGCTTTCGGCCTTTGCACTGCGCGAAGAAATGGCCCATTTCTCCACACCCGAAACATCTCTTCTTAGAGAGCGGAGACGTAGTTGCTTGCTGAGATTTGGTTAAAGGACTTGGACCAGGCGCCACAGCAACTCCCGTCGTCTGCATACCTGTGAGGAATTTCTGCATTTCTGCCTGCATCTCTGTCACCTTCATCAATACCCGGCACAGTTCCGCGTGCGCTTGTTGCAATTCAGCTTGAGCTTCCTGAACTTTCTTGACGGTTTTGGACAATTCACCCCGCTCAGGGAGGTTCGATTCTTTGGTAGCCCTCTCTGTAGATTTAAAAGCAACTAGGTGTTCTTGTTCGTCCTCGTCAGATCCATAAGTATCTAGAGAGTCGCTTTCAGGCTGCAGGCCGTCGTTATGTCTCACAGGTTGTGCATATGCCCTTTCCCCCCGCCTGAAGGATTTCTCTTCCAGTAAAGCCTCTTCCTCTCGTACAACTCGGATCAGTTCCAGGTACTTCAACTCTTGGTTACCTGCTCTGCTTCTCAGCTGCATCATTACTGGATCTAGAGGTTGAGAGCCCCTCAGGATCTGTTTTATTCGGATCTTATCTACTTCGGCCGGTTCGGCCCCTTTCTTCAGGAGTATCTGGTGTAGAATCTTATCTAGGCGCCTCATGTATTCGGTCATCCTTTCACCTGTTCTCTGATAGGTGTGTTCGTACTGATATACCAGTTCGGCCGCCTTTTCGGTTCGCCCAAAAACTTCTTCAAGAACGTTTAAGTAGTCTAAAGCAGTACAATCTTTTCTACTCAGTTTTAGGTTTCTCACCGCTTCCGACGCAGGTCCCTTTAAGCTCTCGGTGATCCTTTGCTTTTTCTGGGCTTCAGGGACATCCCACTCATCCAGAGCCTGCATCGCCTGTTCCACCCATTCTTCAAAGGTTTCTTCTCCCGCCGGAGTTGGTACGTTTCCTGTAAAATTTCTTAACCGTCGATAACCGAAGTTAGTGTGAGGAGGGCTTGTTTTCTGACATTTAGCCAGTAGATCTCCAATAGCCACGATAAATTCAGGCCCGATCATGGCCAACGGACTAGGCGCGGGAACACTTGCGGATTCACCACGTGGCGCACTTGGCTGAATTAGTTGGACTTCCACCTCTTCGGCCAGTTTCACGCTCGTGCCCTGAAAACATGGCGGAACACCCTTTCTCCATTCGAGAAGAACATACATGTGAGAAGTATCTGGGTTTTTTCAAATGTCCAGTATTAACCCCCGATGATCTGGTGCTAGCGTGGCCACGGCCTGGCGAATCTGATCTTCAGCCCAAGTGTCTGCGGGAATATCCATGACTATACAACATTCTAACTGGCTACTGTGCTCCCCACACCATTCGGCAACAGTGTCTGGATCCATATTTAACCCTTTAGATGCGTTTTTTCCAGAGACTGGATCCCGGACGAGCCCCCACGTGTAGCTCTCACTCCCAGAGGAGCCGCTGAAAATGAACCACGGGTCAGTCTCCCCGCACTAGGGAATAAATATACTCCAACACCGTTGTGAGTTTTGTAATTTAAATAGTTTACTAAAATAGTAAGCAGACGTTGAGACACGGTATTCACAGATATTATACAGTACTTTCGTATCGCGGTAAAAACGCGTAGCGGAAAAGAAACGAAACACGAGGCTTCGTATTTCGGAAGAACAAAATATTCGCAACCGAACAGAAAAAAGGAATGCAATACCCGACAGTTCAGTACAACAAGGACACGTAGCGAACCCCAAAAATACAATCCCTTCGTATTACGATAAACGCGCAGCGGAAAAGAGAAAAATATATTTTCGGAACGTATCTTTACTCCCGTTCCGATTCGTAACAAAAATGAGTCCTGCACAGGTTTAAGTCCCGGAGTGTAAAAGGTGTGTATGTGTGTGTGGTACCCGGGTACTGTTCAACTGGCCAGTGAATTTACTTAAGGGATGTCTTCGACTAGTCAAGTTGGGGCCCTGTGGACTTTAAAGAGAAAACAGCAGTGTGTTCCTTAATTACATACGGCCTTGGAGGCCTCTCACCCATCCACCGGTTGCTTTAGGCTCCGCTGACCCAGGACGTCTCTCCGCTCGATACTAGCAGCCGGATCCGTTGTCTGACTCTCTGTTGCTTGTCCACGACTGGTCCCGCTCACCGCCTGCTCTCCGTATCCGATCAGCTCGCGGCAACTCCTCACTTGAGGTCTTCGGTTACTTTGCTCTGCAGCAATCTCTGGAACTGGGAGGTCTCCTTCTTCCTAGGCTGAATGACCCGATAAGGAACTGACAGGTCTCCCTCGCCTCTGGCCTAGGCCCTCCTGGTATGTCTTGCACTGTGTCTGCTCTCTCTCGTTCCCTCGCGCGTTCTGGCTCGTTCTCCACGAGGTTCGGGAAGTAAGTGTCCTGTGTCTCACCCACTTCCTGTGTCCTTGCAAAGCACGCCGGGAAATGTAGTCCCAATGTTCAGTGTCTTAATCGCAACTGTCTCCATCTTGTGGACAAAAATAGGTACTGCCAGCAGCAAGATTTAACACAGCGCTACACTCGTTTTTTGTATCGACTTTTCGTAATTTCGGAAATTTTCGTTTTTCGGAATTGCACATTTTTCGGAATATCGACCATTTTTCGTATTTTTCGTGTCATTTTGCCCGTTTTTTGTATCGACTTTTCGTTTTTTCGAAAATTTTCGTTTTCGGAAAATTTTCGTTTTTCGGAACATCTGTTCTCCTCGTTTGACACATTTCAAGTCCATTCGAAAAATCCGAAAATATTTCGTTTCGGCTCGGAAAACATTTCGGATCAGAAATTTTCGGATCTAAATTTTTTCGGAAATTCGGCCGCATCCGAAAACACGAATCGGGAAATTTCGTGAAAATTCCGAAATTCCGAAACCCGAAACGCACATCCCTAATAATCATAGACTTCAAACTAAGTAACAATGTGCAATGTCAAACAGCAGCCGCCAAGGCCAGCAAGGTATTGGTATGCATTAAAAGGGGAGTTCACTCTCGGAATGAAAACATAATTTTGCCCCTGTATAAATCAATGGTCAGGCCGCACCTTGAATATGCCGTGCAATTTTGGGCACCTGTCTTAAAAAAAGATATTATAGCGCTAGAAAAAGTGCAGAGACGGGCAACTAAATTAATAAGGGGGATGGAAGTTATGAGGAAAGACTAACAAGCTTAAACCTGTTTAGTTTAGAGAAACGGCGCCTTAGAGGGGATCTGATAACCTTATATAAATATATACGGGCCATTATCAACCATTGTCTGATAACCTATTCATTAACAGTTCTATACACAGGACACGGGGTCATCCATTTAGACTGCAAGAAAGAAAATTTAGCTTAAAGCATAGGAAGGGTTATTTTACGGTGAGAACAATAAAGCTGTGGAATTCTCTGCCTGTTGAGGTGGTTGGGTCAGAGTCTGTACAGACTTTTAAAAAACGACTGGATGACTTCCTGCAGACACAGAATATTAAGGGTTATAATATTTAATATGTGGGTAAAAGCTTCTTGATCCAAGGAGAAATCTGACTGCCATTCTGGGGTCAAGAAGGAATTTTTTCCCAGTATGTTGCATATTCAGACTGGGTTTTTTGCCTTCTTTTGGATCAACAGCAGTAGGTTATGTGGGAGAGGCTGAACCCGATGGACGCATGTCTTTTTTCAGCCTATATAACTATGTAACTATGTAACTATGTAAGAACCAAGTGAGTTCAAGGATTGCAGCTTCTATTCTCTCTGCACCGTATCAATCAATAACTGCACTATTGTTTTTTGTTGTTATTGTTGTTGTTGTTGTTTTGTTATTCTTTGCATGATCTGCTGGATGGAATGAGGAATAACCATAAGGACTATATTGGTTGTACTACACATTCCGCAGAACAGGAAATACTCTGAAGAATCCCATTAATTATTTTAATTGTACTGCGCATCACACATACAGGGTTATTCACAGAGAGCCAAACTTGCCCTGAAAATTCTAAGAATTTCACCTTTCGTTGCATTTTCGGGGCCATTCGGCTATTCAGAAAGCAGGCAGTTCGGCAAATTTTGGAGAATTGCCAGCAAATACGTTGCCTGTTCGGCAACAGAGAAATCCCCCATAGAGAAGCAATGGTTAATCTATTCAGAGACACTGAACAGCAAAGAAATGTCAGAGAAATGCCCTGATGTTCGGTGGTTTCATTCGATGGGTTCAGATCAGGCGAATCCTCTAGTTTCAATGTTAAAAATATTCCCGTTTTTATTAAATATTTATTCAACTGTTTAGTCTTTTAATCTGCAGCAAAAAGTCTCTTTATTCATTGATTTTTTTTAGGATCTTTCAGGCATTTTTCATGATTTTTTTGGCAATTTTTTATTTTTTTTAACCTCTTGGCTGCGGCGGACGCACTCAGCGCGTCCAGCCAAGTGGTGCCTAGACTGCGGAGGACGTCCTATCTTCACAGCCCGCCATCGGCTGGTATTTCGTCCGATCGCTGCAGCCTCCTGATGTGGGCTGACATCTTGGATGTCAGCCCTGCCTCCGGGACCCCGGCCGACTGAATATTCTATTCTAGTCTAGTCTATTCTATAAACGTCTATTCCAGGCACCACCCCCCCCCACCAGAACAAGGGTGCCTGAATGGATGGAGGGTTCAGTCCTTTGGATCTCTCTCCCTCTCCATCTGTAAAGGGGACAAAAAAAGGCAGGCACCACTTGGAAGGGCACAGCCTGCCCTTCCAAGCGGTTCCTGCCTTTAACCCCTTAGGCTAGGGTCAGACTAACGCATTTTTCACGTTGTCCGTGAAAATGTGCGTTCGAAGAATGGACGTATTTTTTCACGGAATACGCAATAGCGGTCATACTATGCGCAGTTTCATCCGTGATTTTGTACGGATCATCAATAAAACACTTCTTGCATCTGGACGTTATGTTGGCCGGACATTAGCAGCGTCTGATGTCTCCAATTCACGCACACACGCCGCTAGCGGACGCAGTGCACTCTGTACGTCAGTACTAGTGGTTTAACGTTCTCGAAAAAATGCGTTCATTTTCCACTTGCGTTGCGCAGCCGGACTTTTGTGCGACCGTACTTCGTATATTGGCCGTCATTGCCCGGCATCTGCTGCTAGCACGGCCGTGATTAAGTGCGCCAGAACGCGCGTTCGCACTGCCTCAGTCTGACCCTAGCCTTAGATGCCAGATCGCGGTCCTCTCCCGGAGGTGGTCGACATCTTGGATGTCAGCCAAGCCTCCGGGATCTCCCCCCGCCTACTGGCATCATCTCACATGGACGCGGATCAGTGATCTGATATTTAGTATTGTATCAGTGGCGTTCTTTTTGGCCGATTTTTCGGCTGATTTTTGGTGGTTTTGCACAGTTTTTCGGGTCCCTCCCTACACTCCATGGACCCTGCGGTGAATGCTGAATTCAATGCAAGGTCAGGGAACTTGATTCCCTGAAGTGCGCGGAACGAGAGCGCACCAAAGTGTCGGTGAGCCCTCCCAACCAGGGGCGGACTGACCCATCAGGCCCTCGGGCAGTGCCCAAGGGCCCGCAGGTTGGTAGGGGCCCGACCTTGGCATGTGTCCTGGCTGGCTCAGTGGACCCCTCTGCTCCGGTATCGGACTCTCGGGAGTAGGAATCTGGGGGCTGTTTGATGTCTTTAGCCGGCCCAGCCCATCGGTGCACTGCGTGTGCAGTCACTCTGCCCTCATCTCATTGAGACGTGGCAATGTTGACACTGCAATGTGCCTCCCACGTTCGAAACACGTGTAGGCAGTCTGCATTTGCTCCGCCCCCTTTCAACCACATCACGTGATGCAGCAGAAGAGGAGGGTTGGGGTACAACAAAGGATGCGGTCAAAGCCTGCAGAGGTCCAGTGGAGCCACTCTGTGTCCAGAGCCTGGGGCCGAAGGACAGAGGCTGAGATTAACTTTGAGTGACAGTTGATGGTGGTGCGTAACCCACTGTCTGACTATTATATTGTGTGCCCTGGCCTGCTGGGGGGGGGGTGTATAAAGTGACATGCCTGCTGGGGTGGGTGATTACATTTGTATTAAATATTTCTTAAGCTGTATATTTTTTTTCACTTGCAGCAAAAAGCCATTTTGCTTATTTATTTTTTAAGGATTTTGTTTGGAGATCAACAAAATAAAAAAATCTGTGGCTACATTACATATTTCGTGGTAAAACAGGGGCTAATCCCTGGAACTCCAAAGGACTCCATTGACATAGACTGCGGCGGTCATATGACCTGCTGGATCTCGTCTCGCAAGATCCAGCAGGTCAGCGTAGTGATCTGCAGGCAGAGACTGGGGGACTTTTTCCCTCAGTCTTTCCCTGCTCCCTCCGGATGGAGGAGGCAGACTGAGCCGCGGTCCTCGCCGTGGGATACTAGGTGAGTATCTGGATTTTTTTGGGGGGGGGGATATCTGCTAGTGCTAATGGATTCTGCACCAGCGGAATCCGTTAGCACCAGGTCCAGTCTGTGGTTAGCATTTTGTTAATGGCAGCCGGACGTTAATCAGCCTTAGGACTTTGTAATCGTAACGCTGATTAACTCTTTGCGCTCCCCATGGTAAGTATATGGGGGGCAAAGTACAGTAGACTCGCGCTGAAAAGCGCAGGGTACCAAACATTAACGGGTTACTTAAAGTAATGTGCGGTAGGCTTGTGCACCGATTTTTTTTTCGGTTCGATTCGATTTTTTTGATTTTTAAACTTTTCGATTCGGCTCGTTTCGACTCGGTTCGGCTCGACTCGTTTTTCGTGTGCATTTTTTTTCGGAATTTCGACCATTTTTCTTATTTTCGTGTCACTTAGCTCGTTTTTTGTATCGACTTTTCGTATTTTCGGAAATTTTCGTTTTTCGGAATTGTAAATGGTTTCGGAATATCGACCATTTTTTGTATTTTCGTGTCACTTAGCTCGTTTTTTTGTATCGACTTTTCGTATTTTCGAAAATTTTCGTTTTTCGGAACGTCTGTTCTCCTCGTTTCAAAGCAATAAATTTCGATTTGACACATTTCAAGTACATTTGAAAATTCCAAAAATATTTTGTTTCGGCTCGGAAAACTTTTCGGATCTGCCATTTTCGGATCTAAAACTTTTCGGAAAATCAGCCGCATCCGAAAACACGAATCGGGAAATTTCGTGGAAATTCCGAAACCCGAAACGCACATCCCTAATGTGCGGTGGCCACCAGGGTTAACGTTAACGCTCATGCAGGTAAGCGCTAACGTTAGCACCAGGATTGTAATCTTGGCCACAAATGAATGCCAATCTGGATTGGAATTAATGCTGTGACATTGCATGAGCGTATCGAAACGATGTCGCGGCGAATGCATGCTGCTATCACAAAATTTTCAATCCAATGGAGGATTCACACCTATTACAATCTTGGTGCTAACGTTAGCGCTTACGCTAACCTATTAGCTTAGTTGCATCCAGGTGGTGACCTTTTTTGGCCAGGCAGTATATGACTGTAACAGGTCTCCATACCCCGACAGGGTCACATCTGTCAATGCCACTTCCTTGCTGGACACCCGTGTTCTCCTCGTGACTCTCGTGCCTTTCTCCAATACCTTAGCCACAGCTTAAAGATGGGTACATCTAGACAGCCTTGCTAGCATCCCCCAGAAATAAGCCGTGGCTGTAGATCTGGAGCTGCCCACACCATGAGTCATGACTGCATGTAGGGTCAGAATGGAACTGTGTTTAATTGGGAACAAGCACACATATTTATATGATCAAACATGAGTTATTTCCATATACAAAACCTTCCCAAGAAACTGTTGGAAGACCTAATTAGACTAAAACAGATAATTGGTTAAACATTTGCTCAACACTCCTAGACAGACAGGACAGTGGGAATTGCGATTGACAAACAATTTACCGACAGCAGAGTGTTTTCCTGATACAGCAGATTACCCAACTCTTTAAACATACAGCAGATAAACAGATGCCAACACATTCCTGAGACATGGGTAGGCTGTGAGTCTAATCCTCTCAACAGATAACAGATACACAAGGACCATACAATAGAAATAACATTATTCTTGCATAACACATATTACACAAGCATTTTGCACGCACACAAGAGAGGCCAACAAAATAAAGTGGACCATGAGGCCTGCACCCCACAATCATGCTTGCAGGTCCATGCACCCCAAGTTCAAAGCGACCCACGTCACAGTCACTTTGCTGGAGGGAAATTGTATATTTAACCCAGCCGGGCTAATCTGGAGAAGTAGTCGATAATAGTTCCAGATGCGTGGCTACAAAAGTCGTGTTCGTCTGGTTCAGAGGAAACAGCGACCGCAGATATACTTAGCTCTATGTGCCGTGCATCTGATAGTTGCGGGCAGGGCCGGATATATAACTAGGCAGAGTAAGCAGGTGCCTACAGGCACCTGCCACAAGGGGGCGCCTTGCTCTGTAAAAAAAATAATCTACAATTTACATTCATTTAGACCACTGTATCTCTGGAGACCTAAGGGCTAGAGAGACATATAAGGTGACATTGGAAAGGTCAGATTATGAATTTTCCAGTGATACCATATATAATCAGGTTTAGATTTATGTAAAAATAGAATAACAAATAAAATATTATTTTTCTCTTTTTTTTCTAACGCAGCACTATTATTCAGTTTACAATTATAAAGTGAACAGTGATGCCGCACTAACTAACCTTCTCATTTCCCACACTGCCAGCAAATGTGGAGCTGATGCTGCAACGCAATGTTTCATTGACGACCTAGAACGTTGCACTGCAGTGAGTAGAGACAGGGGGACTTTGGATCTCAGCATCTCTGAATTGTACAGCGCACAAGGTTAAGTTAGGCATCATTGGAAAGATCAGCATCTGGTCTTTACAATGATACCAAACATGGCCGTGTAATGTGTAAAAATAAAAAAAAAATGAAAAGTATATGCAAATCTTTTTTTCCTCTGTTCTACGGCAGAGGCAATATATGCTTTTACATATAAAAAAACAATGTCGCTGCACTAACTCAACTAAGGCAACAGATTCTGCCCCTTCTTTTGATTTGAGCATAGAGAAAAACTGTTTTTCATTTTTTTTTTGTTATTTTTTAGTTTGCCCCAAAATGAAAATTTTAAAAGTCTTTTTGGTATGTTTCCTTTTTTTTTGGTTGGGGGTGGGGGGGGGTAGGTGCGCTCCACATAAAATCTCCCGTTTGACTGCTAGGCTGTAGGCAGGAGGCAGGAGGCAAGCCCACAGCCCCCTCCAAGTTGTACATGTGACATTCTGTCAAAGTGACGTTTCCACTTGTACAGTTACTTTTAATTTACCCTATCCAGAATGTAGTCTGTACTGATGGTGAAGGCTTGAATGTGCCATGATTAACAGTGTCATAACTATGCTCCGCGCTTTTTGTTCTGATATCTTCAATTTAATGAATTACCATTAATTGTCAATAAATCCTAAAGGGATTTAGAATAATATTATTAAATCCTATGGGCCCCCACCCCCCCTCTGAAACAAAAAGCAGAACTCCAAATCTTCCAGATATCTTACAGACAACAAAAAATACAAACATTATCAAAGTAGTAAGACTCAAATTTCCCTAAACAGGTATAAAAAAAAAATCATCCGCAGGATACAACTTCTGAGAACAACATATAATAACAACTGTTACCATACAGCTTCAATCCGGCCATTTTTATTTAGGTGATTAATCCTGTTTCAGTCATTTAGCTGTGTTCCTGCTGTTTCATTTTAGAACATATGGTCCTGTCTCAAGCAAATGTCTATTTATTTGTCTGATCACAGGCTCAGCTGTTTGACATTTCGCGGATTTGTTTTGCTTTCCAGATTGCCTTTGTATGCGCAATAACAGAAAATTTAACATGGGTTTAAAAAATATCTATCAACAAGTGACGCGTCAGTGGGATTTTTTTTATGCTTATTTATTTATTTATTTACTAGTTGTAAAGCCTGCCCAGAGGGCAGTCTATTGTGGATATACTGCCCCTGCTCATGTATACTGCCCCAGCTCGTGGATACTGCCCCAGCTCGTGGATATTGCCCCAGCACGTGGATACTGCCCCAGCACGTGGATATTGCCCCAGCACGTGGATATTGCTCCAGCTCGTGGATATTGCCCCAGCACGTGGATACTGCCCCAGCACGTGGATACTGCCCCAGAACGTGGATACTGCCCCAGCACGTGGATACTGCCCCAGCACGTGGATACTGCCCAGCACGTGGATATTGCCCCAGCACGTGGATATTGCCCAGCACGTGGATACTGCCCCAGCTCGTGGATACTGCCCTAGCACGTGGATATTGCCCCAGCACGTGGATATTGCCCCAGCTCGTGGATACTGCCCCAGCTCGTGGATACTGCCCTAGCACGTGGATATTGCCCCAGCACGTGGATGGATACTGCCCCAGCACGTGGATATTGCCCCAGCTCGTGGATACTGCCCCAGCTCCTGGATATTGCCCCAGCACGTGGATACTGCCCCAGCACGTGGATATTGACCCAGCACGTGGATATTGCCCCAGCACGTGGATATTGCCCCAGCACGTGGATACTGCCCCAGCACGTGGATACTGCCCCAGCACGTGGATATTGCCCCAGCTCGTGGATACTGCCCCAGCACGTGGATACTGCCCCAGCACATGGATATTGCCCAGCACGTGGATTGATACTGCCCCAGCACGTGGATACTGCCCCAGCACGTGGATACTGCCCCAGCACATGGATGGATACTGCCCCAGCACGTGGATACTGCCCCAGCACGTGGATACTGCCCCAGCTCGTGGATACTGCCCAAGCTCGTGGATACTGCCCAAGCACGTGGATACTGCCCCAGCACGTGGATACTGCCCCAGCTCGTGGATACTGCCCCAGCACGTGGATACTGCCCCAGCACGTGGATATTGCCCAGCACGTGGATATTGCCCCAGCACGTGGATACTGCCCCAGCTCGTGGATACTGCCCTAGCACGTGGATATTGCCCCAGCTCGTGGATACTGCCCCAGCACGTGGATACTGCCCCAGCACGTGGATACTGCCCCAGCACGTGGATATTGCCCCAGCACGTGGATATTGCCCCAGCACGTGGATACTGCCCCAGCTCGTGGATACTGCCCTAGCACGTGGATATTGCCCCAGCTCGTGGATACTGCCCCAGCACGTGGATACTGCCCCAGCACATGGATGGATACTGCCCCAGCACGTGGATACTGCCCCAGCACGTGGATACTGCCCCAGCTCGTGGATACTGCCCAAGCTCGTGGATACTGCCCAAGCACGTGGATACTGCCCCAGCACGTGGATACTGCCCCAGCTCGTGGATACTGCCCCAGCACGTGGATACTGCCCCAGCACGTGGATATTGCCCCAGCACGTGGATATTGCCCCAGCACGTGGATACTGCCCCAGCTCGTGGATACTGCCCTAGCACGTGGATATTGCCCCAGCACGTGGATATTGCCCCAGCTCGTGGATACTGCCCCAGCTCGTGGATACTGCCCCAGCACGTGGATATTGCCCCAGCACGTGGATGGATACTGCCCCAGCACGTGGATACTGCCCCAGCTCCTGGATATTGCCCCAGCACGTGGATACTGACCCAGCACGTGGATATTGACCCAGCACGTGGATATTGCCCCAGCACGTGGATATTGCCCCAGCACGTGGATACTGCCCCAGCACGTGGATACTGCCCCAGCACGTGGATGGATACTGCCCCAGCACGTGGATACTGCCCCAGCACGTGGATACTGCCCCAGCACGTGGATGGATACTGCCCCAGCTCGTGGATACTGCCCCAGCACGTGGATACTGCCCAGCACGTGGATACTGCCCCAGCACGTGGATGGATACTGCCCCAGCTCGTGGATACTGCCCCAGCACGTGGATACTGCCCCAGCACGTGGATACTGCCCCAGCTCGTGGATACTGCCCCAGCATGTGGATATCGCCCCCCGCTCGTGGATATGGCCCCCCGCTCGTGGATATGGCCCCCCGCTCGTGGATATGGCCCCCCGCTCGTGGATATACTCACCTACATCGGCCCTCCAGCGATGGCGGTCCCGCGTCCCGCTTCCAGCGTCCTCTCTCGCTCCGTTGGTCGCCGGAATGACGTCACGAAAGCCTTTGACCCCGGGGGTCAAAGGCTTTCGTGACGTCATTCCGGCGAACAACGGAGCGAAGAGGACGCTGGAAGCGGGACCGCCATCGCTGGAGGAGCTAAGGGCCGATGTAGGTGAGTATGTGTAGGCAACATCCCCCTACATTGGCCCGGAGCCTCAGCGGTGGCTGTCGTAGGCTGCTCGGCCGGCCTCCAGGCTTAGGCGAGCCCCCGGCTCGGCTGGGCCTGTAGGCCCCAGCCAAGCCGGGGGCTCGCCTGAGCCTGGAGGCCGGCCGAGCAGCCTGCGACAGCCGGAGGACAGTCACCGCTGGAGCTCAGGGCTAATGTAGGTGAGTATGTGCTCTCCACACCCACCCTGCTTACTCGGCCGGTATCCAAGCTTAGGCGAGCCCCCGGCTTGGGCCTAGAGGCCCAGCAGAGCCGGGGACTCGCCTGAGCATGGAGGCCGGTCGAGTTGCATGCTCGGCCGTCCTCCAGGCTCAGGTGAGTCCCTGGCTCGGCTGGGCCTCTAGGCCCAAGCCAAGCCGGGGGCTCGCCTGAGCCTGGATGCCGACCAAGCTTAGGCGAGCCCCCGGCTTGGCGTGGGCCTAGAGGGCCAGCCGAGCCGGGGACTCGCCTGAGCCTGGAGGACGCCCGAGCATGCAACTCGACCGGCCTCCATGCTCAGGCAAGTCCCCGGCTCGGCAGGGCCTCTAGGCCCAAGCCAAGCCGGGGGCTCGCCTAAGCTTGGATACCGGCCGAGCAAGCAGGGTGTGTGTGTGTGTGTAGAGCACATACTCACCTACATCGGCCTCGAGTCCTCCACCGGTTCCACACATACTCACCGACATCGGCCCTTAGCTCCTCCAGCGATGGCGGTCCCGCTTGCAGCATCCTCTCTCCGTTGCTCGCCAGGATGACGTCACGAAAGCCTTTGACCCCCCGGGGTCAAAGGCTTTCGTGACGTCATTCCGGCGAGTAACGGAGAGAGGATGCTGCAAGCGGGACCGCCATCGCTGGAGGAGCTAAGGGCCGATGTCGGTGAGTATGTGTTAGGCAACATCGGCCCTGAGCTCCAGCGGTGACCTCCTCCGGCCGAGCAGGCTGCTCGGCCGGCCTCTACGCTTAGGCGAGTCCCCGGCTCGGCTGGGCCTGTAGGCCCAAGCCAAGCCGGGGGCTCGCCTAAGCCTAGAGGCCCGCCGAGCAGCCAGCGGCAGCTGGAGGAGGTCTCCGCTGGAGCTCAGGGCCGATTTTTGGGGTCTATTTTTTGGGAACTTCGGCCCCGATCCTCCAGCGGTGACCTTCTCCGGCTGCCGCTGGGTGCTCGGCGGGCCTCTAGGCTTAGGCGAGTCCCCGGCTCGGCTGGGCCTGTAGGCCCAAACCGAGCCGGGGGCTCGCCTAAGCCTAGAGGCCCGCCGAGCAGCCAGCGGCAGCCGGAGGAGGTCTCCGCTGGAGCTCAGGGCCGATTTTGGGGTGTATTTGTTTGGGAACTTCGGCCCCGATCCTCCAGCGGTGACCTTCTCCGGCTGCCGCTGGCTGCTCGGCGGGCCTCTAGGCTTAGGCGAGTCCCCGGCTCAGCTGGGCCTGTAGGCCCAAACCGAGCCGGGGGCTCGCCTAAGCCTAGAGGGCCGCCGAGCAGCCAGCGGCAGCCGGAGGAGGTCTCCGCTGGAGCTCAGGGCCGATTTTGGGGTGTGTTTGTTTGGGAACTTCGGCCCCGATCCTCCAGCGGTGACCTTCTCCGGCTGCCGCTGGCTGCTCGGCGGGCCTCTAGGCTTAGGCGAGTCCCCGGCTCGGCTGGGCCTGTAGGCCCAAACCGAGCCGGGGGCTCGCCTAAGCCTAGAGGGCCGCCGAGCAGCCAGCGGCAGCCGGAGGAGGTCTCCGCTGGAGCTCAGGGCCGATTTTGGGGTGTGTTTGTTTGGGAACTTCGGCCCCGATCCTCCAGCGGTGACCTTCTCCGGCTGCCGCTGGCTGCTCGGCGGGCCTCTAGGCTTAGGCGAGTCCCCGGCTCGGCTGGGCCTGTAGGCCCAAACCGAGCCGGGGGCTCGCCTAAGCCTAGAGGGCGCCGAGCAGCCAGCGGCAGCCGGAGGAGGTCTCCGCTGGAGCTCAGGGCCGATTTTGGGGTGTGTTTGTTTGGGAACTTCGGCCCCGATCCTCCAGCGGTGACCTTCTCCGGCTGCTGCTGGCTGCTCGGCGGGCCTCTAGGCTTAGGCGAGTCCCCGGCTCGGCTGGGCCTGTAGGCCCAAACCGAGCCGGGGGCTCGCCTAAGCCTAGAGGGCCGCCGAGCAGCCAGCGGCAGCCGGAGGAGGTCTCCGCTGGAGCTCAGGGCCGATTTTGGGGTGTGTTTGTTTGGGAACTTCGGCCCCGATCCTCCAGCGGTGACCTTCTCCGGCTGCTGCTGGCTGCTCGGCGGGCCTCTAGGCTTAGGCGAGTCCCCGGCTCGGCTGGGCCTGTAGGCCCAAACCGAGCCGGGGGCTCGCCTAAGCCTAGAGGGCCGCCGAGCAGCCAGCGGCAGCCGGAGGAGGTCTCCGCTGGAGCTCAGGGCCGATTTTGGGGTGTATTTGTTTGGGAACTTCGGCCCCGATCCTCCAGCGGTGACCTTCTCCGGCTGGCGCTGGGTGCTCGGCGGACCTCTAGGCTTAGGCGAGTCCCCGGCTCGGCTGGGCCTGTAGGCCCAAACCGAGCCGGGGGCTCGCCTGAGCCTGGAGGCCCGCCGGCAGCCGGAGGACGGTCACCGCTGGAGGATCGGGGCATCTGGCCGTGTAAACACACGGGTAGCTGCGCGCGGCTCGTGCGGTTTTTTTTTTTTTTTTTTTTCACGCGGCCGGCACGCGCAGCTACCTGTGTGTTCTAACGGCCGCTTTCAAATGTCCGTCGCGCATGCGCAGTAGGGTTTTGGCGACGGACAGTTTTTAGCTTATCCTTTTATAGTATAGATAAAGGATTTTACCAGGAAGGATACATTGAGATTTCTCTCGTTTTCAAGTATGTCCTTAGAAATAAACCTTCTGCTAAATTACTAGAAATCTGTACCACATTCTTGACATTAAAGGGGTTCGGTGCTTTGTACTTCGATGCAATTTGGCGATTCAATTTCGACGACCCTTCGGTGAATTCACTATTGCCGAAGACCGCCGAAGAGACCGCAAAACTGACCGCCAAAGAGACCGCCAAACTGACCGCTGAAGAGACCGCCAAACTGACTGGCAAAGAGACCGCCAAACTGACCGCTGAAGAGACCGCCGAACTGATCGCCGAAGAGACAGCCGAACTGACCGCCGAAGAGACAGCTGAACTGACCGCCAAAGAGACCGCCAAACTGACTGCCGAAGAGAACGCCAAACTGACCGAAGAGACCGCCAAACTGACTGGCAAAGAGACCGCCAAACTGACCACCAAAGAGACCGCCAAACTGACTGCCGAAGAGACCGCCGAACTGACCACCAAAGAGACCGCCAAACTGACTGGCAAAGAGACCGCCAAACTGACCGCTGAAGAGACCGCCGAACTGATCGCCGAAGAGACAGCCGAACTGACCGCCGAAGAGACAGCTGAACTGACCGCCAAAGAGACCGCCAAACTGACTGCCGAAGAGAACGCCAAACTGACCGAAGAGACCGCCAAACTGACTGGCAAAGAGACCGCCAAACTGACCACCAAAGAGACCGCCAAACTGACTGCCGAAGAGACCGCCGAACTGACCACCAAAGAGACCGCCAAACTGACCACTGAAGAGACCGCCGAACTGCAGAAAAAAAGATGGAACGCTGCTATTCTTCTAATACTGTAGGTGTTTAAATACATAAAAATGAACACACTTTTTCATACTTTGACCCCTCAAAATCTATAACCGCCAAAAAAGACCCCGGCTAAACAGTTTCTAAATAGCATGCCCAGTGACTTAAGGGGTTAAACAGACATATCGACCTTGTATCTACAAATGGAATAGGACGTGCAAACCTTTACTAGTGCTGAGATAATGAGCTTGTCACTCATGCTGTGATATATAAACATGCCTCCATTACATCTTTTTAAGGGTGGTATAAAGTGATTTTATGAGATCAAATCACTTTATCATTAGTTTAGAATACACCCCCCATCTAAATTTACCTGCCATGGTCCCCAGAGGTGCTCGTTGGCTGGGAGGTCAAGGAAGCTCAGGATCCATCATACACCATGGATTCCTAACAATGCAAAAGCATCACGGATAGGACTCAGTGACCTAAACAGGAGGACCAGGTTCCTCTGTAGGAAAAGTTGTTCAACCTATGGATCTCTCAGAGTAGGTGGATGACCAGGGATGAAGATCACATGGATCGGTTTCCAGACCAGCAACCTGGAAAGGCAGGAGCACAGTGACCCAAAAGGAGTAGGTGGAGAAGAGAGTCATGACTGGGGAGAGCCAGCATGGTTCTTCTTCTTCTTCCTGCTCTTGGACCTGGTGGAATGACAGGGCCGAACACGACTATGTTGGGCTCATTATACAGACAAAGCTGGCTTAAACTTGCCAGGATAGGGCTCATGGTCCTAAACAGGAGGAACAGGTTCCTCTGCAGGAAAAGTGGTTCTACCTATGGATCTCTCAGAGCAAGTGGAAGACCAAGGATGAAGATCACATGGATCGGTTTTCAGACGAGCAACCTAGAAAGGCAGGAGCAGAGTGACCCAAAAGGAGTGGGTGGAGAAGAGAGTCAGGACCGGGGGAAGCCAGCACGGTTCTTCTTCTTCCTGCTCTTGGACCTGGTGGAATGACAGGGCTGCACACGACTATGTGGGGCTCATTATACAAACAAAGCTGGCTTAAGCTTGCCAGGATTGACACGTTGGACCCTGTTTGCAGTTGTTAGATTATCCTTGTATGCATTCTGCTTTTTATAGCATGTATTGTGTTTTCTGTGCATTATGTATCACTTGTTTTAGGTTTTACAAGGATACTAATCACTTTGTATACAGTGTCTCTGAACATACCACGTGCCTGTTGAAGAAGATCCACAATAGAACCATCTCTTACAATGCTGGCGATTGAAGGCTAAACAACTTTAATAGCTTATACAATACAATTCCAGCTCAAAAAGAAGCAGGAAATAACATCCTGAACGACAATCAATGGATTCACCATGATACCAACATACCAAAATAGAAACAATTGATGTT
The DNA here is from genome assembly GCA_009667805.1 of Leptobrachium leishanense. NCBI lineage: Eukaryota > Metazoa > Chordata > Amphibia > Anura > Megophryidae > Leptobrachium > Leptobrachium leishanense. The sequence continues at coordinate 55,583,832 of CM019063.1, read as the reverse complement.
CTGATAGAATTGTTTTTGCAATGTTTTTTGTTACAATGATTACAAACATTCTTTTAGTCAACTGGCTCATACATTGTAACAGAATGTCCTTCATATGATACAGGTAAATATTTTTTTAACCTTCGTCATATTACATTGTAACATTTCACAGAAGTGTTCAGTAATTCCAATAGTTTTTGTTTATAACAATATATTTTGTAAAGGTCATTCATGCACACGAGCGAACAACAATACCTTTGTCATGACAGCAGGCGATGAGCAATTTATGCTACTTCAACTGTATAAAACTCATAACCGCGAGTTTACAAACCAAGGAAAGGAAACAGTCCCCAGATTAGTATGTAGTGGTGGAGGGTTTACTATACAAATGACATATTAAAAAAGTTGTATTAATTCCCATAGTGACCGGGCGGTTTTACCATTGTCAGTCCAAAAGTACCCACTGCTGTTTTTACGTTTCTGCGCTGTTTGTGTTTAGCTCTAATTTTCCTCTTACTCGTTTATGAAACCCACACATATTATATACCGTTTTCTCGCCATTAAATTAACTTTCTAAATATACCATTTTTCCATCATATCGTATAATCTATATATATAAAAGCGAAAGTCCTGACTGACTGACTGACTCATCAACGCCCAGCTGAAACCGTTTAACCTAGGAATGTGAAATTTTGAAGGTGCACTGTTTTTATGATGTAGGCACCCACTAAGGAAGGATTTTTGGAAACTCCGCCCCTAAGGGCGTGAAAGAGGGGGTTGAATATTTTAAACAGGATACCTATAGCTCAAAAACAGAAGATGCTACAGATGTGAAAATCGGTATTTAGATTCGTCTTGAAAAATAAAAAAACACTTATTTTACCGTTTTTAAAATATTCGACTGGGGGGGCGAGAAAAGGGGGTTGAATATTTTAAATATTTTATACAAGATTATCTTAAAAAGAGAAGATCTTACAGACGTGAAAATCGGTATTTAGATTCATCTTGACAAATAAAAAAACACGTATTTTACCATTTTCTGAAAATTCCTCAGGGGGGCAAAAAGGGGGGTTGAATACTTTTATCAGAAAACGCGAAAGTCCTGACTGATTGACTCATCAACGCCCAGCTGAAACCGTATAACCTAGGAATGTGAAATTTTGAAGGTGTACTGTTTTTATGATGTGGGCACCCACTAAGGAAGGATTTTTGGAAACTCCGCCCCTAAGGGGGTTGAATGTTTTAAACAGGATACCTATATCGTAAAAACAGACGATGTTACAGATGTGAAAATCAGTATTTAGATTCTTCTTGAAAAAAAAAAAACACTTTTTTTACAGTTTTTCAAAAATTCAACTGGGGGGGCGAAAAAAGGGGGTTGAATATTTAAAATATTTTAAACAGGATACCTATATCTTAAAAACAGAAGATGTACCATCTTCGTGAAAATCGGTGTTTAGATTCATCTTGACAAATAAAAAAAACACGTATTTTACCATTTTCTGAAAATTCCTTGGGGGGGCAAAATGGGGGGTTGAATACTTTTATTTTATCATAAACGCGAAAGTCCTGACTGACTGACTGACTCATCAACACCCAGCTGAAACCGTTTAACCTAGGAATGTGAAATTTTGAAGGTGCACTGTTTTTATGATTTAGGCACCCACTAAGGAAGGTTTTTTGGAAAATCCACCCATAAGGGGGTGAAAAACGGGGTTGAATATTTTAAACAGGATACCTATAGATCAAAAACAGAAGATGCTACAGATGTGAAAATCGGTATTTAGATTCGTCTTGAAAAATAAAAAAACACTTATTTTACCGTTTTTCAAAAATCCAAGTGGGCGGCGAAAAAAGGGGGTTGAATATTTTAAATACAGTTACAGTCCTGAAAATTGGTATTTAGATTAGTCTTGAAAAATAAAACAACACTTATTTTACCGTGTTCTGAAAATTAGTTGGGGGGGCAAAAACGGGGTTGAATACCTTTATCAGTATACCTATATTTCAAAAACCGAAGATGTTACGGGTGTGAAATTTGGTATTTACAATCTTCGTGAAAAAAACCAAACATGTTTTTTTGCCATTTTCCACAAATCCAATTGGGGGGGGGGGTCGGGGGAAAGGGGTCTGAATATTTTTATCATTATACCTATATTTCATAAACCAAAGATGTTACAGACGTGAAATTTAGTATTTACAATCTTCTTGAAAAATAAAAACAGGTGTTTTTCCATTTTCCAAAAATCGCAAGGGGGTGATGAAAAAAAGGGGGGCTGAATACTTTTAAACAGGATACCTATATCTCAAAAACAGAAGATGTTACATACGTGAAAATTGGTATTTAGATTCGTCTTGAGAAACAAAAAAACACCTATTTTACCATTTTCCAAAAATTCAGCGGGAGGGGGCAAAAAGGGGGGTTGAATACTTTTATCAGTATACCTATATTTCCAAAACCAAAAATGTTACAGGTGTGAAATCTGGCACTTACAATCCTCTTGAAAAATAAAAAAAACACATGTTTTACCATTTTCCAAGAATCCCACGTGGTGGGTGAAAAAAGGGGGTGAATACTTTTCAACAGGATACCTATATCTCAAAAACAGAAGATGTTACAGATGTGAAAATTGGTATTTAGATTCGTCTTGAAAATAAAACAACACGTATTTTACCATTTTCCAAAAATCCAGTGGGGGGGCAAAAAGGCAAAAACCTTTATCACTATACCTATATTTCAAAAACCAATGATATTACAGGTGTGAAATTCGATATTTACAATCTTCGTGCAAAAAAACCCCATGTTTTACCATTTTCCGAAAATCCAGTTAAGGGGGGTGGGGGAAGGGATGTGAATACTTTTATCAGTATACCTATATTTCAAAAACCAAAGATGTTACAGGTGTGAAATGTGGCACTTACATTCTTCTTGAAAAATAAAAAAACACGTGTTTTCCAATTTTCCAAAAATCCCAAGTGGGGGGGGGAAAGGGGGGTTCTACCAAAAAAAACCTCAAGTTTCTTTTAAAAAACAATTTTAACAAATTCTAAAATCCACACGAGCGAAGCCGCGGGCAAAAGCTAGTTTACTATAAAAACATTTACGAAATACGGTGAAAAAATAATAAAACACACTATTTTGAACTTTGACCCCCAAAATCTTCAAACGCCAAAAAAGACCCTCGCTCAATAGTTGCTAAATTTTGTCCTGAGTTTAGAAATACCCAATGTTTACATGTTTTTGCTTTTAACCTCTTCACTGCTGATCCATATCACCTCTGTGTGCTGATCTCATTTTGTGCTCATCATGTTTAAACATGATTTGAAGACCTCTTTTGTTATACGACCCAGACAAAAAAAAAACACTTTTATTTAATTTATTTATTTCTATTTTTTATTTTCCAAAGGACCCCCCCTTCCCTTTCAGGCACTCTCCCGGCTGTGCTGGGGGGAGCCTAAAATTTACGTCATCACGCTTCAGCTTAATACTGAAGGTCAGACTTCATGGGAGTCAGACCACCGCGGGACCGCCAGAGTGGTAAGTATAGGGAGGGAGGATGGGTAGAGGACCAAGATGTACAGGGTACGTCCTTGGTCCTTAATGGAAATTTTTCTCAGGACATACCCTGTACATCATTGGTCCTTATGGGGTAAAAAGATTTTAAAATGATGCTCCAATTTGGCCTGAACCCTAAGTCTAATACTAACTCTAAACCTAATGTCTAACACTTACCCTTATTTATAAACCTAATACTTGTTTCTTTCCCTATCTAAAACAAGAGCAGCCAAATTCTTACATTCAAAATCATCCTTGTGCTCACTGGGGATATATAGATAAATAGACAGATAGAAAGTGATAAATAGATGAGATATATGAATATATAAATATAATGAACAATACATGTTAGATTAATAGAGCAATGTGTATATTTTTTATATCAGTAGGCATATACATTGATCATGATGAAAATACATAGATATATGTATAGATAGATATGAATAGACAGATATAGATAGATAGATAGATATGAATAGATAGATCAATATACTGTATATGGATAGATAGGGATAGATAAATGATATGAATAGATCGATATAGATAGATATGGATATTGATAGAGATATATGGATAGATATGAATATAGATATTGTAAATAGAAAGATATGGATAGATAGATATGGATATTGATAGAAATGAATACATAGATATGGATATATATATATTAATAGACAGATATGGGATAGATGGACAGATAGATAGATATGGATAGATAGATATGGATAGACACTCAGATATGGATAGATATATATTAATAGACAGATATGGGATAGATGGACAGATAGATAGATAGATATGGATAGATAGATATGGATAGACACTCAGATATGGATAGATAGATGTGGATAGATATTGATAGACAGCTATGGATAGATAGATAGATAGATAGATAGATAGATAGATAGATAGATAGATAGATAGATAGATAGATAGATAGATAGATAGATAGATAGATAGATAGATAGATAGATAGATGTGGATAGATATGGATGGATAGATAGATAGATAGATAGATAGATAGATAGATAGATAGATAGATAGATAGATAGATAGATAGATATGGACAGATAGATAGATATGGATAGATAGATTATAGATAGATATGGATAGATATATAGAGATAGATAGATATGGATAGATAGATAGATAGATAGATACAGTTGTGTTCAAAATTATTCAACCCCCACTGAAATTGAGTGTTTTGGCCAGTTTGACATTGATTTTGATCATTCAGTCATCTTGCTTACAATTAAATCAAAGAGGCACGTGTAGGTCAGACAAATATAACATAACATTTATAATGAAATAACCACAAATGTCTTTTCTGTGCTCACATCATTATCAGTTTTATTCAACCCCCAAGTGACATTCAATCTTAGTACTTAGTACAACATCCTTTTACAGTTATAACAGCTTTTAAACGTGAAGCATAGCTTGACACAAGTGTCTTGCAGCGATCTACGGGTATCTTCGCCCATTCGTCATGGGCAAAAGCCTCCAGTTCAGTCACATTCTTAGGCTTGCGCACTGCAACTGCTTTCTTTAAGTCCCACCAGAGGTTCTCAATCGGATTTAAGTCAGGTGACTGCGATGGCCACTCCAAAATGTTCCAGCATTTAATCTGCAACCATGCTCTAGTGGACTTGGAGGTATGCTTGGGATCATTGTCCTGTTGAAAGGTCCAACGTCTCCCAAGCCTCAGGTTTGTGACGGACTGCATCACATTGTCATCCAATATCTCCTGGTACTGAAGAGAATTCATGGTACCTTGCACACGCTGAAGCTTCCCTGTACCTGCAGAAGCAAAACAGCCCCAAAGCATGATTGACCCCCCACCATGCTTCACAGTAGGCAAGGTGTTCTTTTCTTCATAGGCCTTGTTCTTCCTCCTCCAAACATAGCGTTGATCCATGGGCCCAAACAGTTCTAATTTTGTTTCATCAGTCCACAGAACACTATCCCAAAACTTCTGTGGTTTGTCCACATGACTTTTGGCATACTGCAGTCGACTCTTCTTATTCTTTGGAGACAGCAAGGGGGTGCGCCTGGGAGTTCTGGCATTAAGGCCTTCATTACGCAGTGTGCGCCGTATTGTCTGAGCTGAAACTTCAGTACCCACATCTGACATTTCTTTTCTCAGTTCCTCAGCAGTCACACAGGGACTTTTTTCCACTCTACGCTTCAGGTAGCGCACAGCAGTCAAAGTCAGCATCTTCTTTCTGCCACGACCAGGTAGCGTTTCAACAGTGCCCTTTGCCTTGAATTTGCGAATGATGCTTCCTATGGTCTCTCTTGGTATGTTTAACATCTTTGCAATCTTCTTATAGCCATTGCCCTTCCTGTGAAGAGTAATCACCTCTTCTCTTGTCTTCCTGGACCATTCTCTTGACTTCACCATGTTTGTAACCACACCAGTAAATGTCTAGAAGGAGCTGAGTATCACAGTCATTTTAAAGCTGCCTAATTGGTGCTTATTATGCTTTATTGCTGCTCCGTGACATCCACAGGTGTTTTCAATACCTGATTGAAAACACTTGAATGAACCTCTGTTCTTCAGAGTGGTAGTCTTTAAGGGGTTGAATAATTGTGTCAATGAAGAATTCACAAAAGAAACATGTACTACTGTATTACAAAACCAATTGATGTCATTTTAGTTGCATATGGTTCTTTAAAAAGTCCTTGTAGGATTTCATTCTGAATACAATTACAAATGTACACTAAATTCCCTAAAACCCTTTACAGCATTGGGGGCTGAATAATTTTGAACACAACTGTAGATATGGATTGATAGATATGGACAGATAGATATGGATGGATAGATATGGACAGATAGATATGGATAGATATGGACAGATAGATAAATATGGATAGATAGATATGGACAGAGATAGATATGGACAGATAGATAGATATATATGGACAGATAGATGATAACTAGATATGGATGGATAGATAGATATGGACAGATAGATATGGACAGATAGATATGGATAGATAGATATATAGATAGATAGATAGATAGATAGATAGATAGATATGGATAGATATGGACAGATATGGACAGATAGATAGATATGGATAGATAGATATGGATAGATAGATAGATATGGATAGATATGGACAGATATGGACAGATGGATAGATAGATAGATAGATAGATAGATATCGACAGATAGATATGGACAGATAGATAGATATGGACAGATGGATAGATATGGACAGATAGATATGGATAGATATGGACAGATAGATATGGATAGATATGGATAGATAGATAGATATGGACGGATAGATCGATATGGACAGATAGATATGGATAGATATGGATAGATAGATAGATATGGACGGATAGATCGATATGGACGGATAGATAGATGGATAGATAGATAGATATGGATGGACAGATGATAGATAGATAGATAGATAGATAGATAGATAGATAGATAGATAGATAGATAGATAGATAGATAGATAGATAGATAGATAGATATGGATGGACAGATAGATATGGGATAGATAGATAGATAGATAGATAGATAGATAGATAGATAGATAGATAGATAGATAGATAGATAGATAGATAGATAGATGGATAGATAGATGGATAGATAGATATGGATAGATAGATAGATAGATATGGGATAGATAGATAAACATAAATTGCAAAATCCTCATCTACGTGTCAGGACAAAATCAAATGGCACGCTGACCACAGTCCCTGCTCTCAAATATCTAGGTATGTGGTTAGACCCAAATCTATCCTTTGGCCCCCACATCGAAAACTCTCATCTAAACTTTACCCCAAACTGGGTGCCCTGTACAAAAACAAATCCTGCCTCGCAGTAAGAAAGCAGATTGTACAACAAATGCTTATGCCGGCTATTGAATACGGAGATATAGTGTATGCAGCCGCCCCTCCAATGCACCTTCATTAACTTACTACATTATATAACTCATTCTGCCGCTTTGTGCTACAATGTAACTACATGACCCACCATTGTGACATGTTAAAAGAGCTAAACTGGCCGTCGCTGGAATCCAGACGCACGCTTCATCTTTCCAACCTGGTGTTTAATAGCTTTTCTGGGAAGCTGCCACCCTACCTGAATAGACTGCTTCCCCCAGCAGTTCCCTCGTCCTATAACCTCCGATCCAGGACCAGCACCTTACTTGCAATACCACAATACAAAAAGACAGTGGCTCAATCCTCGTTTTCCTACAGAGCACCACAAATATGGAATAACCTCCCAGACACCATCAAATCTTCCCCCAGTCTTAAGTCACTCAAGAGCTCCTTACTAACATACCTCAATAAAGAATGCACCTGTTAACATGCAACATAGCGAATATATTCATTTTCTGTTAATATGTATATTTGTCCTGTGTTTTTTTGGTATTTTTTTTATATTTTGCAATTTATCTATTACTTTGTATTTCTGTAACAATTCAATGTTATTGAACCCAGGACATACTTGAAAATGAGAGAAATCTCAATGTATCCTTCCTGCTAAAACACTTTATAAATAAGTAAATAAATAAAATATAGATGCTAGATTAATATAGCAAAGTTCTATGTTTTTATATCAGTAGTCATATACATTGATGATGATGACGCTGGTGATGATGATAATAGATGGATAGATAAACTCTTCGAAGAACTTTTAACATTTATTAGATGCTAAGCTTCATTTCATTTAGTCCAAGCTGCACACAGCTCTCACATTGTCCTGTAGCCAAATGTAACCTCCGGCAGAAGAAAATACATGCCTAAAATACTAGGGATATGTGTGACAGGTTTATGACACCCAGCCTAACCAGCCTAACCTCATTTACAGTAACTCATAACATATACTCTGCTTCATATACTTTTAGAAAATGAACATCAGTCCTTGTGATTTACTTTCACCCAAACCAAAATTTATATCATAGAACAGATGATAAAATAAGCCATAAGGAGATTGAAAAGGATAAAATAACCCAGGAAAAGGAAAACACTGCGGTCCTGTTAAAAAGAGGTAAAATAATAAATATAGGGGCTTTATTCCAAGAGGGCTGTTAACATTAACGAATGAGACATTAACTATGCTGTATCTGCCTGGCTCGTTAACCCCTTTACTATCGATTATTGTTGAAATAATGTATCATAAAATTTATTTCAACCATGGAATACAAAATTAACTATATATAATATGTAATAACAGTAATATATGCATTTTGCACAGAGATTGTTGTTCTGAGATTAAAAAAATAAAATAATGTAAATTTTCTCATGTTTAATTTTTCATTTATTGGTTTATCCTTTGCAGAAATATTGCTGGGATGAAAGGTTCTAAACTCTAGTTGGCGTCCCTTATCTGGCACAATGTCACACTGGGTTTGCATTATCAGTATGCAGGCAGAATTGGCCTTTGTGTCAGTAAATATGCTGCAGACAGATAATAAAATGGTGAGATCTCCTGCTTATGGGGATTTGTAGTGATCATAATGAGATTATTAGCAACGCAATATCTGTATGTGCTGCATAATGCTTGTGTATGGCAATTACAGCAACACCTTGTACCTGTACTGTACATGGATTTATACTCTGAAACCTCTGAATCGTATCCCTGTACAGCAGTGAGTGACCCCTCAGCGCTGCCTGCATTCTGCCCTCTCCTTGGCTGGTGTAACGCAATAGTAATGGGTTTGAACTTTTTGTTAGTGAGGTTTGGGGCTTCTATTTGCAGATTGTTTTCTCTTTCCCTGGTGACTAGAGAAAGATAAAACATTGGATTTCATGTCTCCACAGAGGGGCACACTAATCTTGCTTTAAAACGTGTGAAAATGGAATTTTGATATGCTAATGAGTGTTCATCTGTGTGATCAGACCAGACAAGCTGGCCTTTATTGCCCACATTACACAATGAGACTTTGGCAACCATGACTCTGAAGCTAGTACCCTCATGGTCCTTCCTTTAACCACTTTTGGTAGGTACTAACCACTGCATACCAGGAACAAGACGTGCTGTTTGGAGATACTGTGACTCAGGCATCTGGCCACCACTATTTGGCATGTGACACGATCACTTTTTGCCCATTTTTCTGCGTCCAACACATGAAATTCAAGAACTGACTGTTCACTTGCTCTTAATATATCCCACCCCACGCACTGCACCTGGCAGTGGGATTGTGGGTTTTAATGCTTTGGATATAGAAAGAGAGATTGAGATATATAGATAGATAGATACAGATGAGTAATACTTTTTTTCCCCATTTTATTTCATGTAACTTCCCATTCGTCTCAGGTACAAGGTTGTGTGAGTCCTGTAAATGGGAATACTCTCTTTCTATACTTTTAAACTTCTAAACTATGAGATCCTTGCCTTTTTCTGGGCGTCTAATGTAAAACGATCAGAATCTGTATTGGATTTGTTGATGGAGACTTTCTGTTTAATGGAAACAAGTAATAAGCCCTGTAATATCACTATAATATAAGCTCTGTAATATCACTGCAATATATCTTTAATATAAACCATGTAATACCACTGTAATATAAGATCTGTAATATAAACTCTGTAATATCACTATAATATAGGCTCTGTAATATCAATGTAATATAAGCCCAGTAATATCTCTGTATTATCACTGTAATATAAGTACTATAATATATATTTTGTAATATCACTATAATATAGGCTCTGTAATATCTCTGTAATATAAGCTCTGTAATACCACTTTAATATAAGACCTGTAATATAAACTCTGTAATATCACTATAATATAGGCTCTGTAATATCTATGTAATATAAGCCCAGTAATATCTCTGTAATAGCACTGTCATATAATTACTATAATATATACTTTGTGATATCATTGTAATATCTCTATATTATCACTGTAATATAAGTACTATAATATATATTTTGTAATATCACTGTAATATAAGTACTGTAATTTAACTATATTATCACTATAATATCTCTAATATGTGCTCTGTCATATCACTGTAATATAAGCTCTGTAATATCTCTGTTATATCTCTATAATACGAGCTCTGTAATTACTCTGTAATATAAGCTCTGTGATATCTCTGTAATATCTGTGCAATATGAGCTCTGTAATATCTCTGTAACATAAGTTCTGTCGGGTATATTAGAATGGAAAAATTAAAATGGATGGCTGTAGTCATCTTGTTTTAAATGGAAAGTCTTTTCTTTTTTAATTTTCCCTAGTTTTAGAAATGAACAGAGATTTTTTTTTAATAGTTCATGGCTAGGTGAAACATTAAGAGTTTTTTTTATAAATGCCAGACATGAGGGAACCTTAAAATGTCTTTATGTGATATAATGCTGAAGCTAAGTGCCAGACATGTCATATTTAAATTTATTGGTTTGTCTTAACAAGCCTTTAAAACAAAAAGATATGTTCTCTTTGGGTATAGGAATAAAAGTTAAAATTTTGTAAATGTATGATTATATTCACGAAATATATTCTTATAATCAAGGTATATTTTATTATATTTACAGTAGAAAATAGATGCTCCAATAAGTATTTGTTGAGTATAACTGGTAAATAGTATAATTATTGAAGAATAGATTCTGTTGATTTTAACTAGAAAGGAATTCAACTGATAAAGAGACCCAGTAAAAATTTTGAGAGGAGTGGAAATATAAATCTAATTTTGGCAGGAGAGACATAAAGTCTAAGACTTAAAATTGAGGGTCTTTGTAAGTCAGATTGATCTCTTGACCTGAGATAAGAGATATTAAAATTTAATGGTGGAAATAATTAGAAGTGCAACACTGCCCTCTTGAGGTATAGTAAATATCATATTAATATAAAGAATATAATATTTAGATGGAAAGAGCTAGATTGCCAGTGACGTCAAATTGACTATAATTGAAGCCGCACTGTTCGTTGCAAATTCATTCAGACTTACACGACAATGCATTCAGACTTCCAGGACATGACAATGCAGTCAGATCATTCCAGGACAAAAGGTATTCACGCAAGCAGACCATCGCAGGCAGACCATTGCTAGCAGACCATCCCAGGACACAATGCACTCAAGATTTCACACCACATCTCTAACTCACATGCACTGATTATCTGACATTGATAATTTTCACATATTCCAAAACAATCAAAGAATATTCCAAGGCAGTAACTCATTTAATCCAGATTGGAGGTAATATATGAGAGAGCAAATTTAAGGTTAATAAATTACATATATATTTGGAGTATTTCTTACAACAGATAGACTGAGATTTCTCAGATTACTGTTAGATCTAGAGTCTTCAAAATATTTCTATATCTGCAGATAGAGATATGAAGAAGAATCGGATATAAGGATTTATTCTAAAGAAATTGTTGTAAGATTGATATACCGATATATATATATTTAATTTGGAAATTACTGTGATTGAAATTAATAAGCAAGGAATTATATAACTACAAACTAAAAAGCAGAAGATTAGAAGCTTAATTCTCGATATTAAGGGAGGATTCACTAAATAAGTTTTTATTACTTATCATTCTAAAAAGAGAATAAGTGATAGCTCATCTTTTGTTGAGCCACGTAGCATAGAGAGATACATATATCTCTACAAGATCTAGCTTGTTAAACATTGGTTTGCTGGGAAATAGAAATAATTGTTTTCATTAAGCAGAAATGTTTATTAACCATTTGTGTATAGTTAATAAGGTAAGTGATATTAATCATATATGCAGTTACTAACAGGAGATACATATATTGGGAAGCTAGTGTCTATGTGCTGATGGATTTTGTGGTTGTTTATAAATCTTTGATTATGATATGAGAATTGAAACTTTTTTGTATACGTAATAAATATAAATATTTTATCCGATTATTGATTAGTGTATTCTTCAAAGCAAAACACAGACAATTAAAAAAATTTAGGAGAATTTCTAGGAAATATAAATGATTGATATTTGTGTCTCGTATAAGTTTCTTATTGAATATAAATCTCGACGTATTGTAGGCACGTGCAGAGATAATAATCCAAACAGTTCTGTAACACAAGTTGTGTAATATCTCTGTAATATGAGCTCTGTAATATCTATGTAATATCACTGTAATATAGGATCTGTAATATCTCTGCAATATGAGCGCTGTAATATCTCTGTAATATATGTTTTGTAATATAGGTTGTGTACTAGCTCTGTAATAGCTCTGTAATATGAGCTCTGTAATATCTCTGTAATATAAGTTCTGTAATATAGGTTGTGTACTATCTCTAATATCTCTGTAATATCTCTGTAATGTGTTCTGTAATATAAGTTGTGTAATAGCTCTGTAATATCTCTGCAATATGTGCTCTGTAATATCTGTAATATAAGTTGTGTAATATAAGTTGTGTAATATCTCTGTAATATCTCTGTAATATCTCTGCAACAGAGCTCTGTAATATCTCTGTAATGTGTTCTGTAATATAAGTTGTGAAATATCTCTGTAATATCTCTGCAATATGAGCTCTGTAATATCTCTGTAATATAAGTTCTGTAATATAAGTTGTGTAATAGCTCTGTAATATCTCTGCAATATGAGCTCTGTAATATCTCTGTAATGTAAGTTGTGTAATATAAGTTGTGTAATATCTCTGCAATATGAGCTCTGTAATATCTCTGTAATATAAGTTGTGTAATATAAGTTGTGTAATATCTCTAATATCTCTGTAATATCTCTGTAATATAAGTATTGTTATTTCACTGTAATATTACAGTAACATCTCTGTAATATCACTGTAATATCTCTGTAATATTCACTATAATATCTCTGTAATATAAGTTCTGTAATATCTATAATAGTTCTGTAATATGAGCTCTGTAAATTCACTGTAATATCACTGCAATATCTCTAATATCACTGTAATATAATCTTATTAATATCGCTGTAATATCTCTGTAATATAAGTACTGTACTTTCTTTAATATCACTAATATAAGATATGTAATATCACTGTAATATCTCTGTAATATAAGTTCTGTAATATAAGTTGTGTAATAGCTCTGTAATATCTCTGCAATACGAGCTCTGTAATATCTCTGTAATATAAGTTGTGTAATATAAGTTGTGTAATATCTCTAATATCTCTGTAATCTAAGTACTGTTATTTCACTGTAATATCACAGTAACATCTCTGTAATATCACTGTAATATCTCTGTAATATTCACTGTAATATCTCTGTAATATAAGTTCTGTAATATCTCTAATAGTTCTGTAATATGAGCTCTGTAAATTCACTGTAATATCGCTGTAATATCTCTGTAATATAAGTACTGTACTATCTTTAATATCACTAATATAAGATATGTAATATCACTGTAATATCTCTGTAATATAAGTACTGTTAATTCACTCTAATAACTCTCTAATATCACTGTAATATCTCTGTAATATGAGCTCTGTAATATCACTATAATATCTATGTAACATAAGTACTGTAAATTCACTGTAATATATCTCGAATATCACTGTAATATCACTGCAATATAAGCTCTGTAATATCACTGTAATATGAGCTCTGTAATATGAGCACTGTAATATCTGTAATATCTCTGTAATATCACTGCAATATAAGGTCTGTAATATCTCTGTAATATCACTGTAATATAATCTCTGTAATATTACTGTAATATCTCTGTAATATCACTGTAATATAAGCTCTGTAATATTACTGTAATATCTCTGTAATATCTCTGTAATATGTGATCTGTAATATCTCTGTAATATGAGCACTGTAATATCTGTAATATCTCTGTAATATGTGCTCTGTAATATCTCTGTAATATGAGCTCTGTAATATCTGTAATATCTGTAATATCTCTGTAATATGTGCTCTGTAATATCTCTGTAATATCTCTGTAATATGAGCTCTGTAATATCTCTGTAATATGTGCTCTGTAATATCTCTGTAATATGATCTCTGTAATATCTGTAATATCTCTGTAATATCTCTGTAATATGAGCTCTGTAATATCTGTAATATCTCTGTAATATGTGCTCTGTAATATCTCTGTAATATGAGCTCTGTAATATCTGTAATATCTCTGTAATATGTGCTCTGTAATATCTCTGTAATATCTCTGTAATATCTGTAATATCTCTGTAATATGTGCTCTGTAATATCTCTGTAATATGAGCTCTCTAATATCTGTAATATCTCTGTAATATGTGCTCTGTAATATCTCTGTAATATCTCTGTAATATGAGCTCTCTAATATCTGTAATATCTCTGTAATATGTGCTCTGTAATATCTCTGTAATATCTGTAATATCTCTGTAATATGTGCTCTGTAATATCTCTGTAATATGAGCTCTCTAATATCTGTAATATCTCTGTAATATGTGCTCTGTAATATCTCTGTAATATCTCTGTAATATCTGTAATATCTCTGTAATATGTGCTCTGTAATATCTCTGTAATATGAGCTCTCTAATATCTGTAATATCTCTGTAATATGTGCTCTGTAATATCTCTGTAATATCTGTAATATCTCTGTAATATGTGCTCTGTAATATCTCTGTAATATGAGCTCTCTAATATCTGTAATATCTCTGTAATATGTGCTCTGTAATATCTCTGTAATATCTGTAATATCTCTGTAATATGTGCTCTGTAATATCTCTGTAATATGAGCTCTCTAATATCTGTAATATCTCTGTAATATGTGCTCTGTAATATCTCTGTAATATGAGCTCTCTAATATCTGTAATATCTCTGTAATATGTGCTCTGTAATATCTGTAATATCTCTGTATTATCTGTAATATGTGCTCTGTAATATCTCTGTAATATGTGCTCTGTAATATCGCTTTAATATAAGTACTGTTATTTCACTGCAATATCTCCAATATAACTGAAACATAAACACTAAACACTGTAATATCTGTAATATCACTATAATATCTTTGTAATATCACTGTACTATCTGTAATATCACTATAATATCTTTGTAATATCACTGTACTATCTGTAATATCTCTGTAATATCACTGTTATATCATGTTACCACAGAATCATGTGGGTCTAGACCAGCGCATACTGCTTTGTGAATGCATTTTGGGTTTGCAGGAATAACGAGCTATCAGTTTTATCTCCCGGCTTACAGTCTGACATTTACTGCTCGGCAGATGAAATGTTTGCTCTGTACAATAAGCCGCAGCGAGCTTGACGGACTGGGATCTTATTTTGAAACTGTCAATTTGAAAACATGTGCTACACACAGAAATAGATTTTTAATTGTACACTCAATCTTCTGCACCATGTCCTGACATTGATTGTCCCCATTCAGTGGGAAAATACATAAAATATTTGCTTTTGGCCAATGGCTGGTTAAAACAGCTTCCGACTTCATATACATCAAATCATGTCTGTGAGACCTTACAGGAAATATGGAACATGTACTGTTCACCAACCCTGGCTTAAAGAAGAAGCGTCTATCTATCTATCTATCTATCCATATCTCTATATCTATCTATCTATCTATCTATCTATCTATCTATCTATCTATCTATCTATCCATATCTATCAGGGTTATTCAAAGAGATCCGAATTGTGGCCGAAAGGTAACCAAACAGTGAAATTCAGTCTACGGTTACCTTTCCTGGCCATTTGGCCATTCAGAGAACAGGCAGTTCGCCAAATCCTGGCGAATTGCCTGCACATACGGTGCCTGTTCGTTGCTTGTTCGAGGGCAGTGAAATCCCCATAGAGAAGCAATGCTTCGTCTATTCAGAGAACAAAAACTAGCAGTGAAAAGTCGCCGAATTGCCCTGCTGTTCGGTGGTTTCATGTGGCAGATTTATTCAGGCGAATCCCATAGGCTTCAATGTTAAAAATATTCCCGTTTTAATGCAATATCTAATAAACCGTTAATTATAATATTCTGTAATAAAAAGTCTATTTATAGATTTTTTAAGATCTTTTAGACATTTTTCGGGATTTTTTAGCAAAAGTTTTTTTCTGTTTTCTTTAATCGTTTTTTTCTTTTTTTGTAACAGCACTTTTATTATCATTCATTGGATCTTATATGTAAATTTTAGACATTGAAGCGTACTGTTTTTTTTCACTCCATTTGTCTGTGGTGTCGGGTTTTTTCCGGCGACTGCTCTGCACTGTGATCGACGGCTGCTCGTGTTTCTCCGGTGTGTTCGGCAGGCTTAATCCAGCTGTTTTGCTCTGGAGTGTTCGGCGGGTTGGTGGTGAGTGTTCGGTGGGTTTGTGGCGACTTTTCCCTGCACTAAGACGTCCCTGTAGTGCTTGCTGAATACACCGCAGGGTCGCTGAAATAGGATCGCCAAATCGCGCCGAATTGAAGAGAGCAAAAAGTCACCGAACATATGGTGACTTTTTGATTATCTTAGAATAACCCTGTATATCTCTATATCGCTATATCTATCTATCCATATCTATTTATCTATCCATATATATAGCTATATCTATCTCTATCTCTCTATATACACTATATTGCTAAAAGTATTGGCTCACCCATCCAAATAATCAGAATCAGGTGTTCCAATCACTTCCATGGCCACAGGTATATAAAATCAAGCACCTAGGCATGCAGACTGTTTTTACAAACATTTGTGAAAGAATGGGTCGCTCTCAGGAGCTCAGTGAATCCCAACGTGGAACTGTGATAGGATGCCATCTGTCCAACAAATCCAGTCGTGAAATTTCCTCGCTCCTAAATATTCCAGTCACCTGTCAGCTTTATTATAAGAACATGGAAGTGTTTGGGAATGACAGTGGTAGGCCATGTAAACTGACGGAGCGGGGACAGCGGATGCTGAGGCGCATAGTGCGAAGAGGTCGCCAACTTTCTGCAGAGTCATTCGCTACAGACCTCCAAACTTCATGTGGCCTTCAGATTAGCTCAAGAACAGTGCGCAGAGGGCTTCATGGAATGGGTTTCCATGGCCAAGCAGCTGCATCCAAGCCATACATCACCAAGTGCAATGCAAAGCGGCGGATGCAGTGGGGTAAAGCATGCCGCCACTAGACTCTAGAGCAGTGGAGATGTGTTTTCTGGAGTGACGAATCACACTTCTCCATCTGGCAATCTGATGGACGAGTCTGGGTTTGGAGGTTGCCAGGAAAACGGTACTTGTCTGACTGCATTGTGCCAAGTGTAAAGTTTGGTGGAGGGGGGATTATGGTGTGGGGTTATTTTTCAGGAGCTGAGCTTGGCCCCTTTGTTACAGTGAAAGGAACTCTGACTGCTTTAGCATACCAAGACATTTTGGACAATTCCATGCTCCTAACTATGTGGGAACAGTTTGGAGCTGGCCCCTTCCTCTTCCAACATGACTGTGCACCAGTGCACAAAGCAAGGTCCATAAAGACATGGATGACAGAGTCTGGTGTGGATGAACTTGACTGGCCTGCACAGAGTCCTGACCTCAACCCGATAGAACACCTTTGGGATGAATTAGAGCGGAGACTGAGAGCCAGGCCTTCTAGTCCAACATCAGTGTGTGACCTCACAAATGCGCTTCTGCAAAAATGGTCAAAAATTCCCATAAACACACTCCTAAACCTTGTGGACAGCCTTCCCAGAAGAGTTGAAGCTGTTATAGCTGCAAAGGGTGGACCAACGTCATATTGAACCCTATGGAATAGGAATGGGATGTCACTTAAGTTCATATGCGAGTCAAGGCAGGTGAGCGAATACTTTTGGCAATATAGTGTATATATCTAAATCTGTATCTCTCTGTCTATCCCATATCTATCTATGTATGTATTTATCTATATCTGTATCTATCTATATATTTATATCTATTCATCTATATCTGTACCTATCTATCTATCTATATATCTGTGTAAATGTCCAATTTCTGACATTTTCACTTAGGGGTGTAGTCACTTTTGTTGCCAGCGGTTTATGCTAGATTCAGACGAATGCAGTCATCACGTCCGTGTTGCCGCACAGTTTCACGTCCGTCGTAGCATTGATTTGTGATCAATAGAGTCCAACAGATGAAGTATGTGCGCACCAAAGCGCGCATGCACCATACACGTGGCAACGGACACCATTTAGCCCTCGACGTAAAAGCGCTACGACGGAAGCCCAGAGTGCACTGCTTCCACGTAGCGGCCTGTGAGCGCGATGAAGGGACGTCAGACGCAACACATTTGCGACGTCCATCACGTTGACGCTCAGAAGTTTTTTTTGGTCTGGCTGACTGTACCTGTCTTTTAACTTGAATTAATTTTGTTTCCCATAATTCACTTTTTTTTCTACATCTGTCAAAAAAACAGACCGTGTGGTGTCTACAATATCTTCCGTCAGTACGTACGTCCGTTATGTACGCACGCAGAGTGCGCTCAGACTGCGTTCGTCTGACTTAGCCTTGGACATTAATGGCTGTATGTGTTGAGTTATTTTGAGAGACAGTAAATTTTCACTGTTATGCAAGCTGTGTACTCTAGTCACTACTTTACATTGTAGCAAAGTGTCATTTCTTCAGTGTTGTCACATAAAAAGATATGCTAAAATATTTTAAAAAATGTGAGGGGTGTACTCACTTCTGTGACATACTGTATCTATCCATATCTATCACTATCCGTATATATATTTATCTATCTATATCTGCATATATCTATATATATCTGTCACCACATCATTCTATATATATCTTTCTATTTGTATCCATCTGTATTTATCTATCTGTATCTATCTATATATCTTTGTATCTGTATCTATCTATTTCTCTATCTTTATATAGTAGCATTCATCTAGCTATATGTATGAATGTATCTATCAATATTTTGTGAATTGACAGCTTTTGAATAGCCCATTGGCCCTGAAATTTCACTGTATGGGGGAAATTTACTGTTCAATGCATTTTCGGGGCCAGTTCTGCTGTCTCTGAATAACCCTGTCTGTATCTATCCTTATATATCTATCCATAACTATCAATCCATATGTATCTACCCAATTCTGGGCTCTATTCGAAACCTGCCGCTAAAATGGAGATGGTAAGGATGATAATGTGCGCCTGCAGATTTCCTCTTACCATTTCCACTTCAATGCCATATTCCATGGGTAGGTGCTATATTTGCACCTTGGCCCAGGACGAAGCGCAAAACTCAATGATACCAGCGAGTGTCAGCTCGGGAGCATAGCACGTCCCAGCCAAGAGCACCCTCCGCAACATCGCGCAAAGCCACGGAGTGATCGCGGACGGAAACTAAGAACTCTTTGTTCCCAGTCTCACTCTGATCCCGGTGAGAAGAAGCAGCGGATCGGGCCTTCCTTTTCACAGCGGGATGAGAGGTAAGTTTGGTATTTTAGAGGGAGGGGGGTTTAAAGCGTGTTATGTGATTTTAAATTTGCAGAATCATTTAACACCAGTGTGATGTGCATCACTTTGGACTAGAATTACATGGGCCTAGAAATGTATTTGGGAGGTGCAGGCCTGATGTTTTATTATTGTTTTCCTGCTCTTTCCTTTGTTAAAGTCACCCTGTATCTACAATTCTAGATGCAGGGCATTTGTGTTTCTTTGTACCTTCTCTCTGTATAGTGTGACCTCTGTATTACTACCTGCTTTCTCTATTTTGTACATTTTCTCTATAAGAAATTCCTTTTGTTTACCCTGCTTTCTCCCTCCCCTTCTCCTCCTAGGAAATCCCATTGTCCATTGTTTGAAGGTCTTGTGTAGTTATCTGATCTGTGCAGCTATCTGGTTGATTTATGCAAATGTGTTCTTCCTTGACCTTATCTGTCCTCTCTATGAATAAACAGTCAGTTCTATTCTGACCAAGCTTGAAGTCACGACTCATGATTTGGGGTACCAGGAATCTTCTGCCCTCTGTGCCAAGGAAAGGCTCAAGGTCTACCGCTTATTTCTGTGGGTGCTAGCAAGGCTCTCTACATGCACCGGGCCTTAAGCTGTGGCTAAGGTACTAGAGAAAGGTGTGTGTAACGAGTGCTATAGCGCTCACACTGGAGTAGCGTAGTTGAGATCGTAATGGACAGATTTTTCTGATACCAGGTTACAGAGCAAAATGTGTTATTTGACCTGATCTCCCAAGCCAGGGAGTATAATAACAAGCCAGAGTAGCACCTAAGCTCAAATGGTTTCAAGACCAAAAGATTGCTTAGTGCAGACACATGAACTTCAGTCAATTGTAAACATAACCTGGGTACCTGGGTATAGTTATTTGCACAGCGGTTTATACACAGAGTTTTGTTGCGGTTGATGAATTGTGCAGACTGTAGGGCAGTCACACAATCAGCAGACTTAATGTTTTTGTAGCAACCGAACAGGGCAGAAAGCAAACCGCTAGTAAATCCCCCTGATCTCCTGGCACGGCAGATATTAACAGAATCGAATGCCTTGTGATTAGGACTTAGACCTGATAATGAAACCAACTGCAGCCAAAAGCGAGATGTGGATTCGCCAAGGTGGCGGGCAGAACCCTAACCAAGACACATGCAGTGAAACATAAAACCGCTATACAGAACACCAACAGGGAAACAGCAAATAAATGGTCAAACGAAAAGCTGGGTCGAAAACGTGAGAAAGATCCTCAGACAGAAACAGGTTGGCAACTATTAAATCAAACCACAATAATCAAACGATGCGGGAACTAAACTCCACGTCAGGGCACTGAGCAATCTCTCGCGCCCTGCTTTAAACCCGGTGGCTCTTCGTGACCACGCCAGGCCCCGTCCCCTCAGACGCCGAACGGCCATCATAAAGTGCTGGCACCCGATCAGCCAGCGACCCAGAACTATGTCCAGACCCCCCAGGCAGCGCTGCGGGGGCTGAAGACATAAAGCGTGAGAGTCACGAGGAGAATTCTGGTGTCCATGCGAGAAAGCAGCATTTGACAGATTTGACCTTGTTCGGGCACAGAGATCTGTTACTTACAACCAGTTTTTAGGAGGTGTAAAAATTTGTCAATTTGCGTCCGACAGTATATTGCCCCAGCACTTTGTAATACCTCCCATCTAGAGACATTAAAAATGGATTCCTTCTCCTATCCTTAACATGGGGAGCGCAAAGTATAGTAAGATTGCGCAAGCTGAGAGGCGCAAACTGATTTCACCCCAGTGTAGCAACAACTATGGAATATCGATAGCAATCGTTACAATTAACAATCCTAGCACTAACTATTACATATCGAGATGCTACATTAGCGCTAGAAATGTGTGTTTCGTTTTGGTCCGGATCAAAATTCTGCCGAAATTTTCCCGATTCGTATTTTGTAAGTGCTACCGAAATACGAATCGGTTCTGTCCGAAATAGTCAGAAAATGGAACGAAAACAGAAGGAAACTAAATCGATACGGACCAAATCGGAACGAAAAAGAAACGGTATAAAATGAATCGATTTCGTTTTTACGGATCAATTTGTTTTACCGTTTCAATTACAGGATTATTCAGAGAAAGGTGAAACTCAGGAGAATTGGCAGGAGAAGAGAACAATCTAGACCAAATAGCCTATTTGGAAAGTGAGATAAATGGGAGAAATTTTCTGGTTTGGCTATTTTGACCTAGAATTTTCACTTCTCCAGTCATTCTCCTGAGTTTCACCTTTCTTTGAATAGACCTGTTAGACTTTGCCCTGCGTGCTTGTCCATTTGCCGTGGTGCTGAATCTGTTTTATTCAAAACCACAGGCCATGGACAGGTGAAATTCCCCACAAACAAGTAATGGTTAATCTATTCACAGAACGACAAACCACACCGAAATGTCAGTGAAATGCCCTGATTTTTAATGGTTTGTTCAACAGCTTTAACCGCTTTGCTGCAGAGGACGCGCTCAGATTTCAGCCGATCGCTGTGCCCCCCAGTGCGGGCTGACATTCTTGCTGTCAGCCCAGCATCCGGGACCGCCGCGGGCACCAATAGATGTCATTGCAGCAGCCCGATGACATCTATTGTAGGCACACCCCCGCGTGTGCGGGGAAGGTGCCTGAAAGGGAGGGGGGAGGTCATTTGGACCTCTCTCCCTCCCTTTCTGTAAGGGGCAGCAATGAAAGCCAGGCACGGTTTGGAAGGGCACAGCCAGCCCTTCCAAACGGTGCCTGGCTTTAACCCCTTGGGACCGGATCGCTATTCAGCGCCAAAAAGAGGCAGATAGCGATCCTCTCCAGAGCTTCCGGGATCTCCCCCTGACGACTGGCGTCATCGTGCATAGCGCGATGACATCAGTTCTGGAGTTAACCCCTAGCTGCCACCAATGGTGGAGATAGGGGGTTCCAATGAACCCCCTATCTTCCGATCCGTGGCAGCTAGGGGTTAATGTTTGGTATCATTGGATTGGACAGAGCAAAAAAATGAAAATAAAAATATATTGAAAAATATATAAATAAAAAATAAATAAACCTTTTTTTTTTTTGTTGTTTTTTTTGTTAATGCAGCAATATTGTTCCCATTTCAATTATAATGTGTACAATGATGCTGCACTGACGATTTTTGTATGGGGTGCGTTTGTTAAAAATCGCAAGATTTTCTCCCAAAAAAAAGTAAAGAGTCCCCATTTTTAATATTTTTAACAAGCGCAACCCATAGAAAATATAACCACAAACGCTCACATGTTAAAATGTGAAAAAAACACTTTACACATTGCAAAATATTGAAAATTAAAATTTTATTGCATTTTTTGTTATAATATACAGACAGGACATGACGTATACATATAATAATGATATATTATGAATCTGCTGAGTCTGACGGAAAGAATGATATATAATATGTCTGGGTTGTATAATAAAATATGGCTTCAAAATGCGTTTAAACATGATGAGCGAAACCGGTAAAAATGACCTCAGCAGACATGCGTGAAATGGCTCAGCAGCGAAAGGGTTAAACAGGCGAATCTTATAGGTTTCAATGTAAGAAATATTCCCCGTTTTCATAAAACTGTTCATTCTTTTCATTTGCAGCAAACAGTTTCTTTTTGGGAGGGGTTAGGCATTTTTTGGGATTTTTTTGAGAACTTTTTGGATTCCTGATTTATTTTAAAACAACTAGGATTTTTTTCTGTGCGAACGCAGCATTTTTTTTCTCTTTCCTTCAGGCTGACTGTGTTCAGATGGAGCTTTCTATGGTGCTGAAACCTATTCAGCACCAAGGACAGAAGTCCATCGGGGCTCTGGAGCTCCGTGGGGCTGTTGTCATTTGTACTGAGTAGGTTTCAGCATTAAAGACAGGGGGATTACATATATTTATATATTATTTTTACCCTAACCTAAGTAATTAATACATCCGTTTCACATTCTGAGATAACTAATAAAAACGAAATATGAAATAGTAAAAATGAAATCCAAAATAATAAAAATGAAATCCAAAATAGAAACGAAATATGAAATCCGAAATAAAAATGAAATCCGAAATAATAAAAACAACTGATGAAATCCGAAATAAAAATGAAATACGAAATAATAAAAACGAAATACGAAATAATAAAAATGAAAAACGAAATAATAAAAATGACTTATGAAATAATAAAAACGAAATACGAAATAATAAAAATTAAATACGAAATAATAAAAAGGAAATACGAATTGATCCGAAATACGAATTACCAATAAAAATGAAATAACGAATCAACCGGAAATACGAATTACCGGTCGTCCAAACTAGCGAATCGATCCGAAATACGAATCACGTTAACCTAATGACTGCACTGAAACAAACTGAAACATGGAACGAATCGATCCGAAATGAAACAAAACAATTTTTTTCGTTGTATATCTAATTAGCACCAACTATGGAATAGTGCCCTTTATTAGAAGTATAAAAGCAAGAAGAAAGGTCTAGAAACATAGAAACATAGAAAAATGTTGGCAGATAAGAACCTTTCGGCCCATCTGGTCTGCCCAATTACATGGATACTTTACCTGGATTTATCTTTTGTTTAGGATAGCCTTATGCCTATCCCATGCTTGCTTAAATTCAATTACTGTTTTGGCCTCTACCACTTCTACTGGAAGGCTGTTCCATGTATCCACCACCCTCTCAGTAAAATAATGCTTCCTGAAAAAGGAATACAGTTGTGTTCAAAATTATTCAACCCCCAATGCTGTAAAGGGTTTTAGGGAATTTAGTGTACATTTGTAATTGTATTCAGAATGAAATCCTACAGGACTTTTTAAAGAACCATATGCAACTAAAATGACTTAGTAATACAGTTTTAGTTTTGTAATACAGTAGTAAATGTTTCTTTTGTGAATTCTTCATTGACACAATTATTCAACCCCTTAAAGACTACCACTCTGAAGAACAGAGGTTCATTAAAGTGTTTTCAATCAGGTATTGAAAACACCTGTGGATGTCACGGAGCAGCAATAAAGCATAATAAGCACCAATTAGGCAGCTTTAAAATGACTGTGATACTCAGCTCCTTCTAGACATTTACTGGTGTGGTTACAAACATGGTGAAGTCAAGAGAATGGTCCAGGAAGACAAGAGAAGAGGTGATTACTCTTCACAGGAAGGGCAATGGCTATAAGAAGATTGCAAAGATGTTAAACATAACAAGAGAGACCATAGGAAGCATCATTCACAAATTCAAGGCAAAGGGCACTGTTGAAACGCTACCTGGTCGTGGCAGAAAGAAGATGCTGACTTCGACTGCTGTGCGTTACCTGAAGCGTAGAGTGGAGAAAAGTCCCCGTGTGACTGCTGAGGAACTTAGAAAAGATTTGTCAGATGTGGGTACTGAAGTTTCAGCTCAGACAATACGGCGCACACTGCGTAATGAAGGCCTCCATGCCAGAACTCCCAGGCGCACCCCCTTGCTGTCTCCAAAGAATAAGAAGAGTCGACTGCAGTATGCCAAAAGTCATGTGGACAAACCACAGATGTTTTGGGATAGTGTTCTGTGGACTGATGAAACAAAATTAGAACTGTTTGGGCCCATGGATCAACGCTATGTTTGGAGGAGGAAGAACAAGGCCTATGAAGAAAAGAACACCTTGCCTACTGTGAAGCATGGTGGGGGGTCAATCATGCTTTGGGGCTGTTTTGCTTCTGCAGGTACAGGGAAGCTTCAGCGTGTGCAAGGTACCATGAATTCTCTTCAGTACCAGGAGATATTGGATGACAATGTGATGCAGTCCGTCACAAACCTGAGGCTTGGGAGACATTGGACCTTTCAACAGGACAATGATCCCAAGCATACCTCCAAGTCCACTAGAGCATGGTTGCAGATTAAAGGCTGGAACATTTTGGAGTGGCCATCGCAGTCACTTGACTTAAAACCGATTGAGAACCTCTGGTGGGACTTAAAGAAAGCAGTTGCAGTGCGCAAGCCTAAGAATGTGACTGAACTGGAGGCTTTTGCCCATGACGAATGGGCGAAGATACCCGTAGATCGCTGCAAGACACTTGTGTCAAGCTATGCTTCACTTTTAAAAGCTGTTATAACTGTAAAAGGATGTTGTACTAAGTACTAAGATTGAATGTCACTTGGGGGTTGAATAAAACTGATAATGATGTGAGCACAGAAAAGACATTTGTGGTTATTTCATTATAAATGTTATGTTATATTTGTCTGACCTACACGTGCCTCTTTGATTTAATTGTAAGCAAGATGACTGAATGATCAAAATCAATGTCAAACTGGCCAAAACACTCAATTTCAGTGGGGGTTGAATAATTTTGAACACAACTGTATGTGCCACTGTGCGTGTATATACAGTCAGGTCCATAAATATTGGGACATCGACACAATTCGAACATCTTTGGCTTTATACACCACCACAATGGAGTTGGAATAAAACAAACACAATGTGCTTTAACTGCAGACTGTCAGCTTTAATTTGAGGGTATGTACATCCAACTCAGGTGAACGGTGTAGGACTTACAGCAGTTTGCAGATGTGCCTCCGACTTGTTAAGGGACCAAAAGTAATGGGACAGAATAATAATCATAAATCAAACGTTCCCCTCTAAATACTTAGTTGCAAATCCTTTGCAGTCAATCACAGCCTGAAGTCTGGAACACATAGACATCACCAGACGCAGGGTTTCAACCCTGGTGATGCTCTGCCAGGCCTATACTGCAACTGTCTTCAGTTCCTGCTTGTTCTTGGGGCATTTTTCCTTCAGTTTTGTCTTCAGCAAGTGAAATGCATGCTCAATGGGATTCAGGTCAGGTGATTGACTTGGCCATTTCATAACATTCCACTTCTGTCCCTTCAAAAACTCTTTGGTTGCTTTTGCAGTATGCTTTGAGTCATTGTCCATCTGCACTGTGAAGCGCCGTCCAATGAGTTTTGCAGCATTTGGCTGAATATGAGCAGATAATATTGCCCAAAACACTTCAGAATTCATCCTGCTGCTTTTGTCAGCAGTCACATCATCAATAAATACAAGAGAACCAGTTCCTTTGGCAGCCATACATGCCCACGCCATGACACTACCACCACCGTGCTTCACTGATGAGGTGGTATGCTTCGGATCATGAGCAGTTCCTTTCCTTCTCCATACTCTTCTCTTCCCATCACTCTGGTACAAGTTGATCTTGGTCTCATCTGTCCATAGGATCTTGTTCCAGAACTGTGAAGGCTTTGTTAGGTGTTTTTTGGCAAACTCTAATCTGGCCTTCCTGTTTTTGAGGCTCACCAATGGTTTACATCTTGTGGTGAACCCTCTGTATTTACTCTGGTGAAGTCTTCTCTTGATTGTTGACTTTGACACACATACACCTACCTCCTGGAGAGTGTTCTTGATCTGGCCAACTGTTGTGAAGGGTGTTTTCTTCACCAGGGAAAGAATTCTTCATTCATCCACCACAGTTGTTTTCCGTGGTCTCCCGGGTCTTTTGGTGTTGCTGAGCTCACCAGTGCGTTCCTTCTTTTTGAGAATGTACCAAACAGTTGTTTTGGCCACGCCTAATGTTCTTGCTATCTCTCTGATGGGTTTGTTTTGTTTCTTCAGCCTAATGATGGCTTGCTTCACTGATAGTGAAGGCTCTTTGAATCTCATCTTGAGAGTTGACAGCAACAGATTCCAAATGCAAATAGAACACTTGAAATGAACTCTGGGCCTTTTATCTGCACATTGTAATTGGGGTAATGAGTGAATATCACACACCTGGCCATGGAACAGCTGAGAAGCCAATTGTCCCATTACCTTTGGTCCCTTAACAAGTGGGAGGCACATCTGCAAACTGCTGTAAGTCCTACACCGTTCTCCTGAGTTGGATGTACATACCCTCAAATTAAAGCTGTCAGTCTGCAGTTAAAGCACATTGTGTTTGTTTCATTCCAACTCCATTGTGGTGGTGTATAGAGCCAAAGATGTTACAATTGTGTCGATGTCCCAATATTTATGGACCTGACTGTATATTTACTGATACACAGCTCTTTTCCTGTACACTATTCCAGAGGTGCTTTGAGATCTGTGATGCTTTCTTAGTCATAATCATAGCGGTATCCTCCAGGTCAGAGAATTAACTTTACCAACCAATATGAAAGCCGTCTGCAGAGTGTTTTCACGCACTCTGACAAAATCAATCTGGAGAAATGAACAGGGGAGAATGGATCTGCTCTACTCATTTATAGCTTTCCTATCAATGCGTGCGTGCACTATCAGCTTCTGAGAAAACATGTGGGAACAGCTAAAATTACAAAGCATCTTCCTATGTTAAGAACCGAAAAAAAGAGAACAGACATCTTCCTATGTTATAAATCTTACAAATATATATACTCTCCTGGTGAGCTAAATATATATATATACACACAGCTATATACACAGTGAGTGGCCAGATTATTATGACCCCCCCATCAGTACTTCATTGGGCCACCTTTTGCCTTCAATACTGTGGCGAATCTTCGTGGCATTGACTCCACGAGATGTTGAAAGGTGATGCGAGGAATCTGACTACCGTGCCTGATGAATAGCACTGTCCAGTTCTCTGAGATTTGATGGTTGTGGAACCAGCTGCCTGATGGCTCTTTCAACTTCTTCCCACAAATGCTCAGTTGGATTGGGATCTAGTGATTGTGGGGGCCACCTAAGCAAGGGAAATTCTCCCTCATGTTCTTAAAACCACTCCTGCACAATATGAGCACCGTGGGATGAGGGCGCATTGTCTTGTTGGAAGAAGCCATCTCCATTGGGATACGCCATCAACATGATACATAGGATGAGCCTGATCATCAACAATACTTTGGTATGTTGTGCTATTCAGACGTTGTTCCACAAAAATTAAAGGGCCCCAAACCATAACACTGCCCCCACCAGCTTGAAGGATTGTACTCATGCATGTGGGGTGCTGCTTTCATGCTGTTTCCACCAAATTCTCACTCTGCCATCTGCATGATGCAACTGGAAACGTGATTCATCCGACAACATGACTTTTTTCCAATGCTCGACTGTCCAATCCTTGTGTTCCTGTGCGAATTGGAGACGTTTTATCTTGTTAACTGCAGACAGCAAAGGTGTTGGAACAGGCCTTTGGCTTCCATATCCCATACGATGCAGTATACGGCGAACAGTGCGTTCAGAGATCATTTGAGAGGATCCCTGATTAAGATCTGCAGTAATTTGATGCACTGTTGCCCTTCTGTTGTCTTGTACCAGTCTCACCACTCTCCATTCTGCCCTAACATTGACTCGTCGCTGACGGCCACAATTTGCACGTTCAGACCCAGATTTTCGGCTGACAGTCCAGTCTTTAAACACTTTAACAACAGCTGCTCTTGAACATGTAACAAATTCTGCTGTTTTGTTGATACTCGCTCCATGGCTCCGAGCGCCGACAATCATCCCACGTTCAAAGGCTGTTAAATCACATGGTTTACTCATATCTTCAGAAAAAAAAATCACTTCTACTGTCGTGGTAAACAACCTGCTTCCCTATTTATAATGGTCTGGCCCTCGAGCAACTTCAGCGCCAAATTATAGCTAATTTTCCTAAAAAAGTCAGGTGCCATAATAATCTGTCCACTCAGTGTATATATATCCTTCTATAGTTATCCGCCCCGCTGAAAAAGGGGGCGGGATTGTTATTCTGGAGTATCAGTATTATAGAAATGAGATTATGACACAGTTAAACGATACCAATACGTACAAAAAGCTGTTTTTTGATCCCACCAATAAGATTCAACAACTTATTTTTTCCACTTTGTCGTGTGGTTTGAATGCAGGTTATATAGACCAAAGTTTTTTGATTTTTGTACTGTGAGCATCCCATTATGCCAGTTTATATACTCTCCCTAAACTCCATAAAAATATGCAGTCTCCACTGGGCATACCAATCGTATCTGCCAGGGGTAGCCTGTTGGAGCCTTTGGGCAAGTATATTGATCAAATGTGTAAGACAAGTATTTTGGCTTTACCTACCTGTTTAACCCCTTAAGGACGGGAGTAATTTTACAACTTCGGCGCTGTTTCGGAAGTAGAAGTTTGCTGAGCTCATTTTGACCATTTTTAAGTCACGTATTATTATACCACCCAGACAAATTATATATCGTTCTTTCCGGCAGACACGGCAGATTAATAATATATCATTATTATATGTATATGTCATGCCCTGCCAAAATGCTATAACAAAAAATGTAAAAAAATGTGAATTTTCAATAAATGGGTAAAGTGTTTTTTTTTTTTTTTTAATTTATTATCCGAGGCTCTGCGGTCATATTCTATGGGGTAGATTTCTTAAAAAAATTAGAACGGGGAACCCATTTTTTTTTTGGGGAGAAATTGTGTAATTTTAGCTAAACTCCCCCCAAAAAAAATCATTAGTGAAGCATCATTGTTCACATTATAATTGAAATGTGAACAATAGTGCTGCATTAAAAAAAACAATTTTTTTTTTATTATTATATTTATTATTTTTTTATTATTAAATTTATTATTTTTTTATTATTTTGATTTTTACTTTTTTTACACTTTTATTTTACTTGTAACATGGTCATGTTTGATATCATTGGAAAGGCCATACTCTGGCCTTTCCAGCAATATCAGACATGACCCCCTAGCTGCCACCGATCAGGAGATAAATGGGTTCAAAGAACCCCCCTATCTCCTCTAAGGGATTTCCATGGGAAACAGCTCTAATTGTTACTGAACATCGCTACATTGTATTGTTGTATGAGTTTCTATTTTCATCTGATATGTCCAAACTGTGCTGTGATGTTGAATACGATGTATCTATGCTTATTACTAAATGTTGGTTTATTTTCATTTGTGCTCCCTGCTGATCACCCAAATGGTCCTGTTTGTTTTATTGATGTGTCTCCTGGGCAACGTTTGCTACGGGGAACATGTCGGTTCTTTATTACGTCAGATAACAGCGCCTCCCAGAACTCCACGCTGACTTCAGGTGAGGGGTCCGTGATTGCGCGCCTTGTCTGGGTGAGTTACTGATTGATGTGTGTATTTAAATGTATGTTCTACTTGTTACCTGTATCCTTGAAAATGGCTCTGATGGAGCCGAAACGTCAGGCAAGTACACAGGCTATTTTTTAAATTATGACTCATTAAAAATTTTTCATTTTATTGAAGTCCCTAAATGCATCCTGTTTTGTTGCATGTCTATATATCTCCTTGGGATTATGCACTGGGCATGACTGCTTGGTAGGCTGGTTGATAGAGGAAATTTATCTGGATATATATATGTTACAGGTAAAGCCCAAAGTGCGGTCAATCCTAGGATTACCCGGTTAATCCTGACATTACCCAAAACCGTTGGGTAAAGCTGCAAAAAAATGAAAATTCCTGACTTTACCCGGGTGATTTTAGGATTAACCAACTGCCCTTGGGTAACGGTCTGGAAGAGCTGAAAAATCCACACTTTACCCGGATAATGTGCAAGTCTGAAGCTTCACCTGGGTAATCTGAGGACTATCCACAGCTTCACCTGGGTAATCTGCAGAGCATCCAACCCCGCTTGGGTAAAAATGAATTTTACTATTATCTATGGATATTATCAATGAAAATGGAAAAAGACAAACATTAAAATGTATTGAGGATAGAACGAATATACAGAGCGACGGGATATGTTTCTCAAGTGAAATGTGAAAAAGTTCCGTGATCTCTATTATGTGTCATGTGTGCTAATATATCGTTTATAATACATAACAACCGTCGGTTACTCTTCATATAACACCTTTGTATTCGTAAATCGAGTTTTCCTCTGGATTCAGTCACCTGTAACCTGCTGAAAACCCGAGAAAGGTGGAGTACCCAGAGGCGTTTGGATACTTTGCAGATTACCCGGATGAAGTCTGGATGTTTCGTCGCACATCACGCTTTATCCAGCAACGCTAGGGTAATGTGTGAATTACCCGGTTAAAACGGTGCAGGAAACCGGGGTATCCAGAGGCCTCTGGATACTTTGCAGATTACCCGGGTAAAGTCCGAAATTTAATTTCACTTCAGACTTTTTCTAATGAGGCCTGGGTAATCCTAGGATTAACCGCACTCCGGGCTTTACCCATAACATATATATATATAGATATATTAATATTATATCCTCCTGGTGAGCTGAATATACAGTCAGGTCCAGAAATATTGGGACATCGACACAACAGGTCCTTCTGTGTGTCCTTTGCTGGTAACTCCTCCTCTTCATTGCCTCTATCTGTTGGTGTACCTCCAAGGCTCTGTCCTTGGTCCTCTGCTCTTTTCCATCTACACCTCCTCCCTGGGCAAAATCATGAACAGCTTTGGCTTTAATTACCACCTCTACGCTGATGACACTCAGATCTACCTCTCTACCCCTGATCTCTCTCCCCCTGTCCTTTCAAAAGTCAGTGACTGTTTATCTGGCATCTCCTCCTGGATGGCCTCCCACCACCTAAAGATCAACATGTCCAAGACTGAGCTCCTACTTATTCCTCCCTCCAATGCCTCCCCACCTCCTGACTTCTCTATCACGGTGGAGGTTATCACCATCTCCCCATCAAACCAAGTTCGCTGTCTTGGAGTTACACTTGACTCTGCTCTTTCCTTCATCCCCCACATCCAGTCTCTTTCCTCCTCCTGCCGATACCAACTGCGTAATATTTCCAGAATTCGGCCATTTCTTACCGCTGTCACCACAAAACAACTCATACACGCCCTGGTAATCTCCCGACTCGACTATTGCAATAATCTCTTATCTGGCCTCCCTCTGTCCCGCCTCTCCCCCCTACAATCCATCCTGAACGCCTCCGCCAGGCTAATTCACCTCACCCGCCGCTCTGTCTCTGCCGCTCCCCTCTGCGAGTCCCTTCACTGGCTCCCCATCCACTGCAGAATTAAGTTCAAAATCCTTATCCTTACCTACAAAACCCTCACTAACTCAGCTCCCCACTACCTGTCCTCACTAATCACCAAATACACCCCAGCCCGCTCCCTAAGGTCAAACAGTGACCTGCGACTAGCTTCTCCCCGCATCACCTCTTCCCATGATAGACTGCAGGATTTCTCACGCGCAGCCCCTACTCTCTGGAACGCTCTCCCTCGTACTGTCAGACTTTCCCCTAACTTCTCTTCCTTTAAACGCTCCCTTAAAACATTCCTATTTAGGGAAGCCTACCACCCAACTCACTGACGCATCCATCAATCACTCTCACCTTACAGTCCTCTCCTCCTGTTTCCAACCCCAACCCTCCCAGATTGTGAGTTCCTATGGGAATAGGGCCCTCATCTCCTCCTGTACTGTTTGTCAAATGTTGTTCAATGTATTGTAACCCTGTCTATACTGTGCCTATTGTACAGCGCTGCGGAATATGCTGGCGCTTTATAAATAAAGAATAATAATAATAATAATAATAATAATGATTCTAACGTCTTTGGCTCTATACACCACCACAATGGAGTTGGAATGAAACAAACACAATGTGCTTTAACTGCAGACTGTCAGCTTTAATTTGAGGGTATGTACATCCAACTCAGGTGAACGGTGTAGGACTTACAGCAGTTTGCAGATGTGCCTCCCACTTGTTAAGGGACCAAAAGTAATGGGACAGAATAATAATCATAAATCAAACTTTCCGTTCTTAATACTTGGTTGTAAATCCTTTGTAGTCAATCACAGCCTGAAGTCTGGAACGCATAGACCTCACCAGACGCTGGGGTTCATCCCTGGTGATGCTCTGCCAGGCCTCTACTGCAACTGTCTTCAGTTCCTGCTTGTTCTTGGGGCATTTTCCCTTCAGTTTTGTCTTCAGCAAGTGAAATGCATGCTCAATGGGATTCAGGTCAGGTGATTGACAATTATGGAACACATGCCCGATTTAACTATGTGTCTCACCAACCAATCTGTTGTTATCCTGTGACTTGTAACTTGCCTTACGTATAAGTATCACATTGTTTGAAATTCCACGCCAATGTTGAACTATTGTTTATAGTCTTTGGCATGTATGTTATATCTTTATGCTTAATAAACTTTTATTACACAAAAGAAAAGAAAATGTGAATAAAGTGAAGCTTGTGAAGTGGTGCCGTGTGGAATAGGAGAGTGAATAAGGAGCGCCGTGTAAAGTAAGGTGCACAGGATGTGTCCTGTAAGTCCTATTCCACTCGGCACCACTTCACACTCTACACTTTATTCACATTTCATTCTTTTATCACTGGCATTTTATTTTCTAACTCACTTTGCTCTTTGCATTATATGCACATCCCTTCACTTGATGTGCATCACTTATTTTTCCTCCACCTTTCCCTCTCTATCTGTTCTCTTTTTTCCCCTTTGCCCTTCCGTCTCCCCTCCTGTCTTTGTTCCCTTCTTTTCTTCTCTCCTCTTCTATTCACTCTGTATTTTTGCTTGCTCAGTCGTTTTACATATTGTGATGCGGATGTCAGGCTACCGGCCCATTGCCGCTGGGGATATTGATATTACTGACATCCAAACGTAACACATTTTCCCTTATTCCTCCTATTTGAACTTTCCAGCTCCTGCCCATGCATTGTATTAGCTCCTCCATGTTGGTTTTTTAATATGGTCAAATGTCGGGCCCCTACCGGCATCTGAGTTTCCATGGCAGCGCGGCACTGTGGTCACGCCCCACTGACGTACTCGCGCACCCGACACTTCCGGGGTCTCGCTAATGAGCGGCGTGCCGTGTCTCCCGGTCGGGGATTGGGTAAGTTCGGTGGTCTCTGCTTATTTAATGCTTGTTTTTAATTTTGTTTGTTACCTCGATAAAGGCTTTAGGGGCCGAAACGTCGGTTTTATAAACAAATATGCGATAAACGTTATATTTTTTAGCTAAGTCCTCGTGTGCCTCCCCTTCACTATTTTTTCAATATATATGTATATATATATGTTACGGGTAAAGCCCGAAGTGCGATTAATCCTAGCATTACTCAGGCGTCATTAGCAAAAGTCCAAAGTGAAATGAAATTTCAGACTTTATCCGGGTAATCTGCAAAGTATCCAGAGGCCTCTGGGTATTCCGGTTTTCTGCTGTGTTTTAACCGGCTAAATCGCACATTACCCTAGTGTTGCTGGATAAAGTGTGATGTGTTTCTTTGAAACTTCGTACTTTATCTGGGTAATCTGCAAAGTATCCAAACGCCTCTGGGTTCTCCGTTTTCTTGGGTTTTCAGCAGTTTACAGTTGACTGAATTCCGAGGATTACCCGGGTAAAGCTGCAAACTGATCTAGACTGATAACAAAATTGTGTTTTTTGTTATTTTTAATGAAATTGTATCCAGTCACAAACCTCACTAAATAACCGTCATGTGACTCTGTGTGTTAATTGTCTGAAAATGAATTTATGAAAATAAAGATATTATATAAAGAGTAACCTGATGTTTATTATGTTTTATAAATGATATATAAGCACATATGACACATAATAAAGATCATGTGACTCTTTCACATTGATATAAGAAACATATCCCGTCGCTCTGTATATCGTTCTATCCTCAATACATTTTATTGTTTGTCTTTTGCCATTTTCATTGATAATATCCATAGACAATAGCAAAATTCACTTTTACCCAAGCGGGGTTGGATGCTCTGCAGATTACCCAGGCGAAGCTGTGGATAGTCCTCAGATTACCCAGGTGAAGCTTCAGTCTTGCACATTATCCGGGTAAAGTGCGGATTTTTCAGCTCTTCCAGACTGTTACCCAAGGGCAGTTGGTTAATCCTAACATTATCCGGGTAAAGTCCGAAATTTTCATTTTTTTGCAGCTTTACCCAGCGGTTTTGGGTGATGTCAGGATTACCCGGGTAATCCTAGGATTAACCGCACAACGAGTATCTGGACGCATTCCAGGACTAGTGTAAAATAACAACGTTTATTCAACAAAACATATTAAAAAGCCGACTTTTCGGCCCCACACCGGGCCTTTATCAAGGATGAACTGTACAATAATAAATACATACAAATAATGTAACACTAATGCCCTGATGGCAGCCCTGAATTTGCATACACATCCATTATGCAGGCAAACACAGATATTGGTATTTTTTTGGAAGCTGCATAGCTAATAATCTCATTATGATCGATACAAATCCCTATAAACGGGAAGATCTGAACATTTGTATTATTTATCTTTATCACAGTTACTGTATCTAACACAAAGGTCTTTTCTGCCTGTATGATAATAGTGCAGACCCCGTTTGAAATCGTGTAAGGTAAAGAACACCATTTAGAGCTCAGAATCTTACATTCCAACAATATTTCTGTAAAGGATAAACGAATAAATAAAAATAAATGAGCAAATAAACATTATTTTTTTTTAACTATCTGTCCGAAACTGCTATTTTACCCTAAATCTTATCGTGAACTTCACATCCCATGTTTCGAATAAAGGTGATCGAATGATTTTTTTCAACAAAATAGCGAGTGGGATAAAGGATAACTTACTGTATCGTAATATAAGGTAGGGTATATTGCTATGCTCCCCTTGTAGCTAGCTGCACAGATTTAGGTGTCTTTATAAGGTATAAATCTTTTGTAGGTGTTGACATACACCGCCCATTCTTTTGTCTCTGTAGAAAATCATTTGCCGTGTTATTTTTATACATTACAGTTGACTGTTGTAGGTATTTTTATCGGCGACCTTACATGTTTTCTGTTTTGTGTTTAGATAATAAAGAGCATTTAAGGAAGATGCGCTTCCTCTTCATTGCGCTGTTTATAATTTGTTGTGCATTGTATAGAATGTAGAGGTTGTGACATTACATTATGCATTGATTTCAATGGCGCTATGCATAGGTTTGCTTCATTTCTTTTGTGCAAACAAGAAAGGAAAACATCCGGGACCGCATCACTTCCTGCACATCTTTCCTAACAACAATGCGGCTAAAAACGTAAACGTCCACGTGGTTTGTAAGGTATGAGTGGAACGTATGCAGAAACGGCAATAAAATATGCGAGAAATGCAAGAATGTTTGGTTTTTTCCTCATTGTGCATGTTTGAATATTACTTTTCATTTTAGCACTGTCTTCCTATGTTTCCTTATAATAGCTCAAACAGAAGCAATCTTAACCCCTTCACTGCCAAGATTGAGAATACTTGATCTGCAAGGCACCTGCCGGTGCCCCGACATCGAGTATAGTCCATCTGCTGTTCTGCTGGAGCGATGCAAAGAAACTTCATTTATTGCAGATAGGGATGAGCTGTTCGGTTCGATCAGTTCGGAGTTCGATTCGAACATTGGCAGTTTGAACGTTCGCGAACTTTGAACTTTTTGGTGTGATCGGTTCGAGTTCGAAAAAAAAAACAATTTGAAAAAAGTATAGAAAATGCTAAAAAAAATACTTAACAATCTAGAAATAAAGAGACTCTTTACTGCAGAATATTACAAGCAACGGTTTATTAGATATTGAAATAAAACAGGAATATTTTTAACATTGAAGCCTATGGGATAAAACATTCTTGTTACTAAAACATCAGGCAGACACGGCCCTCTAATCAGGCACTGTAGAGGGCAGCCTGCAGGGGCCTCCCAAAGATCCCCTTGAGGAGCATTGAGGAGCAAGGAGCATGCGGCTCCTGGATGACAGAGCTGCGACTATGCAGGCTAGCCGCCCGGGTGCATGTGGTATGGAAATTAGGGTTAGGGTTAGCTATTTGTGCTTTTTTTTAGGGTTAATCCTACTCGTAACATTCTGCTCCATCTTTGCTTCATTTTACGGCCACAGATTCTGCTCCTTCTTTTTATGCCAGCGCAGCCAGAAACAGCTATTGTGCTGTATGACTCGAGTGCTGTGCTTAACGTTCTAGGTGTGATCTGGCCCCAGACCTTGAAGAAGGAATATCAATCAACAGTCGGAGACGTTCCTAGTTTTTCCTTCTTCATTTCTTTGCTCCTGGATTTTGTCGCAGCCGTCTAGTGAAAACATCTTTGTCTTTATTAAATGTTGAGAGCATTAATTACATTTTTGCTTTTTCCATCTCGAAACATCCCCAGAGTCTTGTTTAAATGTCCCAATCTGACATTTCATTTCAACTTGATTTATTTATATTTTCCTACATTGCTTGGGGCAAAATTTAACAAAAAAGAAAGAAATGCTAACCAGTATTAGCCACGTACGGTAAAACTCGTATAGCTAAATGTGGGTGAAAAGGAGATCACTTAATAAAACACACTATAGGGTCTATTCACAAAGCACCGAAATTGCAGCGTTGTGTTTTGGCCCATTTCGGCTCACTTCAGTAATTCCATTTAGCCAAAAATACAGTGAAATCCCCATTTAGCCATTTAGCGAATGGTCACTGTATTTTGCAGAAATTGGAGTTGCCAAAGCAGTTATCGGACATCTGCAAAAACTAAATAACAGCCAGATTGGCATCGGCGAATTTTGCTGCACTGAAAAAAAAAGTATTCTATTCTCCTAATAGGCGTTTAAATCAATAAAACAGTATTAAAAATTAGTCTAAATAATAAAAAAGTCCTTAAAAAGATAATTAACCCTTTCGCTGCTGAGGCTTTTCCCGCCCCTGTGCTGAGGTCATTTTTACCAGTTTTGCTCATCATGTTTAAACGTGTTTTGAAGGCTTATTTTAGTATATGACCCAGACATATTATATATCGTTCTTTCCGTCAGACTCGGTAGATTCATAATATGTCATTATTATATGTATACGTTATGTCATGTCTGTATATTATAACAAAAAATGCAATAAAATATGTATTTTCAATAATTTACAATGTGTAAAGTGTTTTTTTTCACATTTTAACATGCGAGCAATTGCGGTTATATTTTGTATGGGGTGCGCTTGTTAAAAAAATTAGAGATGGGGTCTCGTTACATTTTTTTTTGGGGAAAATTACACTATTTTTAACAAACGCACCGCATACAAAAATCGTTAGTGCAGCATCATTGTTCACATTATAATTGAAATGGGAACAATATTGCTACACTAACAAAATAAAAAAAATAAAAAAAAGTGTTTATTTTTTTTTTTATAATTTTTTTTTTTTTTTTTTTTTTTTTTTTTCATTTTTTTTTTTTACAACTTTTTTCACTTTCATGTTTGGTATCGTTGGAACGGCCATGCTCTGGCCGATCCAACCATACCAAAATTTAACCCCTAACTGACACGGATCGGGAGATAGGGAGTTCATTGGAACTCCCTATCTCCACCGTAGGTGGCAGTTAAGGGTTAACTCTAGGACTGGCGTCATCATGCTACGCACGATGACGCCAGTCCTCAGGGGGAGTTCCCGGAGGCTTGGCCGACATCCAAGATGTCGGCCAGCTCCGGGAAAGGATCGCGAACCGGCGCTTTTCAGCGCCGATTCGCGATCCAGCTCCCCAGGGGTTAATGCCAGGCATCATTTGGAAGGGCAGGCTGTGCCCTTCCAAATGATGCCTGGGTTAACCCCCGCAGAGCCGCCGATCGGGAGGGAGAGAGGTCCGAAGGACCTCCCCCCCTCCCTTTCAGGCGCCTCCTCCGCACATGCGGGGGGGGGGCGCCTGAATTTGGTGTCATCGCGCTGCCGCAATGACACCAAATTCCGGCGGCTGCTGTTCCGGATGCCGGGCTGACATCCAGGATGTCAGCCCGCACCGGAGGGGCCAGCGATCGGCCGGAACCCGGCCGAACGCTGACCCCAATGGGAGGACGCGCTCAGCGCGTCCTCCGCATACCAGCAGGAATGCTGAGGACGCGCTGAGCGCGTCCTCAGCATCGAAGTGGTTAAAAGGTCTTTGCAAAAAAATCTTTTAAAATAATATAAAAACAAAATTGTCATCTAAAAAAAATACAAAAAAATACATAAAGGTATTTCAAAAATTAAAAAAAATTAAAGTAGGTTTTATAAAAAAATAAACTGTCTTTAATAAAGAAATTAAAAAAGATATTTAATTTATTACATTGAAACCTATGGGATTCGCCTGTTTAAACCTGTTGAATAGAAATCATCAGAAATCAAGGCAATTCACTGGAATTTTGGTACAATTCGGTTTTCTGTGAATAGAAGTCTTCTATGGGACAATTTTGGTGCCGCCAAAAAACACTAAATTGCAACAAATTCAGAGCCGTATCTGCATCTCAGTAGCCTGTAGGCACAGTTAATGTGGAGTGCCCGTAAACACCCATCAAACAAAAAACTAAACATGCCAAAATGACTTAATTTTTTGTTTTGAGGCAAACTGAAAAAAATTAAAAATTATTTTGAAAAAACTGAGAAACAGTTCCTGTCTGCGCTCAAATCAAAAGAAAGGACAGAATCTGATGCCTTAGTTAAGAAATTGCAGCGGCATTGTTTGTTTTATATGTAAAAGCATATATTGCCTCTGTTGCAGAACAGAGAAAAAAAATACATTTTGTATTTAATTTTTGTCAATTTTTTTATTTTTACACATTACATGGACATATTTGGTATCATTGAAAAACCAGACTCTGACCTTTCCAATGATACCTCACTTAACCTTGTGCGGTGTACAATTCAGAGATGCAGGTTCCAAAGTCCCCCTGTCTCTCCTCACTGCAGTGCCACGGTCTAGGTTGTCGGTGAAACAATGCATTGCATCATAAGCTCCACACTTGCTGGCAGTGTGGGAAATGAGAAGGTGAGTTAGCGCAGCATCACTGTTCGCTTTATAATTGTAAACTGAATAATAGTGCTGCAGTAGAAAACAAATAATATTTTATCTGTTTTTTTAAGTTTTACCTAAATGTAGCCTGATTATATTTGGTATCACCGGAAAGGCCGTAATCTGATCTTTCTAACGATACATCATATGTCCCTCTAGCCCTTACAACTCCAGAGATACAGTGGTTAAATTATTGTAAAAAAATCAATAACTTTTTTTACAGAGCAAGGCGCCCCCTTGTGGCAGGTACCTGAAGGCCAATGCCTACTCTGCCTAATTATAAATCTGGCCCTGGGCAAATTGCACTGGATTTTGCTGTCAATTCACCTGAATTTGGCCAATTGACAGCTTTGTGTATATACGAACTGCCGGGAAATTGCATCGAACAGTGAAATTTGCTGTAACCCCTTATGTAACAAAATAGTTTGAAAGCAAAATATCGAAGTTCATCTTCGAAGCTCAATGGAAACAAGGCAAGATTCTGGTAAAGACTTTTCTGATCCCTGACACCGGCGGGTCACTTCTCATATTGCATGCATGACCTCTGTTTTTTTTTTTTAGCCCTTACAAAT
This sequence comes from Leptobrachium leishanense, assembly GCA_009667805.1. NCBI lineage: Eukaryota > Metazoa > Chordata > Amphibia > Anura > Megophryidae > Leptobrachium > Leptobrachium leishanense. The sequence goes on along the minus strand of CM019063.1, from coordinate 55,542,762 downwards.
CAAATAAATTGGTCTCAGCCATACTGTCAATAAAAACCCGAGAGACTGTAACCCCCACTGCGTTCATATATCAAGAGCTATAAACCTAAAGCACATTCTGTGCTGCTTGTCCTTCGGCTGCGGAATTACCAATGTATAATACAAAATATATTTTTTTAAATAGGTTTTTGTTTGCTTTAGATTTAATTTATAATTTTCTATTAAAAATAATAATGTAATAATTAAATAATTTTCTAATTTGTATAAATGTCTTCATAGAGAAAAGTAAAGCAATTTACAAGTGCAGATTTATGAAATCATTTGTGTTAAATTAAATGTAATTTAAATTATGTAGAATTTTACCTTTTATTTATTTCAATGGAATATATATATATACACTATTCTCTCACCCATCCAAATAATCAGAATCAGGTGTTCCAATCACTTCCATGGCCACAGGTGTATAAAATCAAGCACCTAGGCATGCAGACTGTTTTTACAAACATTTGTGAAAGAATGGGTCGCTCTCAGGAGCTCAGTGAATTCCAGCGTGGAAGTGTGATAGGATGCCACCTGTGCAACAAATCCAGTCGTGAAATTTCCTCGCTCCTAAATATTCCACAGTCAACTGTCAGCTGTATTATATGAACGTGGAAGTGTTTGGGAACGACAGCAACTCAGCCACGAAGTGGTAGGCCACGTAAACTGACGGAGCGGGGTCAGCGGATACTGAGGTGCATAGTGTGAAGAGGTCGCCAACTTTCTGCGCTACAGACCTCCAAACTTCAAGTGGCCTTCAGATTAGCTCAAGAACAGTGAACAGAGAGCTTCATGGAATGGGTTTCCATGGCCGAGCAGCTGCATCCAAGCCATACATCACCAAGTGCATTGCAAAGCGTCAGATGCAGTGGTGTAAAGCACGCCACCACTGGACTCTAGAGCAGTGGAGACATGTTCTCTGGAGTGACGAATCGTGCTTCTCCATCTGTCAATTTGATGGGTGAGTCTGGATTGGCGGTTGCCAGGAGAACGGTACTTGTGTGATTGCATTGTGCCAAGTGTAAAGTTTGGTGGAGGGGGGATTATGGTGTGGGGTTGTTTTTCAGGAGCTGGGCTTGGCCCTTTAGTTCCAGTGAAAGGATCGCTGAATGCTTCAGCATACCAAGACATTTTGGACAATTCCATGCTCCCAACTTTGTGGGAACAGTTTGGAGCTGGCCTCTTCCTCTTCCAACATGACTGTGCACCAGTGCACAAAGCAAGGTCCATAAAAGACATGGATGAAAGAGTCTGGTGTGGATGAACTTGACTGGTCTGCACGGAGTCCTGACCTCAACCCAATAGAACAGCTTTGGGATGAATTAGAGCGGAGACTGAGAGCCAGGCCTTCTCGTCCAACATCAGTGTGTGACCTCACAAATGCGCTTCTGGAAGAATGGTCAAAAATTCCCATAAACACACTCCTAAACCTTGTGCACAGCCTTCTCAGAAGAGTTGAAGCTGTTATAGCTGCAAAGGGTGGACCAACGTCATATTGAATCCTATGGATTAGGAATGGGATGTCACTTAAATTCATATGCGAGTCAAGGCAGGCGAGCCAATACTTTTGGCAATATAGTGTATATACACACACACACACCGGCCAATTTATTAGGTACACCTTGCTAGTACTGGTGTCAGGGATCAGTACCTGCATCAGTGCTATTGTCAGGGATCAGTGCCTGCATCAGTGCTATACATGAAAAGTGCTGCCCTCAGTCCTGTGTCCAGCACTGATAGGGGTTAAACAAAAGTGAAACACCAAACACACACAACACACCCTCCTGTCTGTCAATAAAAGATCAACTCCTCCAAAGCAAGATCGCTTTGCATTGACAAGTCAACCGCTGTGCTATTCAAACCTGCCTTTATGTTTCTGCTGACCACCGTGTACCAGACCCTGCTATACCAACTGACCTTGCCGCCAGCCCCTCATCTACAGACCGTCCAGACCACTCTCTCTGCTTTCCCCATTGTACCACGCCAGAGATTCCTGTCTGCATCAATCAGCCTACTCCAAGGTACCAGCAGCATATTCCTGTGCTTAGGCTTTAAAACCCTGAACTTGGGTCCCACCAAGGCCCAGGCCTGGTGCCACCCTGACAAGTGGGGTGGATCCCCTTCAGAACTGCCTTAATTCTTCGCGACATAGATTCAACAAGGTGTTGGAAATATTCTTCAGAGATTTTGGTCCATATTGAAGTGATAGCATCATGCAGTGGCTGCAGATTTGTCAGCTGCACATCAGTGATGCAAATCTCCCGTTCCACCACATCCTAAAGCTACTCTATTGGATTGAGATCTGATGACAGTGTAAGCCATTGGAGTACAGTGAACTCATTGTCATGTTCAAGAATCCAGTTTCAGACGATTTGGGCTTTGTGACATGGTGCATTATCCTGTCGGAAGTAACCATCAGAAGATACAGGGTACACTGTGGTCCTAAAAGGATGGACATGGTCAGCAACTCAGGTGAGCCCTGGCGCTTAAACGATGCTCAATTGGTACTAAGGGGCCCAAAGTGTGCCAAAGAAAAAAAATATCCTCACACCTTTATACCACCACCCCCAGCCTGAACCGTTGATACAAGGCAGGATGGATCCATGCTTTCATGTTATTTACAACAAATTCTGACCCATCTGAATGTCGCAGCTGAAATCGAGACTCATAAGACCAAGCAATGTTTTTCCAATCTTCTAATGTCTAATTTTGGTGAGCCTGTCCGAATCGTAGCTTCCTGTTCCTATCCGTAGCTGAGAGGCAGGGGCGGATCCAGAGACTAGTCTCGGGAGGGGCACTTACAGAAAATAAGGTGTTTTAGCAGAGAGCCCGACTCACGAGAATTTACAGAGGGCCCGGCTCACAGGAGCTTACAATCTAGAAGAGCAGAGGGCACCCAGGAGCTTACAATCTAGAGGAGCAGAGGGCACCCAGGAGCTTACAATCTAGAGGAGCAGAGGACACCCAGGAGCTTACAATCTAGAGGAGCAGAGGGCACCCCGGATTTTACAATCTAGAGGAGCAGAGAGCCCCCAGCTCACACATGGATTTGCCCCCAGCTCATGGATTTGCCCCCAGCTCATGGATTTGCCCCCAGGTCATGGATTTGCCCAGCACATGGATTTGCCCAGCTCATGGATTTGCCCCCAGCTCATGCATTTGCCCAGCTCATAGATTTGCCCCCAGGTCATGGATTTGCCCCCAGCTCATGGATTTGCCCAGCTCATGGATTTGCCCCCAGCTCATGGATTTGCCCCCAGCTCATGGATTTGCCCAGCTCATGGATTTGCCCCAGCTCATGGATTTGCCCAGCTCATGTATTTGCCCAACTCATGGATTTGCCCCCAGCTCATGGATTTGCCCAGCTCATAGATTTGCCCCCAGGTCATGGATTTGCCCCCAGCTCATGGATTTTCCCCCAGGTCATGGATTTGCCCAGCTCATGGATTTGCCCCCCAGGTCATGTATTTGACCAGCTCATGTATTTGCCCAGCTCATGGATTTGCCCCCAGCTCATGGATTTGCCCCCAGGTCATGGATTTGCCCCCAGCTCATGGATTTGCCCAGGTCATGGATTTGCCCCAGGTCATGGATTTGCCCAGCTCATGGATTTGCCCCCAGCTCATGGATTTGCCCAGGTCATGGATTTTCCCCCAGGTCATGGATTTGCCCAGCTCATGGATTTGCCCAGCTCATGGATTTGCCCCCAGTTTACACATGGATTTGCCCCCAGTTTACACATGGATTTGCCCAGCTCTCACCTGGATATTGCTCCAGGCCTTCAGCTCCGGCAGGGGTTGACTCTGAGCCGGGGACCCAGATGCCGGGCAGCGCGGGAGTGCCTGCCCGGTCCTGAAGAGTCCGTCCTGTTGAGTGATGCGGCTGCGTGGCGTGCGTGCGCAGGTCACGCGGTCCGGCCAGTCAGGTGGTACAGAGACTCTCAGTACCACCTGATTAGCCGGACACACGTGACCGCCGGCGCCTGCACGCAGCCGCTTCCCTTTAACAGGACGGACTCTTCAGGACCGGGCAGGCACTCCGGCGCTGCCCGGCATCTGGGTCCCCGGCTCAAATCTCAGGGGGGGGGGCAATTGCCCCGTTGCCCCCCCCTGGATCCGCCCCTGCTGAGAGGAGTGACACCCAGTGTGGTCTGCTGCTGCTGTAGACCTCAAAATTTCCACTCGCCTTCTCGCATTTGGCGAGTGGAAATTAGAGAGTGGGGCGGACTGACCCGTTGGTTGCTGGGGCCAGGTTCAGTGGGCCGCCGACCTCAATTTACAGCTACGGTATCAGACTCTTGGAGTCCGAATCCGGAGCTGTCTATCTTATCGGCGCTGCCCCCTCCTGAGCAACGCGTGAGGTTCGCGTTTACAGGTCATCTGCCCACCCGCGTGATGTGTCGCACACTCACAGCATAAGTGCTGCGAGTCTATGACGCATCACATGGGTAGGTCAGGTGATGCGCGGGAGGTGGCAGCACCAATGCAGCGTGCCGTTCCCAGACTTGTGGTATGAGTGTGGGAGGCACACTGCAGCACCGATATGACCCAGGCAGAAGAGGCGATCGACTCCAGTGGACAGCAGAGCCAGCCAGTGTCCAGACTGGGCCTCTGCTGCACTGTGCTCCTTCCTGACCTGCTGCCTTGGTAAGTGACTGCTTGGGGCAGTGTAAAACAAAAAAGAGGGGGGGTGGTAAAACGAAAAAGAGGGGGTAAAAGAAAGAGAGGGGGTAAAAAGAATGACAGAGGAGGGCGTAAAAAGAATAAGAGAGAGGGGGTAAAAAGAAAGAGAGAGGTGGTAAAAAGAATGAGAGAGGTGGTAAAAAGAATGAGAGAGAGGGGGTAAAAAGAATGAGAGAGAGGGGATAAAAAGAATGAGAGAGAGGGGGTGAAAAGAATGAGAGAGAGGGGGTAAAAAGAATGAGAGAGAGGGGATAAAAAGAATGAGAGAGAGGGGGTAAAACGAATGAAAGAGGAGGGTAAAAAGAATGAGAGAGGAGGGTAAAAAGGCAGTGGAGCTCTGTGATACGCTCATACACACGGCACATTACTGTATCACAGAGCTCCACAGCAATAAAACTCCCAGTAATGTGTCCTGTGCATGAGCGTGAGTTTTATTGCTGTGGAGCTCTGTGATACGCTTATACACACCGCACATTACAGTGAGTTTTATTACTGTGGAGCTCTGTGATAGGCTCATACACACGGCACATTACTGTGAGTTTTATTGCTGTGGAGCTCTGTGATACACTCATACAGGCCACACATTATTTTCCTTTATTTTTACAGACCTTTGTTAAATTATTATTCAATTATCATTAATACTATAAGAGGGTTTATTTAGGGACGGAGTTAAGGGTAGTGGTTGGTTGGGGTAACTGGTGGCGAGTAACTCTTAAGGCCTGGCTAGTAGCTCGGGACCTGAAATTTTGAGCCCTGACATATGCTCCAAGGTTGGACGTGTTGTGTGTTCAGAGATGGTATTCTTCTGCAGACCTTGGTTGTAACGAGTGGTTATTTAAGTTACTGTTACCTTTCTATCATCTCAAACCAGTCTCCCCATTCTCCTCTGACCTCTGACATCAACAAGGCATTTTCGTCCACACAACTAACGCTCACTGGATATTTTCTATTTTTCGGACCTTTCTCTGTAAACCATAGAGATGTTTGTGCATGAAAATCCCAGTAGATCAGCAGTTTTTTAAATACTCAGAACAGCCTTCTGGTGCAAACAACCAGGCCAGGTTCAAAGTCACTTAAATCCCCCTTTTTCCCCCATTCTGATGCTCGGTTTGAATTTCAACAAGTCATCTTCAACACGTCTAGGTGCCTAAATACTTGAGCTGCTGCCATGTGATTGACTGATTAGCAATTTGCGTTAACAAGCAAAAAGGTGTATCTAATTAAAGTGGCCGGTAAGTGTATATTTATATGGGTGGGAGCACAGAGGCCAATTGAAGTCAGCGGGGTGTATTATGCTGCCCTGCGGCTTCAAGGCCCACCTGCCCCAGGGACGCCATAGCACGCCCCGCGGCAGTAAAAGGTTAAGTGAAAGCGCATATTTCCAAACAGCGGATTATTTTCAAGTTATATTTTCCAATAAAATTCTGGTGGCACCAAAACCAAATCAGTCCACTCAAAGACCAAACATGGTACAATCTATTAGCTCAGATCCACTAGGTCCAACCCACAACTTGAACATACTCATTTCTGCCAGTAAACTACTACCAACATACATTACCTCTAATCTGAGCAAAACCTTATAAAGACACAATTAACATTTTAACATTATCCTGTGGATAATAACATAATGAAGTTTAATGCGTTTTTATTCGATTTTGGCTCAGATTAGAGGTATGTCGGTAGGATGGTAGTAGTTTACTGGCAGAAATGAGTAAGTGGTGGCATTGACGGTCTGTTCTGTAGGGTAACATCTTGATATGCTCATTATAAAGCTATGATAATGTGGAAAACATATTAATGATGTTTACTATGAAAGAATATCAATCACTGCTGCATTAAACGCACTGTATTCCATGATTAAAGATCAGAGAGTGCGAACACGCAGAGAACATGGAGATTTGAAGGGCACGGGCCTTCCACCGAGACTGCATTCAAAGTACAGCGCTCGCGTTCTGCCGAAGGTGACCACGGCGCGCGTGTCAGCTGTGTGTATTCTATTGTAAATACCGCATTCAGACATTTCTTAGAACTCCTTGGTTACAATCCCAGATTGCCTGGGAAATGCGCATCTAATTAAAAATCAGTTTTGAGAATAAATTAAAAGACGTGTCTCAAAAGATGTTAAACATGTTATGTGCAATAATCCCGCTTTAATTTCTTTCTGCTCACCGGTCTGTCCGTCTATACATGTTACGAATTCTAATTTTTACTTAAAAAGTAACATGTGGATTTTGGAAGGTTGTAGATATCTCATTTACCCTTTCAGCTCTGAATCCTTTTTTTATATATATTTAAATGTTTTAATTTTGAAAGAAAGTCAGCGAGACAGGCATAGAGCAAATGACCTCGCAGGTCCAACAGATGTCATCTGAAAAGAGGAAAAAATGATCACGCAGGACCAAAACATGTCATCTATAACATAAAATGGGGGAGGGGCAAAAGTTCTCAAAGATGCACCGCAGTGTGAAAGGGGAAATCAAAAATCAAAAAGGGTGGGGCGTAAGATGGGGAGAAGCGAGTGGAAAAAGAGGAGGGAAATGGCAAAGGCCAAAATTGTGCCATGAGCCAAGGACCTGTGGGAGGCCGTGGGAGGCGAGTGGCATCAGGCCTGGGTACTCGGTGGCCAAGATGGGCACCAGGCTGCAGAGGCACTCACCAAGACATATCGTCTGAATCATTTTTGATATCATGAGCTGGCCTACATAACGGAGCAATTCAATTCTTCTCCACTAAAACGTTATCAAATCAATCCTTTAAAAAAATATATTGTCAGACACATTCCTTCTGATACATATTGGGAAATGCTCTTCAAACTACATCATGGGGCATATTACTCACCTATTGTCTCCTGACTACTATAACAGTTGCCCGAAATGACAACTGGAGAATGCTGACCTTTATCACTGCACAGTTTGTCTCCACACTCAGCACTGTCAGGGATCCTGGCAGAGGTTGGCCACCAGTGCTGTCATTGTCATGGACTACAGCCGGGGTGCCACTGTCTCCGACACGTACCGGGTGGTACCTGCTGCTCCGGAGGACCACCCGGGACAGCGTCGGCCTCACTGACCTGTTGCTCGGGTGGTCTGTGGGTCCTGGCATCAGTTGGGGCTTCCCTCCTGCCCGGCGGTGGCTGCACTGTGGAGGGATCCCAGCAGCCGGTGCCTTCCCGACGGCCGGGTTTTTCAGCTCTGGCGTGGCATCCACATGACTGGGAGGCATGGAACAAAGATGGCATTGGGAGCCAGGGGTCCTCTATGACGTGTCGGGGTGTGGCTAGCATCCTCTGGGGATTCCCTGGGGCTACCTGAGGGGAGGGTCTCCTCCCTTCAGGTAGCAGCCAATGGAGAGTGGCTGTGCGCCTGGATGTTGTTGCGACGGCTCACCTGCTTATATATCTGTGCATCAGGTCATTAGACCTTTGCCACAGTGTCATTCACCACTACTAATGATGGACCGAACACCCCCGTCTTCGGTTCGCATTCGAACTCGAACACCTGAAAAGTTTGATTGCGACCTCGAACACAATTCGAACATCATGCAAGCCAATGGGGCTCGAACGTTCGAAAAGTAAGGTCCCCTCCAAGCGGGCATATATGCAAGATATTGGCCATAACAGGTGTATGTGGGTCCAGGTACTGCCCTGGGGGACAAGAAACGATGGGAAAAAAGTTTTTAACCCTTTCACTGCTGAGTGCTGAGCCATTTCACCGCTGTGCGCTCAGTAAATTTTTACCACTTTTGCTCATGTTTAAATGTGATTTGAAGCCATGGGAAATGTTTGACCAACTGTGAGTGGGAAATGTTTGACCAACAGTGAGTGGGAAATGTTTGACCAACAATGACTGGGAAATGTTTATGAATCCCATAGCCTTCAATGTTAAAAATATTCCCAACTGTTTATTATTATATTCTGCAGTAAAGAGTCTCTTTATTTTTAGATTTTTTATGATATTTTAAGCATTTTTTGCATTTTTTTTAAAACGTTTTTTTTCTTGAACTTTACGCGAACGTCCCGAAAAGTTTGAAGTTTGCAAACATTCGATCAGCCAATGTTCGAATCGAACTTCGAACCAATTCGAACAGGCAGCCCATCCCTAACCACTACCTCCAGTGTGTTCCTAGTAGCTTCCCTCTATTGATTTACCGTGTACCAGTCCTCATTTTTCCGCTCTACGACTACACTCATTGCCGCCAGCCCCGAACCGGAACGTCCACTGACTACGCCTTAGCCTTGTCCCTCGGTAACTCGTTCTGGACTCCATCTCTGCCTGGGTACCTCGGCTCCACCCTCCTAACCCCGTGACCGTCATCAGGGGTGATGGCTCATGAAATGCTTAAGTGCCCTATGACTCCAGGGGAGCCCTGGCCCACAAAATGCCAAAATTTTCCCTGTTGGCAGCTGCATCTTTGGTCAGTAAGGACACTCTGATTCCTCACTAACATCAATATAGTCTCTATCAGGTAGTGGTGCATGAAGAACAAACGCTCTCCCACCATGTTTTTTCCTATTGCTGGACCACCAAGGAATCAGCCTACTCCCTTGTAAAAGAAAGTCACCAGAAGAGGAGGCAATATGTTTGATTTTTAATTAATTTACTGGTACGGCCAGCTGAACGAAAGGTGGCGCGACCAGTTGGTCAGTAAGGAGCCCCAAGATTTCATACAGCAGCTCTGTGGACCACTGCACTCCTGATGCCCTACCCTTCCATCACCTTCCTCTTCCAACTCGCTAACCCTCATAGATAAGTCTCTTACCCATCATGCCACCTTGGATTATTACTTATACTTGCCTCCACTGTATTGTACTATTTGAATTGTGACCAATTTTATGCTGTTTTCTCCTATCCATTGACCATCTTGTTGTAATTCTCAATGTATATTTCAAGACTATAAAAATAAACAGATTTTGCAAAAAAATAATCATGGAGATGATCACAATCTTTCTGATCCGGTATCATCTACATGTATAAAATAAGCACTGAGGACTGGCCTCTTTCATGAACAGCTTCTGACACACCATAATGGTGTGCAGATAAACATGTACAGGTGGAGCACCTCTTATGTGGAAGACTCCAAAAACCAAAGTGTGTCTATCCAGGTGGATCTAAAGATTTAGGCTTGTTTATTATGGAAAAAAGACAACTGGTGAACTGGTATGTTACGGGTAATTCCAACCAGGGGTCTAGTTCTAAAGACCTAAGTGTCGGAACTCTCCAAGAATTCTGCTCCCCAGTAAACCATTGACATGTTACGTTTAACCCAAGACCCGACCCTCAATTTTGATATCAATGTTTAATTACGAAGATAGCCTCGGTTTTATGGAATCATAATAATGGTAAAACAATATCATACACAGCCCGGCCAAAGTAAAAGGCACACGCTGTAATACTTGGTTGTGTCACCTTTTGCTGTGATTATTACGGCACGCATTCGCCGCATCATCATGTCGATAAGCTCATGCAATGTCACAGCATTTCTTGGCGTCCAGAGTGGCATTAATTTGTGGCCAAGATCTTGTATTGATGATGGGAGAGTCGCGGCGCTGTGTTAAGTCTTCTCCAGCACATTATCCCAAAGATTAACCTCAATGGGGTTAAGGTCTGGACTGTGCGGTGGCCAATCCATGTGTGGAAATGATGTCTCATGCTCCCTGAACCACTCTTGTACAATTTGAGCCTGAAGAATCCTGGCATTGCCATCTTGGAATATGCCCGCTGTGCCATCAGGGGAGAAAAAACCCATTGATGGAGAAACCTGCTCATTCAGTATATTCAGGAAGTCACATGACCTCATTTTATGCTGAAACATATTAATCACTGCATTAATTATCCAATGGAAGGCGAGCGCCTATTGGCTGAGTTATATCCAGGGGGTGACTTTTTGGCCAGGTAGTGTATGTATTACACCTGTATATAATAATATCATACAAGGGGCTTTAAGACAAGCGCTGGAAATCTTGATGTTTGTGTTGCTGGGAAGATGTTTGATTTTTTCCTTTTTTTTTTACTAATCCGTCCCATTCTGCTTTTCTCTCAGTGTAACCATGTCTTATTGCAAGTCGTAAACCTCCATTTAATTTGCATGCAAGCTACGACAGAGCTTGTTTGGCACAGCCGAAAATCTATTCTTCACATTGTAGAGGTAGGGAATTAATAGGACAGTAATTATATTTCAGTAAATTGTAAAAATAACAATTTAGATGTAATGACTTGAAACAGCTGATTGTTTAGAACAATACATTTTCATTAACATACCGTCGCCAAAAAACAACAGACTGCCGAACTTTCCAAGGGTTTTTTAATGCAAAAAGATTATCCAAATTATATATTTTGTATCACAAAAGTGCATTCCCTATGGTGTGATAACAGTGATAATATCTCCTAATTATTTAGTAGATTTATCAAGCAACACTGTAGTGTTACAGTGTTACTGAATGAACAAGGCGAGTTATAAAAACGTAATTTTGGGGACGGGGTTTCAAACTGAATAATACTTTATAGATAAAAAAATATTATGCGAGTAAATTTAACCATGTCCTCTTTTTTTGCATAAACATAGGCTAAATTTAACCCATAAAACCCTGGTCACTCTTCTGACCAAGAACTGATCAGGACAAAATCAAATGGCACGCTGGCCAGTCACTTCTCTCAAATATCTAGGTATGTGGTTAGAACCAAATCTATCCTGTGGCCCCCCCATCGAAAAACTCTCCTCTAAACTTTACCCAAAACTGTGTCAGATCGGATTGTATGGTTTGGATCGCCAGGTCTTGTTTCAGCAGTGTGTCACGTAATTTCCACGGCGGTCTGGTATAATACTGGTACGCATCTCCTAGTACTAGTAGGACCGGAGAGTGGTCCGACCAGGTGAATGGTAAAATGTGACTATCTAGTATTCGAGAGAGGGTCGCCCCTGTCACCATGAAATGATCTATTCTAGTGTAACTATTGTGTGCCCTGGAACGGAATGTGTAGTCACGTTCTCGTGGGTGTTGTAGTCGCCATGTGTCATATAGGTCATGTTGCTGGAGTAGTAAGTGAAGTTTGCGTATTGAGGACTTGGATAGAGTAGGCGTTTATTGGGTGGACCTGTCTTTTAGAGGGTCGAGACCTATGTTAAAATCCCCACATAGTATAAGGGTCCCCGTTTGAACATCCTTTGTCTTCCTCAATATTTGGGCAAGGAATTGGAATGGTTAGACGTTAGGGGCGTATATTGAAACCAATGTGTACGGGACTGAGTTAATGGTGCATACTAGAATGATATATCTACCTTTCATATCCTTTAGAATCCTATGGGCTTGGAATGCTAGATGGTTGTGAATTAAGAGGTATACTCCTCGGGATTTCGAGGCAAACGTAGAGTGGTATTGAGTCTGGTAGAATGGGACATTGAGCTTGGGATGATCTAATCGTCTGAAATGTGTCTCTTGGATGCATACTATGTCTGCGTCGTGAAGTTTTAGGGTCTTATTTAGGGAGTGCCGTTTCATTGGCACATTCAGATCTTTTACGTTATAGGATAATAATTTCATTACAGCATAAGGAAAAGCGACATTGTCGAGTCATCATCAAATCATATGGAGTAAGCACATCCCTGACGCGGGGTCTTCTGTTAAAGTAACAGGAAATATAATTTTTTGGCAGTTCCTGACTTGGGTGGGTGAGGGAAAGGGTGAGGTACAAAACAGAAATAAAACTTAACCATAGTACCTCAGGATTATAACGAGAATGAAACATATCTTGGTGTAGAGTTGTACTACGTACATAAAACGTCAAAAGTTTCTCCAGAGGGGAGTCCTGCTTCCCCAGTAATGTGGGGAGGGGAGATACCCCAAACTCTTCCGATGAAGAGGGAGACAAGGGTATCGTGATAGCCCGCGTGCCAGCGGACAACGTGAACTATCAGAGCAGTTGGAAAGAAAAAAAGTTAACCTGAGAGAAGGCGTCTGCGTTGCCTGTCTTCTTAAAGGATCTGCGGTCTGGAAGCGGTCAGCGGGAGTGCCAGTCCTGGGACACCTTGCCTGAGGAGGGCAAGCTTTGATCTTGGCGTTCTTGAACCTTTAGGCCCCACTCTTCCAGAATGCGGCAACTGTCTTCCGGTGCCATGACAATCGTAGGTGTCCCATTCCGGATAATAATTAGTTTGGTCGGGTACCCCCATCGATACGAAATCTTTTCTGAACGTAGAACGTCAGTCACGGGGCGATATCGACGACGATGCTGCAATGTGGCCTGGGATAGATCCGGAAATACAGAGAGATGTTGGTAGTCTGGGCTGAGTATTTCTAGTTCCCGCAGAGCTCGGAGTATTGCTTCTCGTGGCCTGAAGTAGTGGAAGCGCAGGATTATGTCTCTTGGGGCTTTAGCAGGAGCTGAAGGTGGTTTAGGGACTCTGTGGATCCGATCGAATAACAGGGAATCTTCTGTGGATTCCGGTAAGATGTGTTTAAAGAATTCCGTGGTGTATGTTTGCAAGTCCTACGGGTGGATGGATTCCGGGATAACCCTTATTTTTAAGTTATTGCGTCTAGACCTATCCTCCAGGTCTGCTAATTTTCGGGCATATCTCTCTAAGGAGTCTTACAGCTCCTCCACTTTTGCCGCCATGCTGTTATGGGCCTCCGTCGTTTAGGCCATTTTATCCTCCAGTTTGGAGGTCTGCTCACCTATGTCACGGATGTCCCGGCAGATGTCTGCCGCCACCGTGTCTAGCCGAGAGGTTAGGGTTGAAGAGAGATCCTTCAGCAGCCCCTCCATCCGTGCTGAGAAGCGTTCCAGGTCAGTCGTTATTGATGCTGCAGGCGCTGGGGAGGAAGGGAAGAGCTGGTCGCCGCATCTTGGCGGGCGCGCCGTCCCTGCGCTTCCCAGGTTTGGGGGTAAAGAAGTCCTGCTTCTGTGAGGGCTTTCTCGCCCTTGCTGCCGCCATTATGTCTCCCGAACTTGGGGGTCTTGGAGGGTCTCCAACTGGATACGAGCGCTGTTTTTATCCGCTTTTTCTGCCGGCGGTCGCAGGAGCAGGTCTAGCATACGTCCACCATGTGCGGCTGCTACATTTATATCATTTTAATATTTTGAACCGCAGGGTCCAACCCTGCACTCTTCCACAATACCAGAAAAGGGTTACGGTGTGAAGGGACTTGCTGCCATGAAAGGCGCAATATTTGGCTGCACTGACACTTGTGCCACATCTATATCATTTTAATTTTTTGTACCACAGGGTCCAACCCTGCACTCTTCCACAATACCACAGAGGGGTTACTGTATGAATGCACTTGCTGGCCTGGCACCAAAAGCACAATATCTGGGTGCACTGACGCCTTTAACAGATTCATATTTTTTAATATAGGACTGCATGGTCCACCCCTGCACTCTTCCACAATACCACAGAGGGGTTACTGTATGAATGCACTTGCTGGCCTGGAACCAAAAGCACAATATCTGGGTGCACTGACGCCTTTACCAGATTCATATCCTCAGAGGGGTTACTGTGTGACGGCACTGTTGCCGACGCTAAAGGCCCAATTTGAAAGCACTTATTGTTACTTTCATCCAAACCCTGCACCATAATTTGGCCCAAAAAAATCACTAAACTTTTTCTGCGCATCCTAAATTGTCTTTTCATACAGGCTGCCACCCCAAGCACAAATACTCACAAATGGAGGTTTGGTATCGGACGTTGTTGTAGGTGAAAATTTGGGATCTAGTGATCACCAGTCAGTATGGTTTAATATAACAACAGGGATGGAGCCGCACCACACAAGAACGAAAGTTTTAGACTTTAAAAAAACAGATTTTTCTAAAATGAGATTTTGTGTGAAGGAGTCATTATCAGACTGGAGGAGTTTAAAGGGAGTCCAGGAGAAATGGGATTATTTAAAGGAAGCATTATTGAAGGCCACAGGAAATTGCATTCAGCTTGTTAGCAAAAACAAAAAAGGGAAGAAACCACTGTGGTACTCTGCAGAAGTGGCCAAAATAGTGAAGAACAAAAAGATAGCATTCAATAATTATAAAAAAACTCAGAGTGAAGAAGATAGGCAAACCTATAAAATTAGGCAGAAAGAGGAAAAGCAATTTATAAGAGCTTCCAAAGCACACGCAGAAGAGAAAATAGCTCAGTCAGTAAAAATGGGGGACAAAACATTTTTTAGATACATAAACGAGAAAAGAAAAGTAAAACAAGGATTAGTTAGATTAAAAACAAAGGAAGGAAGGTATGTAGAAGAGGATAAAAGTCTCGCTGACTGCCTCAATGAATATTTTTGTTCAGTCTTTGCAGAAGAAAAGGAAGGAAAGGGACCTCAGTTAGGAGAGAACACTAAAGAGACATTTACATATCAGTTTACAGAGGAGGAGGTTCTACAGCAGCTGTCTAAAGTAAAGACAAATAAGTCAATGGGGCCTGATGGGATCCACCCTAAATTATTAAAAGAGCTCAGTGATGTAATAGCAAAACCATTAACAGATTTATTTAACCAATCCTTGTTAACGGGAGTCGTCCCAGAAGACTGGAAATTAGCAAATGTTGTGCCCATTTACAAGAAGGGTAGTAGGGAGGAATCGGGGAACTATAGGCCAGTTAGTCTTACGTCAGTAGTGGGGAAATTAATGGAAACCATGTTAAAGGAAAGGATTGTTGAACATCTAAAAACACATAGATTACAGGATCAGAAACAACATGGGTTTACCTCAGGGAGATCATGCCAAACTAATCTTATTGATTTTTTTGATTGGGTAACAAAAATAATAGACACAGGTGGTGCAGTAGACATTGCTTATTTAGATTTCAGTAAGGCTTTTGATACTGTTCCGCATAGAAGGCTTATCAATAAATTGCAATCTTTGAGCTTGGATTCCAATATTGTTGACTGGATTAGGCAGTGGCTGAGTGACAGACAACAGAGGGTTGTGGTAAATGGAGTTTATTCGGCGCAAGGTCTTGTTACCAGTGGGGTACCTCAGGGGTCAGTACTTGGACCCATTCTCTTTAATATTTTTATTAGTGATATTGCAGAAGGTATTAATGGAAAAGTATGTCTTTTTGCTGATGACACAAAGATTTGCAACAGGGTTGACGTTCCTGGAGGGATCAGCCAAATGACAAATGATTTAGGTAAACTAAAAAAATGGTCGGAGCTGTGGCAATTGAGTTTTAATGTGGATAAGTGCAAGATAATGCACCTGGGACGTAAAAACCCAAGGACTGAATATAGAATATTTGATACAGTCCTAACCTCAACATCTGAGGAAAGGGATTTAGGGGTCATTATTTCAGAGGATCTAAAGGTAAGTAGTCAATGTAATAGAGCAGCAGGAAATGCTAGCAGAATGCTTGGTTGTGTAGGGAGAGGTATTAGCAGTAGGAAAAGGGAAGTGCTCATGCCACTGTACAGAGCACTGGTGAGACCTCACTTGGAGTACTGTGTGCAGTACTGGAGACCGTATCTCCAGAAGGATATAGACATCTTAGAGAGAGTTCAGAGAAGGGCTACTAAAATGGTGTACGGCTTGAAGGAGAAAAGTTACCAGGAAAGGCTTAATGATCTTAACATGTACAGCTTGGAAAAAAGACGAGACAGAGGAGATATGATAGAAACATTTAAATACGTAAAGGGAATCCACAAGGTAGAGGAAGGGAGTATATTTAAAAGGAAACAAAGTAGCAAAACAAGAGGACATAGTCTTAGATTAGAGGGGCAAAGGTTTAAAAGTAACATCAGGAAGCATTATTTTACTGAGAGGGTGGTGGATACATGGAACAGCCTTCCAGTAGAAGTGGTAGAGGTCAAAACAGTAATTGAATTTAAGCAGGCATGGGATAGGCATAAGGCTATCCTAAACAAAAGATAAATCCAGGTAAAGTATCCATGTAATTGGGCAGACTAGATGGGCCGAAAGGTTCTTATCTGCCGACATTTTTCTATGTTTCTATGTTTCTATGTTTCTAATGAATAGATTAAAGGAAAAGCATTTACCGTCATTTTAAACGTCATTTTTTTGTTTTTAAATGTTTCTATACATCCTAGAAATCCG
This sequence comes from Leptobrachium leishanense, assembly GCA_009667805.1. Classification (NCBI taxonomy): domain Eukaryota; kingdom Metazoa; phylum Chordata; class Amphibia; order Anura; family Megophryidae; genus Leptobrachium; species Leptobrachium leishanense. Next base: position 55,526,024 of record CM019063.1, on the reverse strand, counting down.
CCACTTCACGGGCAGGTTATGGGGACCTCCTATGCACGATATTTGAAGGAATCTTTCATTTTTATTTTTAACCCTTATTTCATGGAAAACTCACTGTCCCTTTAAAAACTTTTTTTTTTAAAACTTTTTGTCCTTGTTTCCTGTCCCCCAGGGCACTACCCGGACCCCCATACACCTTTTATGGCAATTATCTAGCATATATGCCCTCTTGGAGGGCACTCTAAAAATTTAATTTTGAGTCCCATTGACTTGCATTGAGTTCGAGTTCGAGTTCGAGTTCGAATTCGATCATTTGGAAAGTTCGAGTTCGAATGCGAACCGAACTCGGGGGTGTTCGGCTCATCCCTAGTTATAACAGCCGAGCAAAAACATTCTATTTATACCAAACATGGAAGAGTTTACCCACAAGCACATAAAGTTAAAATTAAAGGAACTTTACAAAATTGGGGCATTTAAGATATTAGTAAGGATTTCCTCTAAATTGAATTTAGAACAGATTGATGTTTGGAATTTTGTGACAAAGACAGGACGTTGCACAATCATCTCCCATCACAATTTTATGCACCTTGACCAGTTTTATAAGATAAAGTGGTCAGGCTGCACAAAGTGCTTCTCCCTTTCCCCGTCCCTCTAGCCCTGTTCTGTAGATATCATTATATGAAGACGAGTAGCATCCTCCATCCACACTGGTGTCACCCGGCAGATGGGATTTGAATATCCAGCCAATCTGGAACCAACTTGGGACCAATAATGTCTGGGGTTCAGAAGTCCCTGAAGTCAAAGAGGAGGAGCAGCGTGCAGCGAGAGATAAAAGGTGAGCAAAATACCCCAAAAGAGAAAATAATAATTGGGCAGAGGCTGTCAGCAACAAAAAGGAACTCTGTTTCTTAATAAAATCTTCCTTTAACCCCATAAGGACCACTGAGGTACATAGTACATCCTGGGGAAAATTCCCCTTAAGAACCAAGGACGTACTATGTGTGTCATGGTCCTTTAACCCCCCTCCCTCCCTATACTCACCTCTGTGGCTGGGGTCCCACGCGAGTCTGGCTTTGAAGCCGACCCAAGAGTTTTATGTGGCACGGCCGTCGCGATGATGTCAGTTTCAGGCACCCCCGACGCCTGCAGAGGAGAACTGAAAGGGGAGGAGTGGTCCTTTGGACCCCTTTCCCTCCCAAATAGCTGCAAATAAAAAAAAGATAAGAGGCACCACTGGAAAGGGCAGAGTCTGACCTTTCCAGCAGTACCTCTCTTTAACCCCTTAGGTGCCAGATTGCAATCTGCTCTCGGAGGTGGCTGACATCTTGGATAGCAGCCAAGCCTCCATGGCTTATGGGCAGTTAACTCCCTAGCTGCCAAGTGGAGATAGTGGGGTCCTTTGGACCCCCGTATCTCCTGATTCGTGGCAGCTAGAGGGTCATGGCCTTTCCAATGATACCAAATATGACCATGTTTGATGTAAAAATAAAAAAAATATATTTTTTTAAAAAAAATTAAATTGTCTGGGTATAATAAAATAGGACTTCAAATCATGTTTAAACATGATGATGGTCAAAATGAGTTCAGCATACAGAGGAGAAATGGCTCAGCAGTGAAGGGGTTCAAAAGTAAAGACATAACAATTGGGTATTTCTAAACAAAATTTCAAAACTATTTCATCGTATTTCATAATTTTATGTATAGTAAATTATACGATATGATGGAAATAATGGTATCTTTAGAAAGTCCATTTAATGGCAAAAAAGGTATAGAATATGTGTGGGTTCCATAAACGAGTAATCTCAGGACAAAATTTTAAAACTGTTTAGCCGGGGTCTTTTTTGGCGGTTGTAGATTTTTGGGCATTAAATTTCAAAAACGTGTGTTTTCTTTCAGTTTTTTCATCATGTGTCAGAATTTTTTTTATAGTACTTTATAAGATATCTATAGAAAGTCCATTTAAGGGCGAGAAAATGGTATATAATATGTGTGGGTTCCAAAAAGGAGTAAGAGCTAAATTACAGCTAAATACAAACAGCGCAGAAACGTAAAAACGGCAGTAGGTACTTTCAGACAGACAATGGTAAAACCGCCCGGTCACTATGGAGTTAATGAAATTCTGAGTGAAGATCTTAGGCTGCTGTCAGACGAGCGTAGTGTTCACGTCCGTGATTGCGCCTAAAAGTACGTCCGTGATAGCATGAAAGAAAGTCCATTGGAGCCCGACACACGAAGTACGTCCGCACTGAACTGCGGACGCATGACGGACGCTGCAAACGGACGCAGGTTAGGCAAGAACGTAATACTGCTAGAACGGACGTGCAGAGTGCGCCACGTCCACTTCGTCCGCATAGCTTTGTGTGTGAGTGATGGAGCATGGTCAGACGACTACATTTATACGTCCAGCATTTTTGACGGACAGAATGTTTTTTCATTGTAATTTATTTTTCCCTCCTACATCCGTCAAAAATAACTTCAGTGAAAAAACGGACTGTGTGGCCACTACTGCGTCATCCGTACTGACGATGTCCGTACTGCACGCACGTACAGTCCGTAGAAATCACGCTCGTCTGACCCTAGCCTTACAAATTATCTGACATGTCTCCTGGAGAGAGATTGTAGAAAGAAATACAGTGGTAAAATAAATTAGGATTTTCGATTAAAGATGGGTTTGCGCGATCTAATCCAAAACGGATCAGCACAGGTCAAAAATAATATTAATAGCGAGAATCAGATCAGAGATGTTGCTGCTAAGAGCAGTGTGCTTCATATAATGAGCTCTTTTAATCTGGATACAACGCTTTGATTTCTGCTGCAAAACGTTTAATTGCGTTGCCTCTCTCATCTCAGCGGGATTTATTACATACAAAGTGAATATATCAGCTGATAAGCACAGCTGGATACTCCTGTACCCTTTGTACATCTCTAGTGTGGGTGCTTCACTTATAAAAAATATATATATTATGTTTTATATATTTTAATGTTCATGAGTGAATATTTTATTGGATGATGCTCAAAGCTCAGACGCGGAAGGCTGAAAAAAAATGATGTTAGCCTCATCCGTTCAAAACTAGGGCAAAGAAAAGTAAAAACATAACATTTTGTACAAAAATTAAGAAAAACCTTATTAGATAACCAGTAAGAGTATTAGGGACCTCATTTCTTCTACAACGAATGCTGCGTTTTGGGTCCCAATTTGGAAAGGGGTCTCCAAGCAGTATATTAAGGACACTATTCCGTGCCCTGCGCTAAAATGGGGACACAGGGCAGGGCTTGACTGCTGAGGACGATGGCAGCAGCATAGAAGAGCTGCTGCCCGATTCGGGTCTAAGCTGGGGGAATCCTCTTTTTGCCTATGGTGCTATGTCCCATAGGAACCGCTCTCAAACTGCACACCGTTCGCAGGGGAGCCCCAGGAACCCTGAAATCTGGCAGTATCGTCCAATTTTTTACAGAAACGCCGGCTGTTAGCAAGACGCCACGTGGCTCCAAGATGGCGCCGACCCCCAGAGCCTCACAAGCCTCCTCCTCTGCCAGAGGACTCCAAGGCGTCGGTTTGGGACATTCTTCGCTCCCTTCCCACAAAGGAAGACATGTTGACTCTGTTACAGAAGTTGGAGGCTTCCTTCACCTCCCGTCTGGAGGCTGTCGGCGCAGATGTCCGCCATGTTGGCAGTGGCACCAGGGTTCAGGCCCTGGAAGATGACAGGGAGTTTATTGAAGACAGCATAACTCACTTGCAGACCGTCCTGAGGCCTCCCTGAACAACAGGTCGTAGGGAATTCCTTCCCAAGATCTTATGGCCCATTTTTAATATATTATGGCTCCTGCAGGTTTCCCCTTAGCATCCCCGTTTTAGCACCATATTGCGAGGCAGACGCTGATTTAGCAGCCTGCCCCCTAATGCAGCGCCATGGCGGGTATCACCTCCTGGAGTCCATAGGACTCCATTGCGGGTTGTGCTGCCGGGCCGTGAGACCTGCACCATCTCGTTCTCAGAGTGATTCGTGGAGAGAGACTGGGCACTATTTGTCGCCGGTCTAACTCTTCTCCCGGCGGCCAGATGCCGCGGATCTGGCCACCGTTCTCGCTGGGGGATGTTCGGAGGGTTAACAGCTGCCAATGACTGATTCAACAGAAGCGGTATCATTTAGCACCAGCTTTTAGCTGTGGTTAACTTTTTCATTACTGCACCGGTGCGTTAATTAGCATTAGTGTCAGGACCCACTGTGGAGGGTAGGGGTCTCGAGCCCAGTATGCGGTTACACAAGCGGAGTGAGGCAGGTGGTGGATATGGTTTAAACAGAAAAGGTTTATTAAATGAGGAAGCAGAAATAAACCAGGAAGGGACACTGGATAAATCATAAACAGGTATAGGAACTGACTGGTAGATATACTAAATACAGAGGACAGGGTACACTAAATAACACAAGAAGGGTGGCCAGAACAGATACCGGACTGGACACTGAATACAATAACATAAGGAGATACAGAGGAACTAGAGAACACACTTACTGGACAAAGAGGGTGGAGGACAAGCAAATTATGGTGGTTTTCAGCAGCAGTGAAATTCCCCATAGAGAAGCAATGGTTAATCTATTCAGAGACACCGAACAGCAGCGAAAAGTTGCCGAAGTGCCCTGCTGTTCGGTGGTTTGATTCGGCAGGTTTAATCAGGCGAATCCCATAGGCTTCAATGTTAAAAATATTCCCATTTTTAACCAATGCCTAATAAACCATTTATTATTTTAATCTGCAGCAAAAAGTTTATTTGTTTTTTTTTTTAGAATCCTTTAGGCATTTTTCGGAATTTTTTCGGCAAGCTTAATTTTCCATTTTATTTTTATAAAAAAAGTGTTTTTTCTTTTTTCTGTAACAGCCCTTTTTATTATCATTCATAGGATTTTATATGTAAGGCTGGGGTCAGACGAACGCAGTAGACATGTGCACAGCACAAAATTTCGTTTTGAACTAATGGATTAGTACTAAAATGCAATTTATTTAGTTGCTAAAGAAATTCGTTTTCAGTTCTTTAGTATGAAAACTAATTTCGTTCATCCGAAAACCAGTGGATACAATTACTATTGTTGTGGTGGCTCCTCAGAGGGCTGAGATCGCTGCTTGTTACAGTATCTCTCACTCTCAGCACAATGTGGGCCATATTACATAGTTGGTGCTAACTTAACCAGAGCTGTTGTAACCTTCCCAGAGCCATTATAGCCTATGGAGGTTTTCAGTTTACAACAGGTTAAGTTAGCACCAACATTGTAATACTGCCCCGTGTCAGGCAAAGCTGTTACAGTAACTGACTGCTGCTCATCACAGCGCTCAGAGTTTCTGTAAAACTAGTAAATAATATTTTTATATGTAAGAGGTTAGAACAATATTATTTCCTTGTTTTACTGAAACTCTGAGCGCTGTTACAGTCAGTTACTGTAACAACTGAGCCTGATACATTGTACTGAGATATAATGTAACAAGCAGCCGATCTCAGCGCTCACAGCCACTGGATTTAAAGGGCTAAAAAAAAAAGGCTCCTCTCTGTATAATGTTTAGAACATCCTCCTGCATTAATTAATACCCCTCTTTGTATAATGTAGATAACATCCTCCTGCATTAATGTCCCTCTCTGTATAGAACATTCTCCTCAATTTATACCTTTCTCTGTATAATGTATATAACATCCTCCTGCATTAATACCCCTCTCTGTATAATGTATAGAACATACTCCTGCATTAATTAATGCCACTCTCTGTATAGAACATCCTACTGCATTGGCATGTGGAGGGTGCAGAACTTTGGATGTTGCGATGTTGCGATCTTCATTGCTGGTCTCCTTCACTCATCAATGTAATATCACAAAAAGGACTGAAACTAAAATGTAGTGCATTTTATTTTAGTTTCTTTCGTTTTTTGTACTGAGCAGTTTCGTTTCTCTTGAGTCATACTAAAACTAAATTATCCCAAAATTCGGACTAAATCGTTTTAGTACTAAAACGAATGCACATGTCTAGAACGCAGTGCGAACGCGCGTTGAGCCGCATTTTATTACGGCCGTAGTAGCAGCAAATGACTTCCAATGACGGCCAATATACGAAGTACGGCCGCACGAAAGCTTGGCCGCGCAACGCAAGCGGCAAACGAACGCATTTTTTCAAGAACGTGGAACCGCTAGTACTGACGAACAGTGCGCTGCGTCGGCATAGCGGCATGTGTGAGTGATTAGGAGACGTCAGACGCTGCACATGTCCGGCCAACATAACGTCCATTTGTTTTTTATAGCTCCGTCAAAAAATACGCCCGACATTGCGCATCGTATGACCGCTATCGTGTCTTCCGTGAAAAAATGCGTTCGGACGCATCAACGCACTTTTTGACGGTAGACGTGAAAAATGCGTTCGTCTGTCCCTAGCCTAAATTCCAGGCATTTTCGTTCAGTAGTTTTTTTTGCAAACAGCGTTTCACTTTTGACATTTTCAAACGTATTGCTTTTTGGGTTTTTTTTCTTACTCCGTTCGTCAGCTTGTCGACTTTTTCTAGCGACTGGTCTGCGCTGTGATCGGCGGCTTTTTCCGATGTGTTCAGCGTATTTTTTGCGATGGTTCTGGCGGGTTTTCTGTTGGAGTTCGGCGGGTTTTCCCTGCACTCCGGGGACCCTGCGGTGAATGCTAAATTCACTGCAGGGTGGGGAACTTTGATTCCCCGAAGTGCAGGGAAGTGCGGGGAACGAGAGAGCACCGAAGGCTAGGGTCAGACAAACACATTTTTTGCGTCGTCCGTGAAAAAGTGCGTTCGAACGAATGGACGTATTTTTTCATGGAATACGCGATAGCGGTCATATGATGCGCATTTGCGTCTGTGATTTTGTATGGATCATCAATAAAACACTTTTTGCGTCTGGACGTTATGTTGGCCGGACATTAGCAGCGTCTGACGTCTCCTAATCACGCACACACGCCGCTAGCGGACGCAGCGCACTCTGTACGTCAGCACTAGCGGTATCACGTTCTTGAAAAAATGCATTTGTTTGCCGCTTGCGTTGCGCGGCCGGACCTTCGTGCGGCCGCACTTTGTATATTGGCCGTCATTGCCCGTTATTTGCTGCTACTGCGGCCGTAATAAAGTGCGCCTAAACGCGCGTTAAAAATGCGATAGTCTGACCCCAGCCGAAATGTCTGCGACATTTCAGTACTCTCTGAATAACCCCCTTAATTTAACCCAATAAACCTTTAACGTACAAAGCTGTACACCCTGTAAATATGAGAGTATGAAATATTAATCTCTATACATCATAATTTCTTCTCCTCAAAGGACCTTTTATTACCCTCAAAACAACATCCTACGGATACAATCCGATACTTTTTGGAGCAATAATTTTTGATATTCCCTGATGACATTTAATACGGGGAACTGGAGGAATGAATGTGGGCTGAACGTTCTTGAATAGTTTCATAAGAGGTCATTAAATAGAAGAATTATTGGCTTTAATTGCGGGAAACCTGGCGATAAAATCCACGGACGCTTATATTTCAGTCAAACTATAACTCGGCTCACGGCATTTTTTAAAATCCACAAGAGAGTCATCAAGTCTAGGAGAAGGAGGCCGTATCATTATCTTCTGCTCTGTCAGAGGATGACAAGCTTTCCGCTAACCTGCTATATTTAAGAAGCTTATTTTTCAGCCCCTGTGTAGCAGGAGTGTCCCTAAGGCGCGGATTGTAGAAGCATGAGTTATATATCTTTTAACCCCTTATCGCCGCAGGACGTACAGTACAGTTTCAGTCGTCCCCCCCAGCCGGAGCAGGGGAAGCACCTGGAGGGGAGGGGGGATCCTTTGGATCCCTCTATCTCCCCATCACCGGGGGCTAGCAGCTAATGCCAGGCATCCCTGGAAAGGGCACAGCCTGGCCTTTCCAGGGATGTATGGCATTAACCCCTTGGTGGCAAGGCTGTGACCCAGCACCAATCGGTGCCAGGTCACAGCTTTTTTTCGGTGGGGGCCGCCATCTTAGATGGCAGCCCCACCTCCGAAACTCCCCACGTCCACTGACATTATCGGGTGTGGCCCGATGACGTCAGTTAACCAGGGAACCCCTAGCTGCCAAGGGATTTCCTATGGTGGAGATAGGGGGGTTCTTTGAACCACCTTATCTCCTGATAGGTGACAGATAGGGGTCATGTGGGGTATCGTTTGAAAGGCATGTGGGGTATCGTTTGATCATGGCCTTTCGAATGATATCAAACATGACCATATTACTAGTAATATTAAAGTGTAAAAAAAATAAAAAATAAAATAATAAAAAAATAATAAAAACGTGCTTTTTTTATTTTTTTAATGCAGCACTATTGTTCACATTTCAATTATAATGTGAACAAAGATGCTTCACTAATGATTTTTTTTTGGGGGGTTTAGCTAAAATCACATAATTTCTCCCCAAAAAAAAAAATGGGTTCCCTCCCTGTTCAAATTTTTTTTAAAGAGTCTACCCCATAGAATATATCCGCAAAAGCTCGGGTAATAAAATGCAAAAAAAAAAACACTTTACACACTGTGAATGATTGAAATTTTATTGAAAATTCACATTTTGTTTACAGTTTTGTTATAGCATTTTGGCAGGGCATGACGTATACATATAATGATATATTATTAATCTGGCAAGTCTGCCGGAAAGAACGATATATAATTTGTCTGGGTGGTACAATAATACGTGACTTAAAACCTCCCTTGGACTCACACAATCCTCCCTCCTCCCTACCCACCGCGATGGTCACGCTATTGACCTTGTCTTTTCCAACCTCTGCTCCATTTCTGAGTTCAAATGTCGCCCTTTCCCCATCTCTTCCCCTTCTCTCTTTCAACCTATCTGGACTTCCTAAACACCCTGCTCCCCCACCCCGCACACACACTCGCAGAAATCTACATGCTGTGGACCCCCATCAATTCTCCAACCTACTTCACCACCTCCCTCATACCTCCTCCTTCACCTGCCCTGATGCTGCCACTAATCACTACAACACTACGCTTATCTCTGCTCTAGACACTCTTGCTCCTCTTCGACTCTGTAAGGCCCCACGCCGCCAGCTTCAGCCCTGGCACACCCTCCAGACTCGCTACCTGCAAAGATGCTCCCGCACCGCAGAGCGTGCCTGGAGGAAATCCCGCTCTGAAGCTGATTTTGTTCACTTCAAGTTTATTCTCCGGTCATACACCTCTGCCCTCCACTTGGCCAAACAATCCTTCTTCTCATCTCTTATATCTACGCTGTCCTCCAACCCTAAACGGCTCTGGTCCACCTTCAACACCCTCCTCTACCCACCTGCACCTCCCTCCACAGCTGCCTTCAGCGCTCAAGACCTGGCAGACTACTTCCTCAGTAAAACTTTAACTATCAGAAGCAACATCCCAACACAAGATAGTAATCTGCCACCTCCACTCCCAGAGGTCCCCTCTGCCACCCTCTGCCGTTTCCTCCCAGCCACTGAGGAGGAAGTCAATTCCTTATGGTCCTCCTCACATCTCACCACGTGCCCGCTCGACCCCATTCCCTCACATCTAATTCCTCCCCTCTCCTCCTCCCTCACCCCTGCTCTCACACACATCTACAACCTATCTCTCTCCACTGGCTCCTTTCCATCCGCCTTCAAACACGCGCTAGTTACCCCTTTACTAAAGAAACCATCCCTAGATCCCAACTCTCCATCCAACTACCGCCCTGTATCCCTGCTTCCCTTCACATCAAAGCTCTTAGAAAAACTAGTCTTCAACTGCCTCTCCCTCTTCCTGTCCTCCAATTCCCTACTTGACCCCCTGCAATCTGGCTTCCGTCCCCTACACTCAACTGAAACTGCCCTCACCAAAGTCACCAACGACCTCCTAACTGCTAAAAAACACGGCCACTATTCTATTCTCATCCTGCTTGACCTCTCGGCTGCTTTTGACACTGTTGACCACCCCCTCCTTCTACAGACCCTCAACTCTCTGGGTCTCGGTGACACTGCACTTGCTTGGGCTGACTCCTATTTATCCAACAGGTCCTTCTGTGTGTCCTTTGCTGGTAACTCCTCCTCCTCATTGCCTCTATCTGTTGGTGTACCTCAAGGCTCTGTCCTTGGTCCTCTGCTCTTTTCCATCTACACCTCCTCCCTGGGCAAAATCATCAACAGCTTTGGCTTTAATTACCACCTCTACGCTAATGACACTCAGATCTACCTCTCTACCCCTGATCTCTCTCCCCCTGTCCTTTCAAAAGTCAGTGACTGTTTATCTGGCATCTCCTCCTGGATGGCCTCCCACCACCTAAAGATCAACATGTCAAAGACTGAACTCCTACTTATTCCTCCCTCCAATGCCTCCCCACCTCCTGACTTCTCTATCATGGTGGAGGGTATCACCATCTCCCCATCAAACCAAGTTCTCTGTCTTGGAGTTACACTTGACTCTGCTCTTTCCTTCATCCCCCACATCAAGTCTCTTTCCTCCTCCTGCCGATACCAACTGCGTAATATTTCCAGAATTCGGCCATTTCTTACCGCTGTCACCACAAAACAACTCATACACGCCCTGGTAATCTCCCGACTCGACTATTGCAATAATCTCTTATCTGGCCTCCCTCTGTCCTGCCTCTCTGTCACGGTTTGGGTACTGTTGGAGACTGGACCTCGTGATGCGGAGATTGGAGTTCGAGGTGGAAAGGATGATGTAGGGTAGGAGGTATGAGGGTCGCTTGGTCGGGTGAGTATGCCAATGGTCAGGATTCCAGAAGGTAGAATGGTCGGGTATGAAATCCAATGTCGGGATGCCAGAAGGTAGAAAGGTCGGGTACGAAAGCCAATGTCGGGGTGCCAGAAGGTAGAAAGGTCGGGTACGAAAGCCAATGGTCAGTAACGAGTAAATATGTAAGAAGGGAACTTCCGGCCACCTGTACCCATCGGGGGATGCCGAGGGAGAACGCAGGCCCCAGGAGGGTCTCCGAGGGGGACTCGGTCCAACGCCAGGACCGCCGGAACGCGCCGTGCAACCGCAGCTGCCTGTACTGTAACCCGGTGAGCGTAACGCCGTGACAGAACCCCCCCCCAAGGCGCAACCTCCGGGGGCGCCGAGGACCCGGCTTAGCAGGGAAGGAAACATGAAATGACCGAACAAGGCGAGGGGCGTGAACGTTCGAGGAGGGAACCCAGGAATCCTCATCAGGCCCATAGCCCTTCCAATGGATGAGATATTCGAGCACCCCACGACGCCAACGAGAATCGAGGATAGCCCCAACCACGTACTCTTCGGTACCATCAACAAGAACAGGAGGAGGGGGTGTGCGGGACCTGCCCGGGAAAGGGTTGGCATGGCACGGTTTAAGGAGGGAAATATGGACCACAGGATGAAACAAGTAGCGTGGTGGGAGACGAAGGCGAACAGCAACCATATTGACATGCTCTACAACAATAAACGGGCCGATGTAACGTGGTCCCAATTTACGTGAGGGACAGGAGAGCTGGAGAAAGCGAGTGGACAGCCAAACTTTTTGGCCCGGGAGATATGTAGGGGAGGCAGCACGGGATCGATCTGCATGTCGTTTGTACATGGCTTGGGAATAATGCAGGGCATCTTTGGCCTTGGCTAGACCGTCTGCTAGAAGACGGAGGCGTGTGGTAGCATCGGGAACAGAGGTGTAAGAGGGTAGTCCCGGAAACATGGCCGGGTGGTAACCATAGGTGAGAAAAAATATAGAAAAAGTGGTGGACTCGTGCGTATGCGAGTTGTAGGAAAACTCCGCCATCGGAAGTAGTTCCAACCAGTTGTTCTGTTGATAAGATGAATAACAGCGTAAATAAGTCTCAAGTGTTTGATTGGTTCGTTCTGTTTGCCCCTTAGACTGGGGATGGTATGAGGTGGATAGATCAACCGATATCTTAAGCGAGGAACAAAAAGCCTTCCAAAAATGTGACGTAAATTGGGTACCCCTATCGGTGACTATGGAGGATGGTATACCGTGGAGACGGAACACTTGGGCTATGAACAATGATGCGGTCTCTTTGGCCGTGGGTATTCTCACGGAAGGGACAAAATGGGCTAATTTGGTTAAACGATCCACTATGACCATGATGCAGGTATGTCCTGCAGAGGGGGGAGATCCACAATAAAATCCATGGTGACATGTGACCAAGGTGATTCAGGCACCGGGAGTGGTTGTAATAACCCTAAGGGTTTTTGTGGAAGGGTTTTGGTTCTGGCACAAATGTCACATGATTTGACATAGTCCCGAACATCTCGAGATAGTGAGGGCCACCAGAAATGACGGGATATTAACTTCCGTGTTTTTGTTCTTCCTGCGTGACCGGCCAGGGGGAATCATGACATTGCTGCAGTATCTGGAGTTGTTTCTCCTTAGGTACTAGGATACGGTCTTTTGGTGGTGCGGTCGACGTAGGAGATGGAGCTTCGGTTTGTGCAATATCGTTCAGTAAACGTGAAGTGACCGAGAGAAACTGATGCGGTTGAAGAATGGTCTCCTCTGTTTTATCTTTTCCGGAATGATACTCATGTAGTCGGGATAAAGCGTCAGCTTTACCATTGCGTGATCCAGGACGGAATGTGAGATGGAATTGAAAACGAGAGAAGAAGAGGGCCCGCCTGGCCTGTCTGGGACGTAGCCGTTTTGCCGTCTTCAAGTACTCGAGATTCTTGTGATCCGTATATATCGTTATGGGGTGCAGACACCCTTCCAGGATGTGTCTCCATTCCTCCAGTGCTTGTTTAATGGCCAGTAGCTCTTTATCCCCGATATCGTAGTTACACTCCGCTGGGCTCATCTTTTTGGAAAAAAAGGCTATCGGGTGCAAATTATTGGTTGTTGGGCAACGCTGGGAGAGGACGGCCCCGGTAGCGTTATTGGAGGCGTCCACTTCCAGGTAATAGGCAAAAGACGGATTAGGGTGAGAGAGGATGGGTGCCGAACAGAACCGTTCTCGTAAATCGTTAAAGGCTTTGGTAGCATTCGTGGACCATTGGAAAGGAACAGTAGACTTGGTAAGAGCTGTTAAAGGTTGGGCGATTCGACTGAAGTTGCGAATGAATTTGCGATAAAAATTGGCAAAACCCAAAAAACGTTGTACCTGTTTTCTGTTGAGCGGTATAGGCCAGTGTTTGATGGCTTGTGTTTTCTTGTCATCCATGGCAATGGTACCGGGTCGAATGATGAAACCCAGGAATTCCACGGTATGGACCTCAAATAGGCATTTGTCGAGTTTAGCAAATAGGTGATGTTGGCGGAGGCGTTGTAGTACCTGTTGCATTTGGTTTCGGTGTTCTTCTAGAGTAGAGGAATACACAAGAATGTCATCTAGATATATGACAACACATTGATCCAGCATATCGCGAAAAACAACATTGATAAAACATTGAAATGTGGCAGGGGCATTGCATAGCCCATAGGGCATTACTGTGTATTCGAAGTGTCCGTATCTGGAGCGGAAAGCTGTTTTCCATTCGTCCCCTTCCTTTACACGAATCAGATTGTAAGCTCCTTTCAGATCCAGTTTGGAGAAGATGGTTGCCGTTTTCAAGCGATCCATCAATTCTGAAATTAACGGTAAGGGATAACGATTTTTAACGGTTATGTGATTCAAGGCACGATAATCAACGCAGGGGCGTAACCCCCCATCCTTCTTCACCACAAAAAAAATACCGGTCCCAGCAGGTGAGGTGGAGGGACGTATAAACCCCTTTGCCAGGTTTTCATCTATATATTCCTTAAGGATGACCAGTTCGGGTTCTGACAACGGGTATAGTCGCCCGTAGGGGATTGGGGCACCCGGTAGAAGGTCAATTGGACAGTCATAAGGTCGATGTGGGGGTAGAGCATCCACTCCTCGTTCGTCGAATACATCTTTGAACGACTGATAGACCTGTGGGAGCGTAACATTGGAGGGAGTTTTATGAAGATCCAGGATGGAGCATACCGTGGCAGTGACCTCATGTAGGCATACTTTACGACAATGGAGAGAGGGAAACAAAAGCTGACACGAGGACCACCTTATGATTGGGTCGTGGAGGCGAAGCCAAGGAAGGCCCAATATTACCGGGAACACAGGTGACGTAATGACATCATAGGATAATAGTTCCCTATGGGAAGGTCCTAATGTTGAGGAGAGAGGGATGGTCTCTTTTGTGACAGGACCTGCACCAAGGGAAGAACCGTCGACAACTTGTATATGTACGGGTACATCTTTATTCAATACTGGAATGGACAATTTAGCAACCAAGGCAGTATCAATGAAACAATTGCTGGCTCCGCTGTCAATCATGGCCTCCACCGTGGTAGATTTTTCTTCCCACTGTAAAACAAGTTGTACCAATAAGTGAGGGGATTGGACACTAGACATGGAGGTCGACAGAATATTGGATGGACAACATGTAGCCATACCTCACTTGGTCGGTGTGTCAGGACAGTCCCGGACAAGGTGGGTATTTTTTCCACAGTATAGGCACAGGCCATTATCACGTCTATGTTGATTCTCCTGAGGAGTTAGCCGGCGACGAACAGCATTGAGTTGCATGGGTTCTTCAACGGATGGTATGGTAGACGTAGTCGGGGGTGGTGGTAGCGCCAACATACGCGGAGCTGGAGGTCGGGAGGGTGGAGAAAACAGGGCTCTCTCTCGTACGCGTTCACGAATGCGTCTGTCGATTTGGAGAGCAAGACGAATTAGGGGCTCCAAGGAAGTGGGTGTTTCGCCTCGAGCCAACTCATCTTTGACGGACTCGGACAGACCCCATCGGAATTGGCTAACTAATGCGGTGTCATTCCATCCAGTCTCAGAAGCCAATCGGCGGAATTCAACTGTGTAGTCTTCGATGGGTCTTCTGCCCTGTCTCAGTTGCCGGATCTGAGCCTGGGCAAACTCGGATCTATGAGGGTCCTCATACAATAGATTCATGGCCAACAAAAAGGAGTTCCATGATTGCAACACCGGGTCTGCGGTCCGTAGGAGGTTATGTGCCCAGACTTGGGCCTCATCCGAGAAAAGGGAGATAACCGTGCGGATCCATACAAAATCCGTCTGATAGGTGCGGGGGTTTAGTGCGAACAGGATTTCCCATGACATGAGGAATCCCCTATAGGACTCACGGCGTCCAGAGAACCGCTCAGGCATCGGGATTCTGGGTTCTGGACTGGTCATGTCATCATTTTGGGATGACGACGAGATGGGGAGTAGGTTTTGGACTTGTCCTTGCATTTGAGCTTGGTTTAACTGTAAGTCCTGTACTGAATGGGATAGTACTGTCACCTGACGAGTCAAGGAAGCGATAGCATCCAATACGTCCGCGGGGTCCATAACTTCTTTGGCTGGATAGTTCTGTCACGGTTTGGGTACTGTTGGAGACTGGACCTCGGGATGCGGAGATTGGAGTTCGAGGTGGAAAGGATGATGTAGGGTAGGAGGTATGAGGGTCGCTTGGTCGGGTGCGTATGCCAATGGTCAGGATTCCAGAAGGTAGAATGGTCGGGTACGAAAGCCAATGTCGGGATGCCAGAAGGTAGAAAGGTCGGGTACGAAAGCCAATGTCGGGGTGCCAGAAGGTAGAAAGGTCGGGTATGAAAGCCAATGGTCAGTAACGAGTAAATATGTAAGAAGTGAACTAAAGTACTCAGCTAGAAGACACTCAACTATCCAGCAAAGGACAAGTGTGTAGACTGTGTATTTATAGGGATATCAGAGCTCTGGGATTGCCCTCTGTAACAGGTGTGTCACTTGTGTCTGGGAGGGGTTCAGTAGTGGTAACCATAAGACCGGGTCTTGGGCGCGCGCGCCTATCCAGAAGCCCCGCCCCCGACAAGCCGCGAGAGACGCCAGAGCAAGGCGGGACCGCCGAGTCCGCACAGCGGACCGAGCCCCCCGGCCACCTGTACCCATCGGGGGACGCCGAGGGAGAACGCAGGCCCCAGGAGGGTCTCCGAGGGGGACTCGGTCCGACGCCAGGACCGCCGGAACGCTCCGTGCAACCGCAGCTGCCTGTACTGTAACCCGGTGAGCGTAACGCCGTGACACTCTCCCCTCTACAATCCATCCTGAATGCCTCCGCCAGGCTAATTCACCTCACCCGCCGCTCTGTCTCTGCCGCTCCCCTCTACGAGTCCCTTCACTGGCTCCCCATCCACTGCAGAATTAAGTTCAAAATCCTTATCCTTACCTACAAAACCCTCACTAACTCAGCTCCCCACTACCTGTCCTCACTAATCACCAAATACACCCCAGCCCGCTCCCTAAGGTCAAACAGTGACCTGCGCCTAGCTTCTCCCCGCATCACCTCTTCCCATGATAGACTGCAGGATTTCTCACGCGCAGCCCCCACTCTCTGGAACGATCTCCCTCGTACTGTCAGACTTTCCCCTAACTTCTCTTCCTTCAAACGCTCCCTTAAAACATTCCTATTTAGGGAAGCCTACCACCCAACTCACTGACACAACCATCAATCACTCTCACCTTACAGTCCTCTCCTCCTGTTTCCAACCCCAACCCTCCCAGATTGTGAGTTCCTACGGGAATAGGGCCCTCATCTCCTCCTGTACTGTTTGTCAAATGTTGTTCAATGTATTGTAACCCTGTCTATACTGTGCTTATTGTATAGCGCTGCGGAATATGCTGGCGCTTTATAAATAAAGAATAATAATAATAATAATAAAACCGCGTTTAAATCCGTCAAAATGAGCTCAGCAAACTTCTACTTTGAAACAGCGCCGAATTTGTCAAATTACTCCCGTCCTTAAGGGGTTAATGTTTGTACGGTATGTCAGTGTCTGAAATTTATTTTATGCCTGACTCGGAAGTTGCATCAAAAACATTTAAAGGGACGCGCAACTCATCCTGACCCCTTTATCGTTTTAAAGTGGTCAGGATGTGAGGAGTCTCCCCCCCATCTGCCCAGCTCCCCCAATCAGGTGAAATCACTAGGTGACGTTGAGGAGATTCCTCCACCCACCAGCAGCCAGGATTTTTGAATTTTCCGACCGTTGGTCACCAGATCGGTCAAGAGTGACGGCAGCACACAAAGGGCATCCAACGTCACCCTCTGAGACCACCCACGTTAGTGAGCGTTCTCAGAGAGTCAGCCGATGGATCTGAACTGTGCATGTGCGTGCAATCTTCCACCCAACGTTCTGTGCAGGCGCTATGGAACTTTTTCATTTTCGGTTGTTTCAAGACGACAGATGAATCGTAGGTGAATCGAATAGGTTTTAACGTAATAAATGGGATATCTTTTTCAATTTCTTTTTTAAAGCCCATTTATTATTTTTATTTTTTCCAAACCCTTTTTAGTTTATAACGACTTCAATGCGGAGGATGCGCTGAGCATGTCCTCCCTTGCAGCTACGATCAGCCGGGATTCCGGTCGATCGCTGTGGCCCCCCAGGGTGGGCTGACATCCTGGATGTCAGCTCAGCTTCCGGGACCCAGGCGGGCACAATAGACATCATCGTGCCAGCACAATGACATCTATTACAGGCACCCCCCCTGCCAGTGCGGGCAGTGGTGTATTTAGGTTTTGTGCTGCCCTAGGCCTGACTAAACTCGTGCACCCCCTAATTTAAATTTGACACGCCCCTTCCTGTGAAGGTCACCTTTTTCTGGTTAAACCCCTCCCTTCTTCTTTAGGCTCCACCTCTTCCTCTCTGTATATTAAAAGTGGATACCAAGTTCCTACTTGTATATTTTCTATACCATTTCAAATGTATCTTTTGAGATAATCAAATAAAATTATGAAATGTTTAAATTCAACCATTTTTACAACGATCAGTCACGCATGTCAAGTATACTGGATCACAGCAGCTCTAATTGGTTAAACAATAAAACCCACAGAAATGTGCACTGTGTATGAGCATTTACAGAAATGCGCTGCAATAAAACGCTCATTTCATTCCAGACGCCACCCTCTTTTCTTTTCACCCCAAACCCCCTAACTCCTCTCATATCATTAAACACCCCCCACTCATCTCATTAAACCCCCCAGTCTTCATGTCAATAAACACCCCCTCCACTCATGTCATTAAACATCCCCGACTCATCTCATTAACCCCCCACTCATCATGTCTTTAACCCCCCACTCATCTCATTAAACCCCCCACTCATCTCATTAAACCCCCCACTCATCTCATTAAACAGCCCCCCTCATCTCATTAAACACCCCCCTCATCTCATTAAACCCCCCACTCATCTCATTAAACAGCCCCCCTCATCTCATTAAACACCCCCCTCATCTCATTAAACACCCCTCATTCATCATGTCATTAAACAGCCCCCCACTCATCTCATTAAACACCCCCCTCCCCGCTCATCATGTCATTAAACAGCCCCCACTCATCTCATTAAACAGGTGTGTGTGTGATGGGAGGGTGTGTGATGGGATTGTGTGCATCTGTGTGGAATGAGAGGGTGTGTGATGGGATTGTGTGTATCTGTATGGAATGAAAGGGTGTGTGTTGGGATTGTGTGAATCTGTATGGAATGAGAGGGTTTGTTATGGGATTGTGTGTATCTGTGTGGAATGAGAGGGTTTGTGATGGGATTGTGTGAATCTGTATGGAATGAGAGGGTTTGTTATGGGATTGTGTGTATCTGTGTGGAATGAGAGGGTTTGTGATGGGATTGTGTGAATCTGTATGGAATGAGAGGGTTTGTGATGGGATTGTGTGCATCTGTGTGGAATGAGAGGGTGTGTTATGGGATTGTGTGTATCTGTATGGAATGAGAGGGTTTGTGATGGGATTGTGTGAATCTGTATGGAATGAGAGGGTGTGTGTTGGGATTGTGTGAATCTGTATGGAATGAGAGGGTTTGTGATGGGATTGTGTGAATCTGTATGGAATGAGAGGGTGTGTGTTGGGATTGTGTGAATCTGTATGGAATGAGAGGGTTTGTTATGGGATTGTGTGTATCTGTGTGGAATGAGAGGGTTTGTGATGGGATTGTGTGTATCTGTGTGGAATGAGAGGGTTTGTGATGGGATTGTGTGAATCTGTATGGAATGAGAGGGTTTGTGATGGGTGTGACGGAATGGAGTATCCGCCTGCGGTCCTGCTCTATCTGACCCCCTCTTTGGTGTTGCCAAGCCCGACTACCGAGTGGCACGGCACCCGGCGTCTCGAGCGGCTTGGGTAGAAGACCACGTGGCGGTGGCGATCTGGAGAGTAGATGGGGCACCCACGGTGGAAATCCGCCCGACTACCGAGTGGCACGGCACTCGGCGTCTCGGGCAGCGGATCTACTGACCATTATAAGGCTGGAGACGGTCTGCGTGGCGAACCGCGGTTCGGTAGAGTCTCCTTGAAGATGCAGGCACGGCGCACAGCCGAGGTCCCGATTCGGGGTGGTTGCGGTATCCCAAGATACCGATTCAAGGTGGCGCAACGGCGCAGCGAATCGATGTTCTGCTGCGGAGTTAGAGTGACCCGTTCCTGGGTGGTGGTGATATGTAGCCGACGTGAAATGAAAACACCAGGCAGAGCTGTATGTTTCAAACACTCAGATGATCTGACCCTTTTAATGAACAACGCCACTATTTATGCCGAAGTATACAGTCACAATTTGCATACACATACTAATTAGGAGCCTATCCATACAATGAGGTATGGCAGTTATTTACAATCAACATTCTTCACATTCTCTTAGCCTTCAGTCCACATAACATTTGTACATCTATTGTTCCAGCACATCAGATTAAACACACACTCTATCAGAGATCCCTTAAATTAAACATGTATTTAGATAATGGGGAAAATCCCTGACGCATAATTTACACAACAGCAAAGCTTGTTTACTGTTTTATACAAAGACACATTTACCTACAGGAATATAGTATTTTAAAACCAAAGCTATGTCATTTTTCACTAAACTAAATTAAACTAAAACCAAACGATGTAAAACATATTTAAAACCACACAATATAAATGAACATAAGGTCTTCCCCAAAGCAACGGTCTATGTCTTTTGGGTTTTCGCCATGGAAATAAAAGTCTTGGGGTTTGACGTGGGGAGCGCTACGTCAGTTCCATGACATATCTCCCCTCCCCAAAGGAGTCCGACGGCCACAGTTGGACCCCAACGGGTCGACGCGGGGTCGTTGGAGCAATAGTCCATACCTGGGTCCATAGTCTGTTGGGAGGAGGCGAGCCACCAGGCTTCTCCATTTGTCCTTGCGGCAGTGCCTGGTGTGTCGGGTACAAATCTTTGGGGGTACCCCCTCCGGAATAAGGGTCCTGTGGTCGGGGAGGGGTACCGCCTGTACCACCTCCAGAGGTATCGCGCACCTGGGAAAAACGGGTGCTAAATGCACGCGCCCCGAGTGCCCTGGTCAGCCGTTGGAAAAACAGTGGCTGCATGGGGCCTCCGGGCCAAAGGGGTGTGGAGATGGGCAGAGTTGAAACAGGCTCTGCCCCATTGCCAGCGCGTCGGCTGGGAGGTTCAAGGCCGAGGAAGGGTCCCCGGGCAGGAGAATGGCGTCCTCCATCTCCGGTGGGGTCAGTGGCTGCGGGATAAGCAGCCCGGGTGTATCCTCTTTCTGCTCCTCGGGACAGACGAGAGAGGGTGGGCAGAGGCCAGCGGCACTCTGCCCCGTTGCCAGCTCTTCTGCTGGGTAAGCGGGTGTGGGAACAAAGTCCAGGGGGTCGGATGGGGTCAACGGCTGCGGGATAAGCAGCCCGGGTAAATCCTCCTTCGGCTCCTCAGGGCAGACGATGGAGGGTGGGCAGAGGCCAGCGGCACTCTGCCCCATTGCCAGCTCTTCTGCTGGGGAGGTGGGTACAGGAACAAAGTCCAGGGGGTTGGATGGGGTAAGCGGCTGCGTGATAAGCAGCTCGGGGAAATCCTCCTTCTGCTCCTCGGGGCAGACGAGGGAGGGTGGGCAGAGGCCAGCGGCACTCTGCCCCGTTGCCAGCTCTTCTGCTGGGTAAACGGACACTGCCACAGTGTCTTTTGCGGGGGTGGGAGGATAACTTCCTCACTGGGCCACTCGGACCCTTTACGCGGCCCATTCTGGTCGCTTGGCACCTGCCGTGCTTCTTCTGAGCTGGCCGGCTCATCTACTGTGGTCCCGACGGGGACCCATGGGAGCATCTCGGGCTCCAATACTTCAGTGTCACTTGGGCTGTCTGCTTCTTCCGCTAGACAGTCCCAGGTAATGGGGCTCAGGCCTAGCTGTGGAGCGTCGTCGAACAGCCTTTTGTAGGCCTTTTCGAGCTCCCATTCCTGCTCAACCAGAAACTCCAGTTCCTCTGCCTCACGGTCATCGTCAAGGTCTTCCAGTTCCTCATACCGGAGGTCCAGGAGTTGTTCCCGCTGCCACTCTGTGTCGTCCCCAAAACCGGGGTCTTTGCCCATCCTTGTATACAGCAGCCCTGTGCCGCCGTAGTCGAAGCCTTTTGTTGGGCCGCTGTCTGCTGTGCTGGGCATTAGTTGGGACGTAAACCACTGGAGGGCTCTGTAGCTGGTGTCCAGTATAATTTCGCTCTGGACCAGTTCACCTAGCTCCGTCAGCCATTCCTCTCGGGCTGTGCTCCCAAAAAGGGCACCCGTAAGTACCACTGGTGCTCGAACCTCTCCGTATAAGTGGGAAGGGCTTCTTCAGGGCAGTCTCCTCCTGTTGAATGGCTTCGTTCCACATCTCCTGGCGGACAAAATCTTTCCACCAGTGCTCGTCCTGCCAGGTACCAGGTGCATCCGCCTGGGCCTGGGCCATCGCCCTCCTTACTCTTCGCTGGAACCGGTCTGTTATGGACGGGGGTCCTGTGTCCTCAATTACAACTCCAGGCGCGCTGTAAATCACAAAAGAGGTATCGCTGGGGGGTGTGTGCGTCCTCGGATGCAGCTCCCGAGCTGTAAGCCTCCATCCAAGGGTCGCTGGGATGTGCGGTGTCCTCAATTACAACTCCAGGCGCGCTGTAAATCACAAAAGAGGTATCGCTGAGGGGTGTAGATTCCTTGGATGAAGCTCCAGGCGTGCTGTAAACCTCGAACCAGGGTTCTACGGGGTTGGGGACGCTTATCAGTTGCTGGTCCATCCTGTGAAGCTCCTTCACCAGGGTTTTCTTATTTTTGTTGCCGGGATTTCCTCCCCGAGTCCAACATGCCACGTAGGGTGTCCCTGGTGTAGTGACTGTACACCACCATGGCGAGGGTCTTCTTGGGGGGTGCAGAGAGCTATCCCACCGCTTGCCACCAATGTGACGGAATGGAGTATCCGCCTGCGGTCCTGCTCTATCTGACCCCCTCTTTGGTGTTGCCAAGCCCGACTACCGAGTGGCACAGCACCCGGCGTCTCGAGCGGCTTGGGTAGAAGACCACGTGGCGGTGGCGATCTGGAGAGTAGATGGGGCACCCACGGTGGAAATCCGCCCGACTACCGAGTGGCACGGCACTCGGCGTCTCGGGCAGCGGATCTACTGACCATTATAAGGCTGGAGACGGTCTGCGTGGCGAACCGCGGTTCGGTAGAGTCTCCTTGAAGATGCAGGCACGGCGCACAGCCGAGGTCCCGATTCGGGGTGGTTGCGGTATCCCAAGATACCGATTCAAGGTGGCGCAAAGGCGCAGCGAATCGATGTTCTGCTGCGGAGTTAGAGTGACCCGTTCCTGGGTGGTGGTGATATGTAGCCGACGTGAAATGAAAACACCAGGCAGAGCTGTATGTTTCAAACACTCAGATGATCTGACCCTTTTAATGAACAACGCCACTATTTATGCCGAAGTATACAGTCACAATTTGCATACACATACTAATTAGGAGCCTATCCATACAATGAGGTATGGCAGTTATTTACAATCAACATTCTTCACATTCTCTTAGCCTTCAGTCCACATAACATTTGTACATCTATTGTTCCAGCACATCAGATTAAACACACACTCTATCAGAGATCCCTTAAATTAAACATGTATTTAGATAATGGGGAAAATCCCTGACGCATAATTTACACAACAGCAAAGCTTGTTTACTGTTTTATACAAAGACACATTTACCTACAGGAATATAGTATTTTAAAACCAAAGCTATGTCATTTTTCACTAAACTAAATTAAACTAAAACCAAACGATGTAAAACATATTTAAAACCACACAATATAAATGAACATAAGGTCTTCCCCAAAGCAACGGTCTATGTCTTTTGGGGTTTTCGCCATGGAAATAAAAGTCTTGGGGTTTGACGTGGGGAGCGCTACGTCAGTTCCATGACAATGGGATTGTGTGCATCTGTGTGGAATGAGAGGGTGTGTTATGGGATTGTGTGTATCTGTATGGAATGAGAGGGTTTGTGATGGGATTGTGTGAATCTGTATGGAATGAGAGGGTGTGTGTTGGGATTGTGTGAATCTGTATGGAATGAGAGGGTTTGTGATGGGATTGTGTGTATCTGTGTGGAATGAGAGGGTTTGTGATGGGATTGTGTGTATCTGTGTGGAATGAGAGGGTTTGTGATGGGATTGTGTGTATCTGTGTGGAATGAGAAGGTTTGTGATGGGATCATTGTGTGTATCTATGTATGTGGAATGAGAGGGTTTGTGATGGGATCATTGTGTGTATCTATGTATGTGGAATGAGAGGGTGTATGATGGGATTGTGTGAAGGGTCAAGTTCTTAATAAAAATTGAGTGTGGGAACACCGGCCATGTGCCAATATTTACAAAAAAATCTAACCACTCATGCCCATTCTTACCCAAATGTGTATTTGCAGGTACTATTGCAGGCCTGATACACAAAGCTGTGTTTAAAATCACAGCTTGCTGTACCTGTTTCACTGAATCCTCTGACAAGCAGTCTGCAGTTTTGATTTCCCAGAGGTTGTATCTCTCCTGGGGCTGCACATGGGTTGGATTAGTAAACACACCGGTGTTCGCAGTCCTATCATCACATCACATTCATATCACATTCACTGATAGCGTCCAACTCCATGGCAACCATGAAATGCCCTTCTTTGGCAGTCAAAACTTTCACAGCATGTCAGAGATCAAGGGGAGGGGGATCTCTGAGCTAGATTCGGAGTGCTAAACAGTAGAGAGAAAGTGAATACAATACATTCTCCTGCACAGTTGGAGGTTAATGGGGGCTGGGTCCTGCGACATGGCCCCCCTTCTTAGTCATTTGCCCCTCCTCCTTATAGTCATTTGGTCCCCTTCCTTATTGTCCTTTTGCCCCCCCTCCTAATATTCATTTTGACCCCCTTTCATTTTACCCCACCTTCTCATATTCATTACACTCCCTCCCTTTTCAGCACATTCTCCGACCCAGTATGATTCATATTACCTTTTTTCCGTCCTGCTGGGAGCCAGCAGCAGCAGGCCCTTTCATACTCCATGGCAGGTGGCAGAATGGACGAGCGCTGGGAGGAGGAAGTGATGTTTTATGATCACTTCCTCCCAGTGTTCTCTCGGCACAGAGTGACGGAGGAGCAGCCAGTTAGCTGTGCATCACAGACGGCAGTATCACACTGCCGATTATTTTGACGCACTGGCTGCAACTCTTGCGGCTGCACCGAGGGCCTCACTCCAGGATCCAGTAACCGGTGGCTGTGGGGGGCGTGTCCCATGGAGCAGCAGGGTGCCGCCCCCTTGAAAGTGTCGGCCTAGGCCAAAATACACCACTGAGTGCGGGGAAGGTGCCTGAAGGGGAGAGGGGGTCCTTTGGACCTCTCTCCCTCCCCATCCATGCGGGCCACCAGATAAAGGCATGCACCGCTTTGAAGGGCACAGCCTACCTTTCCAAGCAGTTGCTGTCTTTAACCTCTTGGGGGCAGGATCGCGATTTGGCGCAAACAGGCGCCGGATCGTGGTCTCCTCCTGGAGCTGGACGACATCTTGGATGTCGGCCACGCTTTGGCGATCTCCCCCTGATGACTGGCATCATTGCACATAGCGCGATGATGTCAGTTCTGAAGTTAACCCCTAGCTGCCACCTATGGTGGGGATAGGGGGTTCCAATGAACCCCCTATCTCCCGGTCTGTGACAGCTAGGGGTTAATGTTGCATGGCCTTTCCAATGATACCAAACCTGATCATGTTAAAAAAAAGAAACAAAAACATTTTTATTTTAAAAATTGTTTTTTTATGTTTTGTTATTGCAGCAATATTGTTCCCATTTCAATTATAATGTGAACAATGATGCTGCACTAACGATTTTTTCTATGGGGCGTTTGCTAAAAATCACATAATCCCCCCCACAAAAATGCAACGAGTCCCCATTTAATATTTTTTTAACAAGCGCACCCCATAGAAAATATAACCGATAACGTTTGCGTGATAAAATGTGAAAAAAACACTTTACACGCTGTAGATGATTGAAAATTCTAATTTTATTGAATTTTTTGTTATAATATTCAGACAGGACATGACGTGTACATATAATAATGATATATTATGAATCTGCCGAGTCTGCCGGAAAGAAGGATATATAATATGTCGTATAATAAAACGTGACTTCAAATCGCGTTTAAACATGATGAGCGAAAGCGGTAAAAATGAACTCAGCACACAGGGGTGAAATGACTCAGCAGCAAAGGGGTTAAAAGACAAAACCAAATCCTGAACTGAGCTGAAATGTGCTGAGATGAAAAGCACCAAAATTTAATTGAATTTTGGTGCTTTTGAATAGACCCCAATGTCAATAATCCTGTTGAAGGCAACCTTAAGAATATAAGCTAGGATTGCAGGTGGGCTTCACATTAGGCTTCATACCCAGGACATATTCGAAAGAGAAATCTCAATGTATCCTTCCTGGTAAAATACTTTGCAAATAAATAAATAAATATTGTAATATGGCTTTATGCCAGTTGAGACGAATTCATTGCATGGAAGGAAAATCTTGAAAACATTTTTGCTATTTTTTCTTCTGTATCTCATGTGATTGCTGACATGGCCATTCTGAGAGGTTTCCTTTAGGGCATTGTCCATTATTTCAAAGCACAACTGACACCAGATAACATCTCCCATTGTCATTTTGTAATATTGGAGACACATGTCACTTTGTATCTGTATGTACCTCTGTCAAAATTGTATTAATGCAGTCAGATATTGGGCCTTTTCGACTCTGGCCATTAAGATATTGACTGGAGCTGATATGCAGATCGTCTCTGGCCGAATAACCTAATGGTTGGAGTTGCTGCTCCGGCCATACTGCATGCTTTGCTTGTGGTTTGGTCATTGTGGCTTCTTACTGTAAATTAATATCTACTATACTTTGTATAGGATGCATTACTTTACACCTAGGTGGAGAAGACCAAGATATTTTTAGATTGTCCATTCTCATCGGAGCTGGTATTTCTCAACAAAGTTCCCACTCCCAGAATCAGGTGTTACTCGATTTTTCAAAAACGTATTTTCCATTCCATCCCACACCTGGAACCAAATTTGTTGGCACCATGGTCTGAGCAGGCCACTGTGATTGGTGAAAGTGGGAGAGACACTTTGTAGATAGTTCTCATGCTCTATAGAGTCCTCTCAAAGACTACCAGTGTGTTGATAATAGAGTCAATGTGTTAGTGGAGGGTCTACCTCACTCAGTGGTGTGCTACTGCCCTCCGGATGTGTACACCTACATACCAGTGTGATCATAGTGCCCAGTGCTGGTCTGAGCTCAATCGAGGTTGGCAATATCCATTCAAGTGATGAGATATCATATTGAGCTTTCTAATCAGTAGTGATACTGCAAAGGCATCTAAGCTCATGCTGAAGGTATTGGCAAACTACACTCTGGTTTGCTTTTAAGGATTTCTCATGTTGCATGAAGCTGGATGTTATCCGGGTCTTATTAACATATAGGCTAGTGGAGTGAGCTGCAGCTCTAGGCATATGCCCCGGAATAGACTTGTTTGGAAGTTAACTATGTCAGCAGCAATTGCCACCAACACAATGATAGTAAGAGGAATAGGGCATGGCACAATGTAAGGTGAGAAGAATATGAAATAAAAACAATTGGAGGTGAGAAGAAAGAGGCAGAGGAACAATGGAAGGTGAGCAGAAATGGGCAGAGGTACAATGCACGGTGAGAAAACAGTAACAGAGGAACAATGGAAGCTGAGAAGACTAGAGCTGAGAAACAATGGAACGTAAGAAGGCTGGGGCACAGAAACAATGGAAGGTGAGAAGAATGGGGCTGAGAAACAATGGAAGATGAAGAGAAAGGGGCAGAGGACCAGTGGAAAGTGAGTTGAAAGGCTAAAAAAAATTGAAGGATAAAAAAAATGGGTTAGAATGACAATGGTAGGTGCGAAGAATGTAACAGAGGTACAATTGCAGGTGAGAAGACAGGGGCACAGGAAAGTGGAAGGTGAAATGAAGGGGGCAGGGACATTATGAAAGGAGATAAGACATGTCCAGTGGAACAATGGAAGGTGAGCAGAAATGGGCAGAGGAACAATGCATGGTGAGAAAACAATAACAGAGGAACAATGGAAACTGAGAAGACTAGAGCTGAGAAACAATGGAGACTGAGAAGACTAGAGCTGAGAAACAATGGAAGGTAAGAAGACTGGGGCACAGAAACAATGGAAGGTGAGAAGAATGGGGCCGAGAAACAATGGAAGATGAAATCATGGAAAGTGCAAAGAAAGTAACAGAGGAACAAACATAGAAACATAGAAAATGTTGGCAGATAAGAACCTTTCGGCCCATCTAGTCTGCCCAATTACATGGATACTTTACCTGGATTTATCTTTTGTTTAGGATAGCCTTATGCCTATCCCATGCCTGCTTAAATTCAATTATTGTTTTGGCCTCTACCACTTCTACTGGAAGGCTGTTACATGTATCCACCACCCTCTCAGTAAAATAATGCTTCCTGATGTTACTTTTAAACCTTTGCCCCTCTAATCTAAGACTATGTCCTCTTGTTTTGCTACTTTGTTTCCTTTTAAATATACTCCCTTCCTCTACCTTGTGGATTTCCTTTACGTATTTAAATGTTTCTATCATATCTCCTCTGTCTCATCTTTATTCCAAGCTGTACATGTTAAGATCATTAAGCCTTTCCCGGTAACTTTTCTCCTTCAAGCCGTACACTATTTTAGTAGCCCTTCTCTGAACTCTCTCTAAGATGTCTATATCCTTCTGGAGATACGGTCTCCAGTACTGCACACAGTACTCCAAGTGAGGTATCACCAGTGCTCTGTACAGTGGCATGAGCACTTCCCTTTTCCTACTGCTAATACCTCTCCCTACACAACCAAGCATTCTGCCAGCATTTCCTGCTGCTCTATTACATTGACTACTTACCCTTAGATCCTCTGCAATAATGACCCCTAAATCCCAACCCTCAGATGTTGAGGTTAGGACTGTATCAAATATTCTATATTCAGCCCTTGGAAGGTGAGAAGAAAAATGGAGCCAAGGAACAATGGAAGGTGAGGAGAATGGAGCAGGGGCACATTGGAGTGGCGAGGGATGTGCCAGAGACCCAAATCTTCAGCTCCAGAAGCCCTTAACCCAGCCCTGGTTGTTATAATACTCCCAATAAAATAAAATCAGCAATTGGATATCTCTGAAATATTGCAATGAGGAGTCTCCCAGCTAAAAGCCAAGACCTTATTAACCATTGACTTGAATATGAACCCTGACAGAACTGTAGCTGATATTTAACATATCCAAAAAGGAAACTTCACTCTACTTTCCGAACATCACCTTCACCACATATAGTGCATCATATTAACAATAAAATGAAGAAAATGCTTAATAGTTCTATAAAAACCCCTCATATGTTTATATAAGGGGAAACGTTATGGAATCTGTTGAACCTGATGAAATTCCCAAGAAACGTTTGCCGTGAGAGATAAAGCCTATACATTAATCATTTACTGCCCTTAGAAAATAAAGCTCTGATTCTTTTAAATGCCGTGGGATTCTATTTAGATAAAAGGAATTGATTCCAGCCATTCAGGACCAGTGGGCGATTCCTTCCTCCTATTTGTCTTAGCAATATGAAGCTTTTTCATTTTTTCTGAAACCAGAGAAAGTATTTGTTCTTGGATGATGGATGTATCGCATTTGTTATTGTAGAGAAAGCACAAGACATCTTTACCGTATGACTGGTGTGTGATACGGCTGGGATGACTAAGGTGGTGAATCATTAGCTTTTCATCATGATCTTCCTCGTCTAAAGATTTAAAGATTACGGATATATTCACATCTGAATGATGTTTCTCATTGTGGTTTGTGAATGGGGAGGGCATTATGGAGCACTAAAGGGGGTTATACACGAAGGTCGGGGTCAGCCGAGCATTTTTCAGAGAGAAGGAACGTTCCTTCCACTCTGACGCCCGTGTGGCCACCTCGCTGAGTGCAGTTAGTGCGCTCAGCGCTGCAAGGCTCCATCCTCCTATGGAGGATCGCGTTTTGCAGCCCCGTCGTACGCCCGTCATAGCGTTTAGACGGGGAGGCTTTCAGCATGTCCACTGTAGCGCACACGATTCGTGTGCGCACTACAGCATGTGGCCAGCCCCGTTGAAACATCAAAACGCTGCAACAAGCGTCAGAAGGCACGTCAGTACAGGTGTTTGTAGTGCGCTCGTATGGCACTGACCTAAGTGCCGGGAATTGCCAAAAATTGCAGGTATTGCACTGCCGACAAACACCGGTAATTCTCTACACTAAAACACAAACAGCCGCAGGAGAAACTGCGCTGTGCAACTTTAAGAGGGTTTTTCAGAAAGCACAGAAAAATCTGTAAGACCTGGGGTGGACTCTTGTTCTTCCAGCAGATCTATTAATATTGCTAGACAAGGGAGATCAGTAACGTCAAGACCCAGATCTTTCACTCGCCGTTCGTCCTTTACTTTGTACATTTTGTGCAATGCTATCTTAAGAACAAACAAATTAATGTCTTTTGTCCATTCAAATTTATCGACCATAAAGGCAGGTACAAAAGAAAGCCCTTTACTCAAAACAGAAATATGGCTAGTATTTAGTTCCTAATTGGATAAATTAATAATCCTTAAACTTTTCACATCTGGTATGTTAGTAGTAGATACAGCGGAATCAGATACTAGACATGTGCACAGCACAAAATTTCATTTTGAACTAATGGATTAGTCCTAAAATGCAATTTATTTAGTTGCTAAAGAAATTCGTTTTCAGTTCTTTAGTATTAAAACGAATTTCATTCAT
Source organism: Leptobrachium leishanense (assembly GCA_009667805.1). Taxonomy (NCBI): domain Eukaryota; kingdom Metazoa; phylum Chordata; class Amphibia; order Anura; family Megophryidae; genus Leptobrachium; species Leptobrachium leishanense. The sequence continues at coordinate 55,495,908 of CM019063.1, read as the reverse complement.
CCGAAAACCAGTGGATACAATTACTATTGTAGTGGCTCCTCAGAGGGCTGAGATCGCTGCTTGTTACAGTATCTCTCTCTCAGCACAATGTGGGCCATATTACATAGTTGGTGCTAACTTAACCAGAGCTGTTGTAAACTTCCCAGAGCCATTATAGCCTATGGAGGTTTTCAGTTACAACAGCTCTGGGTAAGTTAGCACCAACATTGTAATACTGCCCCGTGTCAGGCAAAGCTGTTACAGTAACTGACTGCTGCTCATCACAGCGCTCAGAGTTTCAGTAAAACTAGTAAATAATATTTTTATATATAAGAGGTTAGAACAATATTATTTCCTTGTTTTACTGAAACTCTGAGAGCTGTTAGTTACTGTAACAGCTGAGCCTGATACATTGTACTGACAGATAATATAACAAGCTGCCGATCTCAGCGCTCACAGCCACTGGATTTAAAGGGCTAAAAAAAAAGGCTCCTCTCTGTATAATGTAGAGAACATCCTCCTGCATTAATTAATACCCCTCTCTGTATAATGTATACAACATCCACCTGCATTAATTAATGCCCTCTCTGTATAGAACATCTTACCCGCATCGGCATGTGGAGGGTGCAGAACTTCGGAATGCAATGCTAAGGCTGGGGTCAGACGAGCGTGATTTCTACGGACTGTACATCTGTGCAGTACGGACATCGTCAGTACGGATGACGCAGTAGTGGTCACACAGTCCGTTTTTTCACTGAAGTTATTTTTTGACGGATGTAGGAGGGAAAATAAATTACAATGAAAAAACATTCTGTCCGTCAAAAATGCTGGACGTATAAATGCAGTCCGTCTGACCTCGCTCCATCACTCACACACAAAGCTATGCAGACGTTGTGGACGTGGCGCACTCCGCACGTCCGTTCTAGCAGTATTACGTTCTTGCCTAACCTGCGTCCGTTTGCCGCGGCCGTTGTGCGTCCGCAGTTCAGTGCGGACGTACTTCGTGTGTCAGGCTCCAATGGACTTTCTTTCATGCTATCACGGACGTACTTTTAGGCGCAATCACGGACGTGAACGCTACGCTCGTCTGACACCAGCCTTATCCAGCACAGGAGAGGGAACTTTTACTTAAACGTTGTATCTCTGTGGGGGAGACACAGGAATATAAAAGCAGGGGAGAGGGAAAATATTAATGTAAATCGGTCTGAAAGCTCAGAGAAGAGAAGACTGGTGCAAATTTATTTTTATAATAAAATAAAGCACTTTAAATCTAGGGAAAACATTCAAATAAATCACACATAATGACATGAGTAACTGTGAGAGCTGGATACTAAATGTATCAGACGTAAAAAAAAACTTTATAACAAGCAGCACTGGGAGAGGAGAGGGACTTTATATAAAACGTGTATTATAGATGAGGAAAGGGGGATAATGCTCCTGAATAATATAAAATGTATCAGACCTAAGCCCCTATTATGCAGAGCAGGAGGGGAGATAACACATGTGTTATAAAGTCCCTCTCTTCTCCCAGCGCTGCTTGTTATAAAGGGGTTTTTACTATCCAGCCCTCCTCTGTCATTAGCTTTCAGTGTGATTTATTTGAATGTTTTCCTTCTCCAGCTGCTTTTAACATCTTGTCTGCCTCATAGACATGCAAGGGTTAATTAAAGGTTTCCTCTCCTGTGCTGGCTGTCTGTGCTGCGAGTGAGTATTCTGGAGCTCTATCACTGTCTGAGTTTTGGGTAGGGGTTGGGAAGGATTAGACATACAAACCTTTTCTGTAGCTTTGCGATGTTGCGCTCTTCTTTACTGGTCTCCTTCACACATCAATGTAATATCGCAAAAAGGACTGAAACTAAAATGTAGTGCATTTTATTTTAGTTTCTTTCGTTTTTTGTACTGAGCAGTTTCGTATCTCTTGAGTCATACTAAAACTAAATTATCCCAAAATTCTGACTAAATCGTTTTAGTACTAAAACGAATGCACATGTCTAGTGTGCGGACTGTTTTATTCACACGATTCAGCCAATCAGAATTGAGAACCACAATTGTCTCCCGTTAAGTTTTTGCGCCTGTCAAAATCAAGTTGCTGCAGAAATAATAAAAACATGCACAACCCCTCCATTTTATTGTTTGGGTATGTGTAGAATGTGTAACTATACTTTGCTGGGTTTTTTTTGTGCTGGTCTATTTGGTTTCGGCCAGAACGTTCAGATTTGCAGTTACCACCAGCTTTTCAAAGACGCTAAAATTATGAGCGCTAATGTTGTTCGTTAAAATTTGCGCATCGATTGTAATACCATCCGCATACCAGCGCACAAACGCATTTGCACTCACAATGTTAAGTATGGGATGCGTGCACGAACTTTCGTCGCGCAGGGTCACTCGCATTAGATGTTAACGCGCATTTTGTACGCGAACGTCGTAATACGACATTCAGCGCAAAGGGTTTTTCCCCTCGCGCTAATGCGTTTTTGCACACGCTCAAAATTGTGCGCAAAGAGTGTAATAGTGCCCTAACAGCGCAGAAACGTAAAAACAGCAGCGGGCACTAAAGGACGGATTTTTTGTAAAACCGGTTGGTCACTATGGGGTTAATACAATTAAAATGCACAAAAATGTGTGGAAATAATAAAAAGATCCCAATAAAAATAAAATACAATTTTTTTTCCAAAAAATAAATAAAAAGACGCTTTACTGAAAAGGAATAAACAGTTGAATAATAAAATAAAAACGATAATATTTTTTTACATTGAATCCTATAAAACCTGTCGAACTGAACCACCGATAATCAGTGCATTTTGCCAACATGTCTGCGTTCTGTGAATAAATTAACCATTACTTATCTATGGAACAATTTCGCAGCCACCGAAGAATTGCGGCGATCTACGGCGAACTGCACCATATTTCACTGGCAATTTGCCAATATTTGGAGAATTGACGGCTTTCTGGATAGCCAAACTGCCCCAAAATTGCACTGTATGGTGCCCTTCGGTGGCAAGTTCAACGCTCTTTGAGTCTCCCTTTAAAATAAGCAAAACAAGAGAAAGAAGGGAAAGAAGGGCGGGGGTCAAAATCAATACAGTTAACCCTTCACTACCAAGATCGACTATACTCGAACTGCGAGGCACCTCCTGGTGTCTCGATATTGAGTATAGTCAATATTATTTTCCACAGGAGCAATGCAGAGGAATTTCATTTATTGCAAAATTCATTTGCATTTGGGCTTCAGAACATGCCCCTACAGTTTTAGCAGCGTGGGCATGATGCCCAAGGTGCTAACACTTTTAAAAACCAGCTGGGATTGTGTCTGATTGACATCTCCCCAACTGATCCTGCAAGGAGATCAGAACTGCAGTAACTCCTTTTGGCCAGCAGATGGCAATGTCTGTCTCATAGGCTATTACAGTAAGAAATACACTGGGAATATTCATTACTGTATAATTAGTTAGAAATAAATTTTTCCAAAAAGCAACAACCATTTCCTGAGAGTAGTTTTCTGAAATATTCCTTGTGCAGTTAAGGGGTTAATAAGTTAATAGTAAATACCGGTACTAAAAGCAGGGAGTAACCCTAATGCTATGCTATTCACTTGGGAGCCTGTTTTGTTCATTTGCAAAAAAACCATAAGGGGTTATTTAAGGCGCAATTAAATTTTGGTGCCCTTTCATTCAGCGCACTTCGGCAAGATCAATTCAACATTCACCGCAGGGTCCCTGAAGCCGCAGAACAGGTGTAAAACCCCCCAAAAAAACACAACTTTTAAAAGGCGTTTTAAAAGAAAATAATGCATTTTAAATAATGTATAAGGTCCTATAAATAACAATAAAAAGGTCTGTTACAAAATAAAAAATAAATAAATAAAATAATAGGGATCAAACATGTCGGTGAAAAAATCCCAAACAAATTCCTAAATTGAAAAAAAATAATAATAATAAGGACACTTTTTGCTGCAAAGGAAAAGAATAAACAGTTGAATAATTTTTTTTTATAAAAACGGGGAATTTGTTTCAATTAACATCTATGGGATTCGGCTGTTTAAACCCGTCAACCACCAAAAATCAGGGCATTTCGCTAACATTTTGGTGCAGTTCAATGTTCTCTGAATAATCGACCATACTTCTCTATAGGTGATTTCACTGCCGCCGAATTGCACCGTATTTCGCTGGCAATTCGCCAATATTTGGAATTTCTGAATAGCCGAATGGCCACTAGGAGTGTGCACAGCTGAAAAAATTTGTTTCATTTTAAAATAATTTTGTTTTCGGAATTTCGTTTCTCATTTCGGAACTAGTTTCGTATCGATTCGAAATTTCGTATTGATTCGAATTTCATATATCAATTCGAATATGGGATCACTAAATTAAACCCCAATTAATCAAATTTTGCTGATTAAAAAACAAGCTAGGGTTAAATATTAAGTGGTCTCACAGATTTAGTATTTGAGTCAATTTATCAGGGACAGGTGTTTGTGAAACAAAATTAATTTGTTTAATAAAGTTGTTTGCTGACTATCACTTGTATGTATTTTTATCTAAGATCAATTTGATAGTTGATATATCAATTTGAATTCCAGAACACAAACAATAATATTCAAATTTCTCTTTTATGATGACACAGTGTATAACGAATTAAATTTGTTACATACCATTTCGTTAGATACCATTTCATTTCGAATTTGGATCTTATCGATTTGCTATTTCAGAAGTACTACCAAAATACGAACTAACTAATTTCGTGCCGAATTCCTAATTTTTCCGAAATGAATGCACACCTGTCACGGGAAGGGGAGGGTACGAGCCCAGGATGCGGTGATATATATGAGGAAACCAAGTTATAGTGCATAAGCAGGAGTTTATTGTAGATGTACATACACAGCAGGATTAGCGAGGGGTGATGTAGGAAACAGGACTGGCTGATACTGTGGGCTGGATACTGAATACAGAACACAGAGGAAATACTGGACACTGATACAAGAGGAAAACACTTACACAAGACACGAGACAGATGGGACAGGAAGGTAGGTCTCTTGGCACAGCTGGGGTCTTGGCACTGCAGGGGACTTAGCAACGCCAGGGTCTTGGCACCGCAGGAGACCTGGGGTTTTGGCAAAGTCTGTGGTAGGGATGGGCTGGTGGTTCGATGCGAACATGAGTTTGCATCGAACATTGGCCGTTCGAAAGTTAGCGAACTTCGAACTTTTCAGGCCATTAGCAAAAAGTTTGAAAAAAAAAAATAATAATTTTGAATTTTTTTAAAAAAATGCTTAAAAAATCCTACAAAATCTAAAAATAAAGAGACTCTTTACTGCAGAATATTATAAGCAATGGTTTATTAGATTATGAATTAAAATGGAAATATTTTTAACATTGAAGCCTATGGGATAAAACAATCTTGTTGCTAAAACATCAGGCAGACAAGGCCCTCTAATCAGGCACTGTAGAGGGCAGCCCACCGGGGCCTCCCAAGGATCGCTTGAGGAGCATGCAGCTGCCGGATGACAGAGCTGCGACTGTGCGGGCAGGCCGGCTGGCCGGCCAGGTGCATGTGGCAGAGAGGTGGCACAGGGAGGGAGCCACTGAACCTGCGGCAACAGCAGACCCCCCCACACAACCAGGATACAGGGAGCCTCCACTGACTGACCACCAGTCTAAGGTAAGGCGACACATTTCTAAAAAAAAAAAATACGAGGACATTTTTAAACTTTTTTTTTCTTTCTTTCTAATACTCACCTGATTCCTGGATCCACCAACAAGCGCAGCCTCCCGTCTCCACCGGCGCGCTGTGTGCAGCTTCTGAGAAGATACACTATTAGTGTAGAGGGAGCGATGCAAAATGCACAGCTGCCTTCCTCGCTACACTAATAGCGTATCTTCTCAGAAGCTGCACACGGCGCGCCGGTTAAAGCTAGAGTCAGACTGTAGAGGTGCTGCGCGGCAGTGTGAGGATTCAGATGCTGCATTAATTCTTCTTCTTAAAATTTGGTTACTTAACCTGTTAACCACTCCATCAAGAGTGTGTCTGTCCACCGACTCTGTAGACCGGCTGACATTTATAAAAATGAATCAGTCCTGGATCAGCAGCTATCACTCCACTGATGCTGATGTAACTGAATAGATCGAGGATCTCTTCTGCATTCTCAAAACCTCCCCCACTGCACTCTTCCACAATACCTCAGAGGGGTTATGTTGTGAAGCCACTAGCTGGCACCAAAGGCCCAATATTTGGGTGCACTGATGCATGTACAAGATTCATATCATTTTAATATTTGACAGCAGGGTCCACCCCTGCACTCTTCCACAATACCTCAGAGGGGTTACGGTGTGAAGGCACTAGCTGGCACCAAAGGTCCAATTTTAATGCACCTGTTGTTACTTTCATCCAAAGCATGCATAAGTTTCACAATAATTTAGCCAAAAAATCACTAAACTTGTTCTGCGTGTCCTAAAACGTCTCCTCTTTTCATACAGGCTGCCGTCCCAAGCAGTTGTTTATGAATAGATTAAAGGAAAACCATTTACCGTCACTTGAAATGTCTTTTTTTTTCTTTTTAAAGGTTTCTATACATCCTACAAATCCGCCACTTCACGGGCAGTTTATGGGGACCTCCTAGGCACGGTATTTGAAGGAATGTTTCATTTTTATTCTTAACCTTTATGTCATGGAAAAATCACTGTTCCTTTAAAAACCTTTTTTTTTTTACTTTTTGTCCAGGTTTCCTGTCCCCCAGGGCACCACCCGGACCCCCCATACACCTTTTATGGCAAATATCTAGCATATATGCCCTCTTGGAAGGCACTCTAAAAATCGAACGTTCGAGTCCCATTGACTTGCATTGAGCTCGAATCGTGTTCGCGTTCGAAATCGAACTTTTTCAAATGTTCGTGTTCGAATGCGAACCGAACACGGGGGTGTTCGGCCCATCACTAGTCTGTGGTATGGCAGAGGTATCCAGAGAGGAATCCAGGAGAGTGGTCTGAGGCAAGCCGTCTGGTCCAGGGGTGGCTTTAACGCAGGGCAAAAGGTGCAGTTGCCCCGGGTCCGGTCATTGTTGAGGGGCCCAAAGCAGCTGCCCCTTGGGCCCAGGTAAACCGTGGATGGCCGGTGCTAACGGAATGCATTGACAGCATTTCACTAGCAGCCCCCTCGATTGGCCGTGTCTTCTTGTGAGCGCCAGGCGCCAGCATGCTCCCTCGCATGGCCTTCGTCCTGTGACACGGTCTACATGCGAGATCTCGCAAAGAGTGCGTCACAGCCTTCAGAAGCCGGCGGCCATGTGGAGGAGAATGCTGGCGGTCGGAGGAACACGTTGGTCATCTGATCCCAAGGTCTGTGCTGGGTAAGTATAATTCTGGGAGTCTGTGCTGGGTACATATAATTCTGGGGGGTCTGTGCTGGGTATATATAATTCTGGGGGCCTGTGCTGGATACTTATATTTCTGGGGGGTCTGTGCTGGGTACATGTAATGTAATGTGTAATGTGTTATTACTAGACTATATAGCTATTTGTTTAACAGTTGAAACTTAATAATGTTCATTTGCAGTTTATTACTGAAAGTTTTTAAGATATTAATTTGACATGCCATTTCTCCCAAGAACATATAACTGTTAATAGAAATATATGATGAGAAATAGCCTAGAAGAGGCTATAATTGGCTTGTACGTACTGTTAGAGATCAATCTAAGGACTTGTTTGTGAGACAGTTCTTTGTTTACTTTATTAAAGCTTTTTGAGAAAAGTCCATGATGTATTTGTGGTTTTTTTTTTGGGGATGTTGGGGGTGGAGAGCAAACTTATGCAGTGGGCGGGCTTTCATGGGCCCAAGAAAATGTTTGCCCAGGGTCCAATCAATATTAAAGACGGGTCTGGTCGGGTCAATGGGCAGGAGGAGATCAAGCAGGTCTATGGAAAACAGAGGATCTGGTACACAGGCTGTTAGCTTCAGACAGATCAGAGGCAAAACGACAATACATGCAATGAACCAGCACTTGAGGGAGGGGTGTGCCCTGCTTAACCCTTTCGCTGCTGAGGCTTTTCACACCTCTGTGCTGAGCTCATTTTTACCGGTTTTGCTCATCATGTTTAAACGTGTTTTTAAGGCTTATTTTAGTATATGACCCAGACATATTATATATCGTTCTTTCCGTCAGACTTGGCAGATTAATAATATGTCATTATTATATGTATACGTCATGACCTGTCTGTATATTATAACAAAAAATGCAATAAAATATGAATTTTCAATAATTTACAATGTGTAAAGTGTTTTTTTTCCACATTTTAACATGCGAGCAATTGCGGTTATATTTTGTATGGGGTGCGCTTGTTAAAAAAATTAGAGATGGGGTCTCGTTACATTTTTTTTGGGGAAAATTACACGATTTTTAACAAACGCACCGCATACAAAAATCGTTAGTGAAGCATCATTGTTCACATTATAATTGAAATGGGAACAATATTGCTGCATTAACAAACCAAAAAAAAGTGTTTATTTTTTTTTTATAATTTTTGTTTTTAAATATTTTTTTATTTTTATTTTATTTATTTATTTATTTTTACAAACTTTTTTCACATTCGAGTTTGGTATCGTTGGAACGGCCATGCTCTGGCCGATCCAACAATACCAAACGTTAACCCCTAGCTGCCACGGATCGGGAGATAGGGAGTTCATTGGAACTCCCTATCTCCACCGTTGGTGGCAGTTAGGGGTTAACTCCAGGACTGGCGTCATCGTGCTATGCACGATGACGCCAGTCCTCAGGGGGAGTTCCCGGAGGCTTGGCCGACATCCAAGATGTCGGCCAGCTCCGGGAAAGGATCACGAACCGGCGCTCTTCAGCGCCGATTCGTGATCCAGCTCCCCAGGGGTTAATGCCAGGTACCATTTGGAAGGGCAGGCTGTGCCCTTCCAAATGGTGCCTGGGTTAACCCCCGCAACGCCGCCGATCGGGAGGGAGAGAGGTCCGAAGGACCTCCCCCCCTCCCTTTCAGGCGCCTCCTCTGCACATGCGGGGGGGCGCCTGAATTAGGTGTCATCGCGCTGCCGCGATGACACCTAATTTCACTGGCGGCGGTTCCGGATGCTGGGCTGACATCGAGGATGTCAGCCCGCACCGGGGGGGCCAGCGATCGGCCGGAACCCGACCGAACGCTGACCCCAAAGGGAGGATGCGCTCAGCGCGTCCTCAGCACAGCAGGAGCCATGCGGAGGACGCGCTGAGCGTGTCCTCCCCATCGAAGTGGTTAAATGGAGAATGTTCCTGGAGCAAATGCGGAGCACCTGGTCACTGTAAACAGTAGAGGCCTGAACCATGAGGAATGCTGCTGATTATGGCAGAGCAGTGCCAGTTCTGCCCCTCCTCTTGCGCCTGCGGCGTAAACCGTTGCGACCTCTAATGGCCACGAAATTGCACTGTATGGGGAAATTCCCTGTTCTGGCCAATTCGGCTGTCTTTGAATAACCCTTTTAAGTAAACAAATAATCCACAGTCAGAATGTATTTTTTTTTGCAAGTCAAATTTAAAACTGAGTAATACCGCACGTGAACATCCAGAAATAATGTAAAAACCAGGATCTCATTCTCTTCTTTAATGCAGCTATCGGGGCAGAAACAACTGGCTGCGTTTGATTTTCGACATTAACGGTGCCCGCGCCTTGGCACGGAGAATGGCCTATTGAAATATTAATGCAGCTATCGGGGCAGAAACAACTGGCTGCGTTTGATTTTCGACATTAACGGTGCCCGCGCCTTGGCACGGAGAATGGCCTATGAAATATTCATAAATTAAAGTCATTTTTTTGCACGGAAAGCGACGGAATGGAACATTAACTCACTGATCCCATTCTTAAGTGAGCAGCAAAAGAGTAAATTATTAATTTGCGATACGGCTTTGCTGTCGCCGGGGAATAAACCCGGATCTGTATCCGTCATCCTCATTGTATTTGTGCACATCTTGCAAATTACCTACACTGTTTCACTGTAATTTTTACTGTTATTGGGTCATTTTGCGTCTAATAAGTATTTCACGCACAGATTTTAAGCCCTTTTTTCTGTGATTTATTTGAATTCTTCTGTTAATTAACATGTCCTCATGTGACCTTGCCGAAGGAAAATAATTGCATGGCCAAAAAAATTATTAATGTGGTTATTTAAATTGATTTTATATTTCTTTACACATAACATTCGGATCCCATTTGCCCTTCAAGTATATATAAATAAAGATCTATAAAATCCTCTCTTCACTCTATAACCCCATCGTGACTGTTTACCATTGTCAATTCGAAAGTTCCCGCTGCTGATTTTTACGTTTCTGCGTTGTTTGTGTAAAGCTCTAATTTTTCTCTTACTCGTTTAATGGAACCCACACATATTATACACCGTTTTTCTCGCCATTAAATGGACTTTCTAAAGATAGCATTAGTTCCATCATATTCTATAATTTACTATAAAAAAATGATGAAATATGATGAAAAAATGTTAAAAACACACCTTTTTTTAACTTTAATCCCCAAAATCAAAAAACCCCGGCTAAATTGTTTCGAAATTTTGTCCTGAAAATAGAAATACCCAATTTTTATGTGTTTTTGCTTTTTAACCCCTTCAGCGCTGAGCCATTTAACCTCTGTGGGCTGAGCTCATTTTGACCATTTTATGCTCATGTTTAAGTGTGATTTGAAGTCCTATTTTATTATACCCGCACACAATTTTTTTTTTTTTAAAAAAATACACTTAAATTTTTCTATTTTTATACCAAACCTAGCCATGATCATGCCTTTTCAATGATACCAATCATGGCCCTTTAGCAGCCATGGATCGGGAGAACAGGGATCCACTTGGCAGCTAGGGGGTTAACTTTCCAAATAACGTCATCGCACATATGGCGACAACGACAGTGGTGGCATGTGACCCGGAGGCTTGGCTGAGATCCGAGATGTCAGCCACTTCCGGGAGCGAATCGCGATCCAGCACCTAAGGGGTTAAAGAGAGGCACTCTCCAGACTCTGCCCTCTCCAGCGGTGCCTTTTTTTTTTTCCTAGCTGTAGCCATTCGGAAGGTAGAGGGCTCCCCTTTCACCTTTTTCACTGCAGGTACCAGGGGGGTGCCCAACGATGACGTTGAGACGGCCAGGGCCCATAAAACTGTCGGTGGGAGTCTGGCGTGGGACCCTGGCCAGAGAGGTGAGAATATGGAGGGAGGGGATTAAAGGACCATGATGTACATAGTACATCCTTGGTCCTTAAGTGGAATTTTCCCCAGGGAGTACTATGTATGTTAAGTGGTTAATAGTTGGAGCGCTGCGTAAAGTCTTCTCCAGCACATTATCCCAAAGATTAACCTCAATGGGTTAAGGTCTGGACTGTGCGGTGGCCAATCCATGTGTGAAAATGATGTCTCATGCTCCCTCAACCACTCTCGCACAATTTGAGCCCGATGAATCCTGGCATTGCCATCTTGGAATATGCCCGCTGTGCCATCAGGGGAGAAAAAACCCATTGATGGAAAAACCTGCTCATTCAGTATATTCAGGGAGTCACATGACCTCATTTTATGCTGAAACCTATTAATCACTGCAGTAATTATCCAATGGAATGCGAGCGCCTATTGGCTGAGTTACATGGGGGGGGGGATTTTTGGCCAGGCAGTGTGTGTGCATTACGCACATAGGCATGCGCATGGGGTGTGCCTGGTGTTACCAGGCACACCCTAATGTTAGAGGATTAATTCTACATTAATATTTTTGATGTCTCTTATCTGAACAGCATAAAAACTGACTATCTCTGATTACAGGTTTGTTATTTCTAATGAAAAATTTGTATTTTTTGCAAAATCTTCTAAACATAGGTTTTCAATAATAAATGCTCCATGAGTGCACACCCTAAAAAAGCAGCCGCGCACGCCAGTGATTATACATGTATATAATAATATCATACAAAGGGCTTCAAGACAAGCGCTGGAAATCTTGATGTTTGTGTTGTGGGGAAGATGTTTGAGTTTTTCTTTTTTTTTTTTTAATAATCCGTTGTTTTTGGGGGGGCAAGCAGTGTTTGTTTGAGTGTATACACATGAAGAGGTGTGCATACATATACAGGGTTGTTCCAATTCTCTTTGAATAACCCTGTGTCACTGGGTGCATCCATTGTGTGATATTTTCCTCTATATGTGTCACTGGGTGCATCCATTGTGTGATATTTTCCTCTATATGTGTCACTGGGCGCATTCATTGTGTGATATTTTCCTCTATATGTGTCACTGGGTGCATCCATTGTGTGATATTATCCTCTGGATGCACCCAGTGACACATAGCAGAAGATATCACACAATGGATGCACCCACTGACACATATAGAAGAAAATATCACACAATGGATGCGCCCAGTGACACATATAGAGAAAAATATCACACAATGGATGCACCCAGTGACACATATAGAGGAAACTATCACACAATGGATGCACCCAGTGACACCTATAGAGGAAAATATCACACAATGGATGCGCCCAGTGACACATATAGAGGAAACTATCACACAATGGATGCACCCAGTGACACCTATAGAGGAAAATATCACACAATGGATGCACCCAGTGACACCTATAGAGGAAAATATCACACAATGGATGCACCCAGTGACACATATAGAGGAAACTATCACACAATGGATGCACCCAGTGACACATATAGAGGAAAATATCACACAATGGATGCCCCCAGTGACAGATATAGATGAAAATATCACACAATGGATGCTCCCAGTGACAGATATAGAGGAAAATATCACACAATGGATGCACCCAGTGACACATATAGAGGAAAATATCACACAATGGATGCTCCCAGTGACAGATATAGAGGAAAATATCACACATGGATGCACCCAGTGACACATATAGAGGAAAATATCACACAATGGACAGACTCGGCAGATTCATAATATATCATTAATATATGAATACGTCATGTCCTACCTGAATATTATAACAAAAAATGCAATAAAATTAGAATTTTCAATCATCTACAGTGTGTAAAGTTGTTTTTTTTCACATTTTAGCACATGAGCGTTTGCTGTTATGTTTTATATGGGGTGCGCTTGTACAAAAATTAGAAATGGGGACTCGTTACATTGTTTTGGGGGGAATTACATGATTTTTAGCAAATGCACCTGTAGCGCTCACTCCCGGAGGAGCCGCTGAATTTGAACCTCGGGCCAGTCTCCCCGCACTAGGGAATAAATATACTCCAGCACCGTCGTGGTTTTATAAATTATATAGTTTACTGAATAAACGGGCATATAATGAGTAACACGGTATATGTATATATTTTTACAGTACTTCGTAATACGAGAAACACGCAGCGAAAAAGGAAAAATACAGCACTTCGTAATGCGAGAAACGCGCAGCGGAAAAGGAAAAATACAGCACTTCATAATGCGAGAAACGCGCAGCGGAAAAGGAAAAATAGTATTTTTAACCCTTAGTGGTTGGAGTGTGAGTCTCGTACAGGTTATGTCCCAAGGAATGTATGTGTATGCGTGTATTGGTACCCGGGTACAATATTCAACTGGCCAGTGAATTATTTAGGAGGTATCTTCGACTAGTCACGTTGGGGCCCTGTAGGTTTTGGAACAAACTGTAGTGTGCTTTAGTATTTCACCGTGGCCTGGAAGGCCTCTCACCCATCCGCCAGATACTCGGTGCTCCGCTCGACCCAGGACTTCTCTCCGCTCGATTTTGACTGGGGTTCTCTGTGTCACCGGATCCGCTGTTTTGCTCCTCTGTATCGGCCACAAGATGTCCAGCTCACCGCCTGCACTCCCTGTTAAATCGTCTGCGGATCTCCTCACTCCGTAAGGCCTTGAGGCATTCTGTTGAATTCGAAGAACCCCAATGGGCAGATGAGCGCAGTCTTCTCTTTGTCTTCAGGATGCATTGGTATCTGGTGATACCCACTTCGCAGGTCTAGTACACTAAACCATTTTGCTCCAGACAAACACTGTAAGGCATCTTCTATCCGAGGAGTAGCATATTGATCTGGGATGGTTCTCCGATTCAGCGTGCGATAGTCTATGCATAGGCGGACAGAACCATTCTTCTTCCGGACCATTACTATTGGAGAGGCATATGGGCTCCTGGACTCTTGGATCACCTTGGTTCTTTGTAGTTCATTCAGCTGTTCTCGTAGATCATCCAAGTCTCCCAGCGGAACTCGTCTTGACCGTTCACGAAATGGCTTGTCTTCTTGTAATCGAATGCGGTGCTCAGTACTTTTAGCTAGGCCTACCTCGAACTCATCTTTCGAGAACAAGTCTCTCCACTTTAGAACTTGGGACTGAAGACGTTTCTTCCATTCAGGTGAAATGGGAGCGCCCTTGGAGTAGAATCTTTCATCTGGAATCTCTTTATCCAGTCCCCCTCCTAAATCGGTAGGAGAGAGGGCGTAGCGGACGCTACTTGCCCGATAGGCATTTGTGCTTTAAGGACTACTGGAGAATCAGACACATTGCACACGCTGACTGAGACTCTTCCTCGTGTTCTTTTCAAAGCTTTAGTGGAGATTATTTCAGGGATTACTTCTACTCCGGCTTCACTCCCATGATTAAAATCGGTTTCCAGTACCACATAGGGACCTGGTTGCGATCCGTTCAACTTGACTGAAGCCCGGAAACTCGTTACTTCTCCTGCTTGCAGAACCTTATCTGTTCCTTCCAATCTCCACAGGCGCCCCACTTCAGCAGGTGCCTTCTGTTCTTCGACAATTCTCTGATAGACTGGACGTATCATTGGGTGTACTCCTTTAGTAGAACCTTCTTCCAGTTCGATAGGTGTCAGGAGACATCGCACCAAATCGGTATTCGTCCCCACTATCATGGAACTCCTGTTTGCCTCTGAAGGCCGAGGACACACAATGGCCAATGCATCACAACCTCCAGACTGTCCAATGACTTCGGATCCGATCTCCAACTTCACCTGTAGATACCCGTCATAGGGGAGTTTCTCATTTCCGATACCCCAGATTTCCAGATCCTTCAATTTCTGTAGAGGTATGTGCTTCAAGTGTCTCTCATAGAAATCTCTGTAAATCAATGTCACTTGAGCCCCTGAGTCCAACAGAGCTTTAGTGTAGACTCCCTCCACTTGGATTGGCACAATAGGGGAAGGACCTATCAGCTGGTCAGGAAACTTGGTGGTGGCAACAGGACATTTAGACCCAGTTTTTTGTACCCTGGCCTTCTTCCTGGCCCGTGCAGGTTTTGGGTGCTTCCCCATGACGTAGGATCGGATGCTAAGGGAGTGACTCTTTCAGTCCTGGCAGGCTCGGCAGTTGGCCAGACTTTGGGCCCTCTCGCCCTCTTAGTCCTGGCTTGATTTTTGGAGCGGGTTTCAGCCTTCGGGCACCTAGGTTGCTCCTTCACTTGTGCCCTCTGGCGTTTCCCACCAGTGAGGTAGATAACAGCCCTTCCAAGGCTTTCAAGAACTCCTCAACTCTATTTCCTTCAGGCTTTTGGCTTTTGCATTGTGCGCGGAAGTGGCCCATTTCTCCACAACTGAAACATCTCTTCTTTGAAAGCGGAGATGCAGTCGCCTGCTGTGATTCGGTTGAAGGACCCTGGCTAGACGCCACAGCAACTCCGGTTGTCGGCATGTCTGTAAGGAACTTCTGCATCTCTGTCTGTGTCTCTGTCACCTTCAACAATACTCAGCACAGTTCCGCGTGCGCCTGTTGCAATTCAGCTTGAGCTTCTTGTACCTTCTTAACAGTTTTGTGCAACTCACCATGTGCAGAGAGGTTTAATTCTTTGACAGTCTTCTCTGTGGATTTAAAAGCGATCGGATGCTCTTGTTCGTCCACGTCGGATCCATAGGTGTCCAACGAGTCACTTTCAGGCTGCAAACATTCGTTATGCCTCACAGGTTGCGCGTAAGCTCTTTCTCCTCTCCTGAAGGATTTTTCTTCCAGCAAAGCCTCCTCCTCTCTGACAGCTCGGATCAGTTCCAGGTATCTCAGTTCTCGACTACCTTCCCTGCTTCTTAGCTGCAGCATCACTGGATCTAGAGGTTGAGCGCCCCTCAGGATCTGCTGTATTCAGATCTTATCTACTTCGGCCGGTTCGGCCCCTTTCTTGAGGAGTATCTGGTGCAGAATCTTATCTAGGCGCCTCATATATTCGGTCATTCTCTCACCTTTCATCTGGTAGGTGTGTTCATACTGATATACGAGCTCTGCGGCCTTTTCCGTTCGCCCAAAAACTCCCTCCAGAACATTTAGATAATCTAAAGCAGTGCAGTCTTTCTTACTCAATTTTAGGTTTCTTACAGCCTCTGACGCAGGTCCCTTTAAGCTCTCAGTAATTCTTTGCTTTTTCTGTGCTTCAGGGACATCCCACTAATCCAGAGCCTGCATCGCCTGTTCCACCCATTCTTCGAAGGTTTCTTATCCCGCCGGAGTTGGTACGTTTCCTGTAAAATTTCTCAACCGTCGATAACCAAAGTTAGTGTGCGGAGGGCTTGTTCTTTGACATTTTGCCAGCAAATCTCCAATAGCCACTATAAATTCAGGCCCGATCATGGCCAACGGACTGGGCGCGGGAACACTCGCGGATTTGCCACGTGGCGCACTTGGCTGAATCAGTTGGACTTCCACCTCATCGGTCAGCTTCAAGCTCGCGCCCTGAAAACACACTGGAACACCCTTTCTCCACTCAAAAAGAACATACGTGTGAGAGGTATCTGGGTTCTCTTTAATGTCCAGGATTAACCCCCGATGATCTGGTGTCAGCGCGGCCACGGCCTGGCGAATCTGAACTTCGGCCCAAGTGTCTGCAGGAATATCCACGACTATACACAATTCTAACTGACTACTGTGCTCCTCACACCATTTGGCAGCAGTGTCTGGATCCATATTTAACCCTTTAAATGCGTTTTTCCAGAGACTGGATCCCGGAAACGAGCCCCCACGTGTAGCGCTCACTCCCGGAGGAGCCGCTGAATTTGAACCTCGGGTCAGTCTCCCCGCACTAGGGAATAAATATACTCCAGCACCGTCGTGGTTTTATAAATTATATACATAAATACAGAAAAAATGGCGTCGCGCCCATACTCACTTATTTTTGGAGCGGCGGCAACTGCCAGGAGTAACAGCCCAGTAAATGTATAAAACATAACAAGGAAGGAGAGTGTCATCTGCGCTCATTCCTATGTTTCCATGTACAACAAAAATGAGGTTTTGTTTGTTTCAATGGCCATTGCAACGTAAGCCCACTCGCCACTTCAAGGCACCTCTTTAGAGTGGGTACCTAACAATTGTAACCAAAAGGCCGCTCTACTGAGCAGCTCCAAGCCCCTCCAGCTGCTTTTCAGCAAGGAGAGACAAAGATGTGGGTTTTATCTATACACGCACCAAGCACTTCCCATTTGGGATCAAAAACAAAAACATGGAAAGAGGAACAGCTGCAAAACGACGGACTGGTGTTACAAGCATGATATACATAAATACAGAAAAAATGGCGTCGCGCCCATACTCACTTATTTTTGGAGCGGCGGCAACTGCCAGGAGTAACAGCCCAGTAAATGTATAAAACATAACAAGGAAGGAGAGTGTCATCTGCGCTCATTCCTATGTGTTCCATGTACAACAAAAATGAGGTTTTGTTTGTTTCAATGGCCATTGCAACGTAAGCCCACTCGCCACTTCAAGGCACCTCTTTAGAGTGGGTACCTAACAATTGTAACCAAAGGCCGCTCTACTGAGCAGCTCCAAGCCCCTCCAGCTGCTTCTCAGCAAGGAGAGACAAGATGGTGGGTTTTATCTATACACGCACCAAGCACTTCCCATTTGGGATCAAAAATGGCCATTGAAACAAACAAAACCTCATTTTTGTTGTACATGGAACACATAGGAATGAGCCAGATGAACACTCTCCTCCTTGTTATGTTTTATACATTACTGGGCTGTACTGTTTACTCCTGGCAGTTGCCGCCGCTCCAAAAATAAGTGAGTATGGGCGCGACGCCATTTTTTCTGTATTTATGTATATCATGCTTGTAACACCAGTCCGTCGTTTTGCAGCTGTTCCTCTTTCCATGTTTTTGTTTTTGATCCCAAATGGGAAGTGCTTGTGCGTGTATAGATAAAACCCACCATCTTTGTCTCTCCTTGCTGAAAAGCAGCTGGAGGGGCTTGGAGCTGCTCAGTAGAGCGGCCTTTTGGTTACAATTGTTAGGTACCCACTCTAAAGAGGTGCCTTGAAGTGGCGAGTGGGCTTACGTTGCAATGGCCATTGAAACAAACAAAACCTCATTTTTGTTGTACATGGAACACATAGGAATGAGCGCAGATGACACTCTCCTTCCTTGTTATGTTTTATACATTTACTGGGCTGTTACTCCTGGCAGTTGCCGCCGCTCCAAAAATAAGTGAGTATGGGCGCGACGCCATTTTTTCTGTATTTATGTATATCATGCTTGTAACACCAGTCCGTCGTTTTGCAGCTGTTCCTCTTTCCATGTTTTTGTTTTTGATCCCAAATGGGAAGTGCTTGGTGCGTGTATAGATAAAACCCACCACTTTGTCTCTCCTTGCTGAAAAGCAGCTGGAGGGGCTTGGAGCTGCTCAGTAGAGCGGCCTTTTGGTTACAATGTTAGGTACCCACTCTAAAGAGGTGCCTTGAAGTGGCGAGTGGGCTTACGTTGCAATGGCCATTGAAACAAACAAAACCTCATTTTTGTTGTACATGGAACACATAGGAATGAGCGCAGATGACACTCTCCTTCCTTGTTATGTTTTATAAATTATATAGTTTACTGAATAAACGGGCATATAATGAGTAACACGGTATATGTATATATTTTTACAGTACTTCGTAATACGAGAAACACGCAGCGAAAAAGGAAGAAATACAACACTTCGTAATGCGAGAAACGCGCAGCGGAAAAGGAAAAATACAGCACTTCGTAATGCGAGAAACGAGCAGCGGAAAAGGAAAAATAGTATTTTTAACCCCTTAGTGGTTGGAGTGTGAGTCTCATACAGGTTATGTCCCAAGGAATGTATGTGTATGTGTGTATTGGTACCTGGGTACAATATTCAACTGGCCAGTGAATTATTTAGGAGGTATCTTCGACTAGTCACGTTGGGGCCCTGTAGGTTTTGGAATAAACTGTAGTGTGCTTTAGTATTTCACCGTGGCCTGGAAGGCCTCTCACCCATCCGCCAGATACTCGGTGCTCCGCTCGACCCAGGACTTCTCTCCGCTCGATTTTGACTGGGGTTCTCTGTGTCACCGGATCCGCTGTCTTGCTCCTCTGTATCGGCTACAAGATGTCCAGCTCACCGCCTGCACTCCCTGTTAAATCGTCTGTGGATCTCCTCACTTGGGGTCCTTCAGCTTACTCTGTCTCAGCGTGGGTTACTGGGTCTTCGTTAAATAGGAAGGAAAACCCCGATCTCTAGCTCCGCTAGGCCGCACCTGCGCTCTGGCCTGGTCGAGATCACTTTCTTCTATACTGCGTCTTGCTCCTCTCACTCCTCGGCGCGCTCTGCCAGCCCTTTCCACGAGGCTGCGGATATCAGTGTCTCTCTCCCACCCACTTCCTGTTCCCGCCGCAAAGCATGCTGGAAAATGTAGTCCCAATGTTCAGTGTCTTACATCGCGCTTGTCTCCCTCCGGTGGCCAAAAATAAGTACTACAACGACAGGGAATTTAAAACCAGCGCTACACACCCCATAGAAAAAATCATTAGTGCAGCATCATTGTTCACATTATAATTGAAATGGGAACAATATTGCTGCATTAATAAAAACAACACACAAAAAAAACATGCTTTTATTTATTTATTTATTTTTATTTTTATTTTGAAGATGGTCATGTTTGATGTCATTCAAAAGGCCATGCTCAGACCTCCATGACCCCCTAGCTGACACGGTTCTGGAGATATCAGGGCTCAAAGGAACCCCCTATCTCCCCCAGCTAGAGGTTCCCGGCTATCTGACGTCATCGCGCTATGCGTGACACATCAGGAGGCAAGGGGAACCTGGAGGTTGAGCCGACATCCAAGATGGCGGCCCCACCGGAGCTAGATCGCGATCTGGCATGTAAGGGTTAAAAAACAGGCACCGCTTTATAGGGCAGACACTGCCCTTCAAAGAGGTGCCTGTTATTTTCTTTAAACCCTCCCGATAGGGAGGGAGAGGGATCCAAATGGATCCCCCCTCCCTTTCAGGCGATCTCCCAGCATTGCTGGTGGGTTGCCTAGAAATGACGTCATTGCGCATGGCACGAGGATGTCAGACGTCGGGGGCGGGTTCAAATTCACCGTCTGACTTCGCTGAAGTCAGAAAGCCTCGGGCCCCGGACAGAGAGGTGAGTATCTCCGTGGGGGCTCTCGCAAGCGGAGGACGTGTGGGGAACGTCCCTGCATATAGCAGGAGTCAATTAGGACGTTCCCCACACGTTCTCCGCAGTGACGGGGTTAAATACTGTATAGGATGAGGCACAGCCAAAACGTTTGCACAGATTTTGGTAAGTGTTGCATCGTGGGAAAAATCCACAAAATGGAAACAAGAGATAAAAAAAAACCTATATGTGATTACTTCAAAGAAAGCAAAAAAAAAGCATCATGTGGTTTATAACATGGTTTTATATTGTGTTACATAACGTGTTTAATAAAGTGGTTTTATTTGTAAAGCACAGTATTCTAGTTCCAGCTTATGTCAGGCTAATGTCAGATGGACGCAGTCTGAGCGCACTCTGCGTGCGTGCATAACGGACGGACGTACTGACGGAAGATACTGTAGACGCCACACGGTCGTTTTTTTTAACGGATGTAGAACAAAAAAGGGAACTATGGGAAACAAAATGACAGGTACAGTCAGCCAGACCAAAAAAACCTCTGAGTGTCAACGTGATGGACGTCGCAAATGTGCTGCGTCTGACTTCGTGTCATCACGCACACAGAACGCTATGTGGACATGGCGTCCGTCTTAGCGGTTTCACGTTCTTGCCTAACTCGCGTCTGTTTGCCACGTGCGTTGTGCGTGCAAAGTTCGGTGAGCATGTACTTCATGTGTGGGTCTCTATTGATCATGATTCTATGCTACGTCGGACGTTAAACTGTGCGGCGACACGGACGCGATCACTGCGTTCGTCTGACGCCGGCCTTAGTGGTCGTGTCTCTTTAACACACAGCGCACTCATTCGGTTTGTGATATAAGTTATCATCGGGAAGGATTTCTGTCACTAATGCCCCTCTGGCCGGTTTTGGATTTTGCAGTCAGCCCACTCAGTCTCACTTTACTTTTTACATCTGCTGCGTAATGTGTGAATCCCAGCACAGACTGCGAGCCGGCAGCACAGACTGCGAGCCGGCAGCACAGGCTGCGACCGGCAGCACAGACTGCGAGCCGGCAGCACAGACCGAGCCGGCAGCACAGACTGCGAGCCGACAGCACAGGCTGCGAACCAACAGCACAGACTGCGAGCCGGCAGCACAGACTGCGAGCCGGCAGCACAGACTGCGAGCCGACAGCACAGCCGATTCCTCCTCCTGTTTCTGCAGCCGCAGACAAAGCTTTATTCCTAACAACACGTCTCGTTTGACTTTCACCTGCAATGTTTCCTGGAGGCCGGTGTCACGCGGCCGCTCTCATTAATTACTGCGGCAAAGCTGATCTCTGGCAAAATAATGTGTTCTTCGTAATTCTTCAACGTTCATGTAATACGTCACATGGAGTAACAAAGGACAATGGCTGGGAATCGGTAAGCTCTGGAATCTGAATGACGATCCGGGCTCTGATTGGGAGTAAATGAGGGCTGAAGGCTACAATACTGATATGTTGCGTCACTTGGTAAAGGCCAAGTGTCAAAACGTTGCAGTGTTGTAGCTCTCAGGCTGCCCGTCAATAAACCGTACATCGCAGCTGAGCTCTCGCTGCTGCCTGCTGCTTTGATTGGCGAGTGAGTGGGGACTACTGCGTAATATTTCCAGAATTCGGCCATTTCTTACCGCTGTCACCACAAAACAACTCATACACGCCCTGGTAATCTCCCGACTCGACTATTGCAATAATCTCTTATCTGGCCTCCCTCTGTTCCGCCTCTCCCCCCTACAATCCATCCTGAACGCCTCCGCCAGGCTAATTCACCTCACCCGCCGCTCTGTCTCTGCCGCTCCCCTCTGCGAGTCCCTTCACTGGCTCCCCATCCACTGCAGAATTAAGTTCAAAATCCTTATCCTTACCTACAAAACCTCACTAACTCAGCGCCCCGCTACCTGTCCTCACTAATCACCAAATACACCCCAGCCCGCTCCCTAAGGTCAAACAGTGACCTGCGCCTAGCTCTCCCCGCATCACCTCTTCCCATGATAGACTGCAGGATTTCTCACGCGCAGCCCCCACTCTCTGGAACGCTCTCCCTCGTGCTGTCAGACTTTCCCCTAACTTCTCTTCCTTCAAACGCTCCCTGAAAACATTCCTATTTAAGGAAGCCTACCACCCAACTCACTGACGCAACCATCAATCACTCTCACCTTACAGTCCTCTCCTCCTGTTTCCAACCCCAACCCTCCTAGATGTGAGTTCCTACGGGAATAGGGCCCTCATCTCCTCCTGTACTGTTTGTCAAATGTTGTTCAATGTATTGTAACCCTGTCTGTACTGTGCTTATTGTACAGCGCTGCGGAATATGCTGGCGCTTTATAAATTAATAATAATAATAATAATAATAACTACGGATCCCCTTGGTGAAGCACCCTGGGACTCGACTGCTTTGGGCTCTCTCCTTGGTAGCTACTTTTTACTGTGTATATTAAAAAGACATGTTGCCTGTAGAATCGCCATTAAAAGGACAGTGTTAAAAAATAGAGGTCCCCTGTCTCTCCCTAAAATAACTGGACGGATCCTGCTGACAGCCTCGGCCCAATTAAAAAGTATCTCACAGAAGTGAGTACAACCCTCACATTTTTGTAAACATCCCCATTCGCACCTGAGACCTTGCAACGCTAGTCACATGACACCAGGGAGGGAAAATGGCTAATTGGGCCTAATTTGGAGATTTTCACTTACTTAGGGGTGCAGTCACTTTTGTTGGCAGCGGTTTAGACATTAATGGCTGTGTGTGTTGAGTTATTTTGAGGGACAGTAAAGTTACACGGTTACACAAGTTGTGCACCACTACTTTACATTGTAACAAAGTGTAATTTCTTCAGTGTCGTCACATGAAAAGATATGATAAAATATTAACAAAAACGTGGCGGGTGGCGGGTGCACTCACTCCTGTCAGATATTGTATATATATTTTCTATTTGACGGGTTTTGCTCCCCTCTTCTCCCTCGCCGCTCGCTGCTCCTCCTCACCAGCTCAGGGAATCCTCAAACACGGAAGTCCCGGAAGCTTTTCCACATATTTGCGTTCCCAAGCAACTTGTGTAACCTAGGAACTACGAATTGTGCACCACTACGGGACTTGTGCACTTTACGTACACAGGTTCTGTAACGCCTGCAGCGAGCGGTGGATCGGAGCTGCACATGCATGCACAGATCTGATCCATCAGCTGCCTCTCTGAGAACACTCGCCACAGTGATTGGAGGGTGACCTTAGAGGGTGACACCAGCTGCTCTCTGTGTGTGTGTCATCAAGTGACCGATCTGGTGACCGGCAGATGAGAAATTAAATAATCCCAGCTGCTGGTGACGCTGGACGGGGTGGAGCAAACTTCTCTATTTCACCCAGTGATTCCTCCAGTTCTAGGGAGCTGGGGTGAGGAGAGAAGGGGGGGCACTCCTCACATTCTGACAACTATAAAAATCTAAAGTAGTCAGGATGAGTGTCCCTTTAACCCCTTCACTACAAAGTGATTTTCCAAAAATCCTCTGTCTGGAGCCAGTAGATTTTTGAAAAATTATTTTTAGTTATTTATACAGTAAGAAATATCTAGGAATATTCCCAATATGTTTCTTACTGTATTAAACTATTGCATGTCTCCTTCTACTGGCCAAATGGAGTTACTGCAGGAAGAACTGCATCTCATGGCTCGGTGCATCGGCTGGGGAGAGCCCGATATGTCAGGACATTCATCAGCCAATTGTAACCACTTCAATGCGGAGGCGGTGCTCACCTGAGCTCATCCTCCCTTTGCAGCTGCGATCGGCTGGCATTCTGGCTGATCGCTGCAGCCCCCTCTTCGAGGTCAGCCCAGCCTCCGGAACCCAGGCGGGCATAATAGACGTCGTCGCGCTGGCCAGTGCGGGGAAGGTGCATGAAGGGGAGGTCCTTTGGATCGCGGTCCCCTGCCGGAGCGGGCCAGCACCTTGGATATCGGCCAAGCTTCCGGGATCTCCCCCTGCTGACTGGCATCATCGCACATAGCGCAATGACATCAGTTCGGGCGTTAACCCCTAGTTGCCACCCATGCCAGCTAGGGGTTAATGTTCAGCGCATGGCCTTTCCAATAATACCAAACATGACCATGTACAATGTAAAATAAAAAAAAATTTAATTAAACAAATTAAAAAAATTAACATTAAAAAAATAAAAATAAATAAATAAATAAACTAAAATTCTGTTTTATTAATGCAGCAATATTATTCCCATTTCAATTATAATGTGAACAATGATGATGCACTAGCGATTTTTTTCTATGGGGCGTTTGCTAAAAATCACATAATTTCCCTCCTAAAAAAATGTAACGAGTCCCCATTTCTAATTTTTTAAACAAGCGCACCCCATAGAAAATATAACCGCAAAGGCTCGCATGATAAAATGTGAGAAAAAACACTTTACACACTATAGATGATTGAAATCTCAAATTTTATTGCATTTTTTGTTATAATAGTCAGGCAGGACATGACGTATACATATAATAATGATATATTATGAATCTGCTGAGTCTGCCGGTAAGAACGATATATAATATGTCTGGGTCATATAATAAAACGTGGCTTCAAATCGCATTTAAACATGATGAGCGAAAGCGGTAAAAATGAGCTCAGCACACAGCGGTGAAATGACTCAGCAGCAAAAGGGTTAAACAGTTTTAGCACCTTTGGGCGTTATGCTCACAGGGCTAACACTTTGGAGGCACCTTCTGGAGCCCAAAAGCAAACAAAATCCGTTTCCAACAAATGAATTTCATTTGCAATCACAAAGTACAACCTCAGATCGAGTTAACACGATCTCGGGCTGCTGTGTCTGCTACTGCTACTCATGTATTCACGATCACGGCACTGAAGAGGTTAAAGAGCTGGAAGGGAATTTTTGCACATTTGAGCAGATATTTATTAACTTACCACCTGTCAGGCATCAACTGTGCATCAATGTTTGCTTTGCGTGTTGCAACAGTTATGATGTTCATGTTCCGAGTCGATCTCTTTATTCTCCACAACGTACATTTAATCATTTGACTAGTTTTATCTTTACACATTTAGCAGCGCACACTTTACTTAAATCCATGATTCCCAGAAACCCTCAGAGAGCTATACCGAAGAATTAATGCATAAGAATATATTATAAACCCATGCACACGGATTGTTCGAGTGACATTTAAATGCAGTATCGTTTTTTAGGTAATTTATATTCTGCTTTTCTTAACCTCACCAGGACGATTCATGTGAGAAATGCAAAAAAATGTAAAAATCTAGGATTAACAAAAATAATTATTTAAATACGCGAAGCATAAAGTGTTCCCTTAAATAATGTGTCACGTGCTTTGATTCCGAGGCTTTATTCATTTTAAAATGCTGTTTAGGTTCTTGGATCCAGCTGGCAGAATGCAAAGGTAACATTTACATAATGATCGCGGCGCTGTCTGTCTAGAGAAATGGAAGCTTTTACAAAACTCTCAGCATTTTTATTTTCGAACCTCAAAGACTGGTTTTTAATGCTTTTACTTTCCGCGTCCTTTAAAATGAAATATCATTGGAGGGCTGGGTTTTACACAGATAGGTCGAGCTGCCGAGAAAGACGCCTGAAAGTCAAACGCGTTTCGCTCCCGCTGCTTTGTAAATCCTGTGAAACTCCACTTCTTGGATTGCGAATCATGAATTTATTTGTTTATTTTTAAAGTATTTTACCAGGAAGGATACATTGAGATTTCTCTCACTTTCTAGTATGTCCTGGGTTCAATAAACATTGAATTGTTACAGTCGTTACAGAAATACAAAGTAATAAATGCAAGATATTCACTAACGCCTGAATTTGCACCGAATTGCACCGAACGTCAGGGCTGTCTTTAACCCCTTCACTACCAAGTGATTTTCCAAAAACACATTGTCAGGAACCAGTGGTTTTTTGAAAAATCATTTTTAATTAATTATACAGTAAGAAATATTTTGCTGGAGGCAGGTAGAAAATAGGAAGAAAAGAGGTAGAAAAGAGGAAGAAAAGAGGTAGAAAAGTGGATCAAAGATAACAAACTTTTTCTAAATACTGACAAAACTGTAACAATGCTCTTTGGAACCGCACCTAAACGACATAAATTGCAAACACCCTATCTATGTGTCAGGACAAAATCAAATGGCACGCTGACCACAGCCACTTCTCTGAAATATCTAGGTATGTGGTTAGACCCAAATCTATCCTTTGGCCCCACATCGAAAAACTCTCTAAACTTTACTCCAAACTAGGTGCCCTGTACAGAAACAAATCCTGCCTGAGCCCCGCGGTAAGAAAGCAGATTGTACAGCAAATGCTTATGGCGGCTATTGAATACGGAGCTGTAGTGTATGCAACTGCCCCACAAACACACCTTCAGAAACTTACTACATTGTATAACTCATTCTGCCACTTTGTGCTACAATGTAACTACATGATCCACCATTGTGAGTGACATGTTAAAAGAGCTAAACTGGCCATCGCTGGTATCTAGACGCACTCTTCACCTTTCCAACTTGGTGTTTAAGAGCCTCTCTGGGAAGTTACCATCCTACCTGAATAGACTGCTTCCCCCAACAGTTCCCTCATTCTATAACCTCCGATCCAGGACCTGCACCTTACTTGCAATACCACAATACAAAAAGAAAGTGTCTCGATCCTCATTTTCCTACAGAGCACTGCAATTATGGAATAACCTTCCAGACACCATAAAATCTTCTCCCAGTCTAATGTCCCTTAAGAGATCTCTATTAACATACCTGGATACAGAATGCACCTGTAAACATGTAACAGAGTGACTATATACAGAATGCACCTGTAAACATGTAACACAGTGACTATATACAGAATGCACCTGTAAACATGTAACACAGTGACTATATACAGAATGCACCTGTAAACATGTAACACAGTGACTATATTTCCTACATATTTATTTTCTGTGTTAATCTGTATATTTGTGTTTTGTTTTTAATATCTTGCATTTATTACTTTGAATTTGTGTAACGACTGTAAAAATTCAATGTTCTTGAACTCAGGAGATACTTGAAAATGAGAGAAATATCAATGTATCCTTCCTGATAAAATACTTTATAAATAAAATAATTTGGGCATATTCCCAATAAATTTCTTATTGTAATAACATATTTATATGTTTATATAACCATAGTTACATAGTTACATAGGCTGAAAACAGACATGCCTCCATCGGGTTCAACCTCTCACACATCACCTACTACTGTTGATCCAAAAGAAGGAAAAAAAACCAGTCTGAAATGCTTGTCAATATGCAACACACTGGGAAAAAATTCCTTCCTGACCCCAGATTGGCACCAGATTTCTCCTTGGATCAAGAAGCTTTTACCCACATATTAAATATTATAACCCTTAATATTCTGCAGGAAGTCATCCAGTCGTTTTTTAAAAGTCTGTACAGTCTCTGTCCCAACCACCTCAACAGCCAGAGAATTCCACAGCTTTATTGTTTTCACCGTAAAATAACCCTTCCTATGCTTTAGGCAGAATTTCCATTTGTCCAGTCTAAATGGGTGACCTCGTGTCCTTTGTATAGTCTTATTAATGAATAGGTTTCCAGACAAAGGTTTATAATGGCCCCGTATATATTTATATAAAGTTATCAGATCCCCTCTAAGGCCCAGTATATATTTATGTAAAGTTATCAGATCATCTCTAAGGCACCGTTTCTCTAAACTAAACAGGTTTAAGCTTGTTAGTCTTTCCTCATAAATTTAATCTTCCATTCCCCTTATTAATTTAGTTGCGTGTCTCTGCACTTTTTCTAGCGCTATATCTTTTCTTAAGACAGGAGCCCAAAATTGCACAGCATATTCAAGGTGCTGCCTTAGCATTGATTTATAAAAAGGCAAAATTATGTTTTCATCCGGAGAGTGAATTCCCCTTTTAATGCCAATACCTTTCTGGCCTTGGCAGCTGCTGTTTGACATTGCACATTGTTACTTAGTTTGAACTCTATGATTATTCCCAAATCCTTCTCCTGCTTTGATTTCCCTAACTGCACCATTTAGGGTATAAATTACTTGTGTGTTCTTCACTCCAAAGTGCATAACTTTGCATTTATCTACATTCAATTTCATCTGCCATTTAAGTGCCCAGTCCCCCAATCTATCTAAATCCCTCTGCAGCAAAGAAAGATCCTGCTCACATTGTATTACTTTTCCTAGTTTTGTGTCATCTGCAAACACTGATACATGACTTTCGATGCTTATTTCAAGGTCATTTATAAATAAATTGAATACAATTGGTCCTATAACAGACCCCTGAGGGACACCACTTACCACTGATGTCCATCTTGAAAATGTACCATTTATGATCACTCTCTGTACCCTATCTTTTATCCAGTTTTCTATCCAAGAACAAGTATTTTCATCTAGACCCATCTTTCTTAATTTAAATAGTAACCTCTTGTGTGGAAACTGTGTTGAAAGCTTTGGCAAAATCTATGTAAATCACATACACTGCGTCCCTCTGATCTATACTTCTACTTACTTCTTCATAGAATGCAATTAGGTTAGTCTGACATGATCTGTGTTTCATAAAACATGCTGATTTTTGCTGATTACATTATACCTCCCAATAAATTCCTGAATAGTATCCCTTAGTAACCCCTCAAATACTTTCCCAGCCACAGATGTTAAGTTCCCAGGTCTGTAATTCCAAGGCACAAATTTTAAACTTTTCTTAAATATAGGAACCAAGACAGCTTTTCTCCAATCTTCTGGTACGATTCCTGAAAGAAAAGAATCTTGAAAGATTAAGAACAGAGGTTTACATATTTCAACACATAGCTCCCTCAGTACAAACGGCTGAATTCCATCTGGCCCTGTGGCTTTATTCACATTCACTTTTGTTTAATTGCTGCAAAACCTTGTCCTAAGTCAACCAGTCACTTTTTATAAGTAAGTTTTTATCACTGAATTGCATGTCTCCTGTTATAGGTTTCTCCTTGATAAATAATGAAGAAAAGTAATCATTCAAAATGTCTGCCTTCTCTTGATCTTCAGTTAACGATACCCCGACTCAGATTTTAGTCAACCTACATTTTCACTCTTGGGTTTTTAGAATTTATGTACCTAAAGAATCTTTTAGGGTTGGTTTTGCTCTCCTTGGCTATTTCTTTTTCATTTTCTAGTTTAGCCCATCTAATCGCTTTTTTACATGCTTTATTGGCTGCCCTATATGCTTTATAGGATGCCTCATATTTATCAGATTTAAATCTTTAAATGGCTTCTTTTTATTTTTCATTTCCTTGGTTACCTTCCTACTAAGCCACATTGGTTTCAGTCTGTTTCTTTTATATTTATTACCCAGTGGAATATATTGTGACGTGTACTTTTCTAGTGTTAGTTTAAAGATATTCCACTTATCCTCAGTGTTTTTACGATGAAATAGTTTGTGCCAGTCAATGATATTGAGAGCTTCCTTTATTTTAATGAAGTTGGCCTTTTTAAAATGATATGTTTTAGCATGCCCTCTATGACTGTTTTTTTTTAGTTTATTTCAAAAGACACCATATTATGATCACTGTTTCCCAACTGCTCCCTTACATGAATATTACAGAAAATGGTTATTCAGAAAGCACTGAAATTTCAGTGAATTCACTATACACGCAGAGTCCCCAAAGTGCGCCGAACATGGTGCCGCTGAAGAGTGCCGAACTGACCACTGAACGACGCTGAGCTGCAGAAAAAAAAAACGGAACTCTATTATTTAAAATTTGTGTAAAACAATAAAAATGCTTCTAAATATTAAAAAAGGTCCTAAAAAATAAAAAGGTTGGTTACAGAATAAGAAAAAACCCTTTAAAAAATGGGAATCAAACTTTGTCTAAAAAAAACGAAAAAAATTCAAGTAAAATTCCAAAATATAGATAACTAAAAAGGCAGTTTGCTGAAAATGAAAAGAATAAATGGTTGAATAAAAAAAATAAAAACAATAATATTTGTTTACACTGAATCCTATAGGTTTCAGCTTTTTAAACCTGTCGAACTGAATCACCGAAAATCAGGGCATTTCCCTGACACTTTTGTGCAGTTCAGCTTTCTCTGAATACAATATCCATTAC
This sequence comes from Leptobrachium leishanense, assembly GCA_009667805.1. NCBI lineage: Eukaryota > Metazoa > Chordata > Amphibia > Anura > Megophryidae > Leptobrachium > Leptobrachium leishanense. The sequence continues at coordinate 55,465,460 of CM019063.1, read as the reverse complement.
TTACATGTGGGACAATTTCACTGCCACTGAAGGTCACCAAATTTCACCGTACTTCACTCTCAATTTGCCAAAATTTGGAGAATTGACAGCTTTGTGAATAGATGAACTGCCACGAAATTGTACCACAAGGTACCCTTTGGTGGCCAGTTCGGCTCTCTTCGAATAACCTGTATATTTTATAGAGGTGTGCATTCATTCCGTAACGAATTACAATTCGTTTGAAGATTCGTTAATTCGCATTTCAGAAGTACTTCCGAAATAACGAATTGATTTCATCCGAATTTAAATGAAAACAAAATGGTATATAACTAATTTGATTCATTATACTGTTCCACAAGAGAACCATTGATTAAGTGATTCCTCATCAGGATTTGATTTATAGAGGTTTTATTTAGTGACCCAAAATCAAATATCGAATCGATCCCAACTTACAATACAAGTCAGTACTAAAGCAAACAACATTATAAAAACAAATCATATTCGTTTGACTGTTTCACAAAGCATCCCATCCCTGTAAATTGGTCTTTGGTGCAGAATCTGTATTTAGCACCACAGGCCAATGAACAGCTCAATATTTAACCCTAGCTTGACTTTTAACAGCAGGATTTGTTTGATTTATTGAGGTTTTATTTAGTGGTCCAAAATTCGAATCAATATCAAATATGAGATTGATACCAACTTACAATGGGTTTTACAATGATCCGATATACCAAATGGAACGAAACAAAAATATGAAGCGAAATTACGTAATGAGGTTACCCAAATTGAAATTATTTGGATACTAAACAAAACAAATTTTCCAGCCGTGCACACCTCTAATATTGTCCCTTTTAATGTAATTTCCCATTTATATCACAGAATATTTCAATTCCAAAAATATAATCAAAACATCATTCTACTATAAGGAAGATGTACGTGGGTGAAGCTGGACATCTTCGCTTTCTTTGTCGTATAATTTCTTAAGTGATATTTATGTTTTTTCGCCTAATCAATATATAACTTTGTAATGTAGACTTAAATCTCTAAATTTCAAAAGAGATTTCATCAATGCTGCGGAATAAATTCCCACGGGCGAAGTTTCTTATGCTTTTCTGGTTTTTAACGTATTGGTTTTGATGTTTTGTTGCAGTTGCTCGTGGTGTTACTTTGAATCTATCAATGTTGCTATGTATTGTATCTGACATTCTGTCATAAATGCCTGAGAGATAATTTTTCATTGTTTGTTCAGCTCCTTGGCAGATGAAGAGAACATTTGTCCAAAGTTTTGTGTATCACCACCTCAACACCTCATTTTATGTAACACTTTTATATAACTTTTGATTTGCACATAGTACGGAAACTTTGTATTTGAAATAAATTGTTATGTATACTATATAGAAAGCTATAGATAAATATGTTGGTATGTTAATAACAAGTGTAACAGAACTCTGAGTACCTCCGTCAGCGGGCTCTCTCCCCTTAAAGCAGTCCTCACAGCCCACCCAAACTGTAACCGCGGTTGAAAGAAGGATGGAGACCTTTAAGAATTCAAAAGCAGACTCCTTTATTTCTAGTAACCTAGTTCATTTTAATACCGTTTGCAGGAAGGGGTAAGGCGAACGATAAGGTCACACCATGATGCTACTCTGTAATAAGAGCTCCTTCTGATAACATCACTTTATTAAAACAGTCTATTTCAATCAGGGAAGGGGGTGGGCTATGCTATATCCACACTAAAATCAGTTTTTAAAACAAGGTTGTGACATATCGAATAGCAAAATAAAAACACAGACCAGATTACACATTAAAATTATAGCCCGGTCAAGTGTCCACCCGGGGGTATGGAGGATTCATCCGTCACAGCAAGTTTGAATTTCTGCATTGTAGGATACAGGAGGCCCAATTCCAAATGAGCCATTAGCTTACCAGTTGGAGCTGCAGATCCAACTTGGCTGCACTAGGGATGAGCCGAACGCCCACGTGTTCGGTTCGACTTCGAACTCGAACAATTTCAAAAGTTCGACTTCGAACTCGAACATGATCTGAGTCAATGGGACTCGAACGTTAGATTTTTAGAGTGCCCTCCAAGAGGGCATATATGCTAGATATTTGCCATAAAAGGTGTATGGGGGTCCGGGTAGTGTCCTGGTGGACAGGAAACAAGGTCAAAAAGTTTAAAAAAAAAAAAAATTTAAAGGAAGAGTGAGTTTTCCATGAAATAAAGGTTAAGAAAAAAAATGAAAAATTCCTTCAAATATCGTGCCTAGGAGGTCCCCATAACCTGCCCGTGAAGTGGTGGATTTGTAGGATGATTAGAAACATTTAAAAACAAAAAAATGACATTTCAAATGACGGTAAATGTTTTTCCTTTAATCTATTCATAAACATCTGCTTGGGGTGGCAGCCTGTATGAAAAGAGGAGACATTTTAGGACACGCAAAACAAGTTTAGTGATTTTGTTTGGCTAAATAATGGCGAAACGTATGCAGGCTTTGGATGAAAGTAACAATAGGTGCTTTAAAATTGGGCCTATAGTGTCGGTAACAGTGCCGTCACACCGTAACCCCTCTGTGGTATTGTGGAAGAATGCAGGTTTGGACCCTGCCGTCAAATATTAAAATGATATGAATCTGGTACAGGCATCAGTGCACCCAAATATTTTGCCTTTGGTGGCAGCAAGTGCCTTCACACCGTAGCTCCTCTGTGGTATTGTGGAAGAGTGCAGTGGTGGACCCTGCGGTCCAATATTAAAATGATATGAATCTGGTATAGGCGTCAGTGCTCGTAAATATTTTGCCTTTGGTGGCAGCAAGTGCCTTCACACCGTAACCCCTCTGAGGTATTGTGGAAGAGTGCAGTGGTGGAGGTTTTGGTAATGCGGAAGAGATCCCCGATCTATTCAGTTACATCAGCAGCTATAACAAAACCGGGTCAGCAATGTTTAGGCACTTGTACTGCACTACTGCATATGGTGAGAATTGGCACACACCAGTAGCAACAGGAAGCAAACAGGCAGGGAATACAAAGAGAGAATAGTCAAATGGCAGGCAAAGTCGACAACAGATCGGGTCCTCTGAACAAGCAGGGTCAGTAACAAGTATACAAACTGATTCAGTAAGCTAGTGATGCTGGAATAAACATTCAAAAAAGTACTGAATCAAATGGCCCCACCTAGCGATGAAACGTAAACTAAATACGCAGATTGCAGAAAGAAAGAACGTTGGTATATCAGGTCAAAAAATTAAATAGATACAACCAAAATTAATAAATGTCAATAAAGAGAATAAGTTCTTATAAATGTTTTTAAAGGTGGATCAGCCGCTGTCCCTCACCAAGTGATGGTATATCCAAAACCATCAACATTTCTTCTGGAGGGATCAGCCAAATGGGGGGGCAATTAGTTGCCAAAATGTGCGTGTAATACAAGTCTGGATATATACAGTGGCAAGAAAAAATATGTGAACCCTTTGGGATTACGTGGAGTTGTGCATGAATTGGTCATAAACTGTGCACTGATCTTCATCTAAGTCACAACAATTTGAACACCACAGTCTGCTTAAAATAATACAACACAAACATTATGTTTTCCATGTTTTTATTGAACAGAACATGTAAACATTCACAGTGCAGGGTGGAAAAAGTATGTGAACATTTGGACTTAATAACTGGTTGACCCTCCTTTGGCAGCAATATCCTCAACCCAACGTTTCCTGTAGTTGCAGATCAGACCTGCACAACGATCTGGAGTAATTTTGGACCACTCCTCTTCACAAAACTGTTTCAATGTAGCAATATTCTTGGGATATCTGGTGTGAATCGCTCTCTTAAGGTCATGCCACAGCATTTCAATCGTGTTGAGGTCAGGACTCTGACTGGGCCACTCCAGAAGGCGTATTTTGTTTTGTTGAAGCCATTCTTTTGTTGAATTGCTTGTATGCTTTGGGTCATTGTCCTGTTGCATCACCCATCCTCTGCGGAGCTTCAGTTGGCGGACAGATGGTCTTACGTTTTCCTGCAAAATGTCTTGATAAACTCTGGAATTCATTTTTCCATCAATGACAACAATCCGTCCAGGCCCTGAGGCAGTAAAGCTGCCCCAAACCATGATGCTCCCTCTGCCATGTTTTACAGTGGGGATGAGGTTTTGATGTTGGTGTGCTGTGCCTTTTTTTCTCCACACATAGTGTTGTGTGTTTTTTCCAAACAACTCAATTTTGGTTTCATCTGTCCACAGAATATTTTGCTAGTAGTGCTGTGGAACATCCAGGTGCTCTTCGCAAACTTCAAATGTGCTGCAATATTTTCATTTTGGACAGCAATGGCTTCCTCCATGGTGTCCTCCCGTGTACTCCATTCTTGTTTAATGTTTTCCTTATTGTAGATGTGTCAACAAAAATGTTAGCATGTGCCAGAGATTTCTGTAAGTCTTTAGCTGACACTCTAGGATTCTTCTTTACCTCATTAAGCATTCTGCGCTGTGCTCATGCAGTAATCTTTACAGGACGACCACGCCTAGGGAGAGTAGCAACAGTGCTGAACTTTCTCCATTTGGAGACAGTCTGTCTTACCGTGGACAAATGAACATCAAGGCTTTTGGAGATACTTTTGTAATCCTTTCCAGCTTCATGCAAGTCAACAATTCTTGATTGTAGGTCTTCTGAGAGCTCTTTTCTGCGAGGCATGGTTCACATCAGGCAGTGCTTCTTGAAACCACTAAACCCAAAACTGGTGTGTGTTTTTAAAGGGCAGGACATCTTTCAGCAACATATCCAATAATATCACACTGATTGGACTCAAGGTTGGCTCCTTCCTGGCTCCAATTAGCTCTTGGAGAAGTCATTAGGCTAGGGGTTCACATACTTTTTCCACCCTGCACTGTGAATGTTTACATGTTCTGTTCAATAAAAACATGAAAACATATAATGTTTGTGTTGTATTATTTTAAGCAGACTGTGTTTTTCAAATTGTTGTGACTTAGATGAAGATCAGAGCACATTTTATGACCAATTCATGGAAAACTCCACGTAATCCCAAAGGGTTCACATACCTTTTCTTGCCACTGTACACTACGTTGCCAAAAGTACTTGCTCACCTGCGTTGACTCGCATTTGAATTTAAGTGACATCCCATTCCTAATCCATAGGGTTCAATATGACGTTGGTCCACTCTTTGCAGCTATAACAGCTTCAACTCTTCTGGGACGGCTGTCCACAAGGTTTAGGAGTGTGTTTATGGGAATTTTTGACCATTCTTGCAGAAGCGCATTTGTGAGGTCACACACTGATGTTGGACGAGAAGGCCTGGCTCTCAATCTCCACTCTAATTAGAAACATAGAAACATAGAAAAATGTCGGCAGATAAGAACCTTTCGGCCCATCTAGTCTGCCCAATTACATGGATACTTTACCTGGATTTATCTTTTGTTTAGGATAGCCTTATGCCTATCCCATGCCTGCTTAAATTCATCCCAAAGGTGTTCTATCGGGTTGAGCTCAGGACTCTGTGCAGGCCAGTCAAGTTCATCCACACCAGACTCTGTAATCCATGTCTTTATGAACCTTGCTTTGTGCACTGGTGCACAGTCATTTTGGAAGAGGAAGGGGCCAGCTCCAAACTGTTCCCACAAAGTTGGTAGCATGGAATTGTCCAAAATGTCTTGGTATGATGAAGCATTCAGAGTTCCCTTTCACTGGAACTAAGTGGCCAAGCCCAGCTCCTGAAAAATAACCCCACATCATAATCACCCCACCACCAAACTTTACACTTGGCACAATGCAGTCAGACAAGTAACATTCTCCTGGCAACCGCCAGACCCAGACTTGTCCATCAGAATGCCAGATGGAGAAGCGCGATTCATCACTCCAGAGAACGTGTCTCCACTGCTCTAGAGTCCAATGGCGGCGTGCTTTACACCACTGCATCCGACGCTTTGCATTGCACTTGGTGATGTATGGCTTGAATGCAGCTGCTCGGCCATGGAAACCCATTCCATGAAGCTCTCTGCCCACTGTTCTTGAGCTAATCTGAAGGCAACATGAAGTTTGGAGGTCTGTAGCGATTGACTCTGCAGAAAGTTGGTGACCTCTTTGCACTATGCACCTCAGCATCCGCTGACCCCACTCCGTCAGTTTACATGGCCTAGCACTTCGTGGCTGAGTTGCTGTTGTTCCCAAACACTTCCACATTCTTATAATACAGCTGACAGTTGACTGTGGAATATTTAGGAGCGAGGAAATTTCATGACTGGATTTGTTGCACAGGTGGCATCCTATCACAGTTCCACGCTGGAATTCACTGCGCTCCTGAGAGCGTCCCATTCTTTCACAAATGTTTGTAAAAACAGTCTGCATGCCTAGGTGCTTGATTTTATATACCTGTGGCCATGGAAGTGATTGGAACACCTGATTCTGATTATTTGGATGGGTGAGCGAATACTTTTGGCAATATAGAGTATATTTATAAGAATATAGATATATATCTTATCTATATATATGTCATACCTGCCCTTACCTTCCCCTATAAATTTTCTAAAGATATACACACAAAAAAAACAAACCACTGCCTGAGACCCTGCGCAGTCCTCATTCCACCCCTTCTACCTGGCTGAATGTATCTAATATATATAATTAAATACATTCAGCCAGGTAGAGAAAGAAAAAATAAAGTTTTATTTTATGTTCCCAGGGACATTTAAAATGTCCTCGGACTTTATTTTTTTTTAGAAATGTGTTGCCTTACCTTAGCCTGGTGGTCAGTGGGGCTACCTGGATCCTGGTTGTGGGGGGGTCTGCTGTGGCCACAGGTGCAGTGGCTCCCTCCCGGCGCTGCCTGTCTCTGCCACATGTACCCGGGTGGCTAGCCCGCACAGTCACAGCTCTGTCATCCGGCGGCCACATGCTCCTCAAGGGGATCCTTGGGAGGCCCTTGCAGGCTGCCCTCTACAGTGCCCGATTAGAGGTCTGCCTGATGTTTTAGTAACAAGAATGTTTTATCCCATAGGCTTCAATGTTAAAAATATTCCCGTTTTAATTCAGTATCTAATAAACCATTGTTTATAATATTCTGCAGTAAAGAGTCTCTTTATTTCTAGATTTTTTGTATTTTTAAGCATTTTTTATACTTTTTTCAAAATTCCTTTTTTTTTTTTCGAACTTTTGGCGAACGTCCCAAAAAAGTTCGAAGTTCGTGAACTTTCTAACGGCCAATGTTCGAATCGAACTCCGAACCGATCGAACCGAACAGCTCATCCCTACGCTGTACCTCACCATTAGCAGCTCCTTACTGTATATTAACCTGTCCTATACTTTGTATGGGATTTGTCAAAAAATGACTAATAGCAAGAACAACAATCTATTCCATGGTAGCTCATTGTTCTTGGCTCAAGCTGAAAAATTATATTTTTCCATTATAATTACCATAAACCTTTTCCAAGTTTCTTCTTATACTGTATATCAAACTGAAGTAAGAGCTGCGCTACGCCATGGCGGAGACCCCCAAAAAGAATCAATCACAAGACTGTGTTGGTCTTTCTCAGAAGTCTAACCTTCCTTGTTAAGCCAGATCTATTTATTAAAATTCACAGAATTTATAGCCAATCAGTGTACATATACATTACAACATCAAGGTTTAGCCACTCAGTTAACTTATTACCATATATGGTTCACAAGAAATCCTTTTCCCATCTTCCTGCTTCTGCGCACATTTTCCTGCACTGAACATAACAGGAAATCGGCCACAGCTCATATCCTATAGAAGGACCAACGGTCTATGCAGAATTGACACTAACAAAATGGAGGGGGGGAATTTCACAGCCCATTTTATAAGAACAGGCTTTTCAAGACAAAATATTTATTATATATTACAGGAAATTAAAATCTAACACAAGCCAGTGTTCAGAACAGAAAAACTACTCTCACTCATAGCCTGGTGTTAAGTGATTTTGTTTTTGGAAGGAGCAGCCCCCATCCTCACTGTAACAAAAAGCTCAACAAACCATACATTAGCCAGGGATTTGGCAGAATACAGAGACACCTGTGGCGTTAGCCGCTGCTGTACAGGGATAAGATTCAGGGGGTTATAATGAGTGAAAAAAACCCTGTACAGTATGGATACAAGGTGTTGCTGTAATTGCCATAAACAGGCATTATGCAGCACATACAGATATTGCATTGCTAATAATCTCATTCTGACCACTACAAATCCCCATAAGCAGGAGATCACCATTTTATTATCTGTCTGCAGCACATTTACAGACACAAAAGATATTTCTGCCTGTATGCTGATAATACAGACGCCGTGTGACATTGTGCCAGATAAGGGACACCATTTAGAATCTTCCACCCTATCAAATATTCCTGTATAGAATAAACAAGTACAGGAATAACTAAAAATTAGCAAATTTCCATGATTTAACTATTTTTAACTAGCTTGGACTAAACACCTTGGTATTGTGCCCAATATTTAAGTGCTAAGTTACATGGTTACATAGGATGAAAAAAGACATGCGTCCATCGGGTTCAGTCTCTCACACATCACCTACTGCTGTTGATCCAAAAGAAGGCAAAAAAACATTCTGAAATGCTTGCCAATATCCAACATACTGGGAAAAAATTCCTTCTTGACCCCAGAATGGCAGTCAGATTTCTCCTTGGATCAAGAAGCTTTTACCCACATGTTAGATATTATAACCCTTAATATTCTGTGTCTGCAGGAAGTTATCCAGTCGCTTTTTAAAAGTCTGTACAGTCTCTGACCCAACCACCTCAACAGGCAGAGAATTCGACAGCTTTAGGCTAAGGTCAGACTAACGCAGTATTAACGTGCGTTTATCCGCACTAAATCACGGCCGTGCTAGCAGCAAATGACATCCAATGCCGGGCAGCAGACGAAGAACGGCCGCACGAAAGTCCGGCTGCGCAACGCAGGTGGCAAACGAACGCATTTTTTCGAGAACGTCAAACCGCTAGTACTGACGTACAGAGTGCGCTGCGTCCGCTAGCAGCGTGTGTGCGTGATTAGTAGACGTCAGACGCTGCTAATGTCCAGCCAACCTCACGTCCAGACGTAAAAAGGGTTTTATTGATGATCCGTACAAAATCATGGACGAAAATGCGCATCGTATGACCGCTATCGCGTATTCCGTGAAAAAATACGTCCATTCGTTCAACGCACTTTTTCACGGACAACGTGAAAAATGCGTTAGTCTGACCCTAGCCTTATTGTTCTCACCGTAAAATAACCCTTCCTATGCTTTAGGCTGAATTTTCTTTCTTCCAGTCTAAATGGGTGACCTCGTGTCCTGTGTATAGTCCTGTTAATGAATAGGTTATCAGACAATGGTTGATAATGGCCCCGTATATATTTATATAAGGTTATCAGATCCCTCTAAGGCGCTGTTTCTCTAAACTAAACAGGTTTAAGCTTGTTAGTCTTTCCTCATAACTTAAACCTTCCATTCCCCTTATTAATTTAGTTGCCCGTCTCTGCACTTTTTTTAATGCTATAATATCCTTTTTTAACACAGGTGCCCCAAATTGCACGGCATATTCAAGGTTCGGTCTGACCATTGATTTATACAGAGGCAAAATTAAGTTTTCATCTCGAGAGTGAATTCCCCTTTTAATGCATGCCAATACTTTGCTGGCCTTGGCGGCTGCTGTTTGACATTGCACATTGTTACTTAGTTTGAAGTCTATGATTATTCCAAAATCCTTCTCCTGCTTGGATTTCCCTGACTCCGTACCATTTAGGGTATACGATGCTTATGTGTTCTTCACTCCAAAGTGCATAACTTTGCATTTATCTAGATTAAATTTCATCTGCCATTTAAGTGCCCAGTCCCCCAATCTATCTAAATCCCTCCGCAGCGAAGTAACATCCTGCTCACATTGTATTACTTTTCCTAGTTTTGTGAAATCTGCAAACACTGATACATGGCTTTCAATGCATATCTCAAAGTCATTTATAAATAAATTGAATAGTATTGGTCCTATAACAGACCCCTGAGAGACACCGCTTACCACTGGTGTCCATCTTGAAAATGTATCATTTGAGACCACTCTCTGTACCCTATCTTCTAGCCAGTTTTCTATCCAAGAACAAGTATTTTCATCTAGACCTATTCTTCTTAATTTAAATAGTAACCTCGTGTGGAAACTGTGTCGAAAGCTTTGGCAAAATCCAAGTAAATCGGGGGGCGGAGCTGACAGCCGATGGGTGAAGTCGTGTTCTGCAGTGCTCTCCAGCAGTTACCTTTTATTTAATCGTTTAACGCGACCCACCTTCGGCTGCAGAGATTTTTCTCAGATTGGGAAACTCCGGGTGTCCTATGGTCCAGAGCTGGGACCCTTTCGCTGCCCTCCTGCTGCTGTTTGGAACGATTTGGGACCTGCGGCCTAGTGCCGGCGGCCATCTTGGACGTGCATGAGTGGGCCCAGCAGCTCTCCCTCTTTTGTGCCCCGGTCCTGCTGCTGCTCCTGATTGCCTGGAAGAGGCAGCTATGGCTGAATCCCTCGACGGGTTTTGTCCCCTTACGAAGGAAGATGTCTGTCACGGATTACACTGTTCTGGGGCGCCTGGCAGCAGCTTCCTCGCTGCTCGCTGGCCAGGCGCCGAAATATAACGCCACCGGGTGCGCTCATGTGGGATGCCGGGGGGCGGAGCCTGGCGTATGACGCGGACCCGCCGGGTTTAAAACCCGGCTTCACTAGTTCACCGGTGCCCTGACGTGGTATCATTTTCCCGCAGAGCTCTCGTGCGTCTGGTGTTGTCAGTTACTGACTTTCTGCTTCCAACCAATTTATTGATCCTCTGTATATGAGCCTTGGCTTTGGCAAACGAATCACCCTTGTGTATGACTCCTGGCATTGGCAAATGAATCACCCCTGTGTATGACTCCTGGCATTGGCAAACGAATCACTCTTGTATATGACTCCTGGCATTGGCAAACGAATCACCCCTGTGTATGACTCCTGGCATTGGCAAACGAATCACCCCTGTGTATGACTCCTGGCATTGGCAAACGAATCACCCCTGTGTATGACTCCTGGCATTGGCAAACGAATCACTCTTGTGTATGACTCCTGGCATTGGCAAACGAATCACCCCTGTGTATGACTCCTGGCATTGACAAACGAACCTCATTGTATATGTCCATTAGCGTTGGCAACTACTCCGTTACGCCTCTGCTCCTAAACAGCCTTGGCTCCTGTGGTAGTCTGTGTGTAACCATATATATACAGCAGACTACCTTTTCTGTTTCTGGAGTCCTAGGGAGAACGAATACTCTATTCTGCACATCTGTCTGGTGTTTACCCTTTTTTGTATATTGTCTGGTTAATTATCTGTCTAGTTGTGCCGACCATTCAAGGATCGGAAGGTTAGAGATCGGTCTACGTATAGGGACCACTATTCTGGTATTCAGGGGGATACGTGACAATGTCTGGCACATACTGGAGGAGTTCCGCGAGCTCTGGAGGACTGACTTCCGGGATATGCGGAGTGAGGTGGGGAGCGTGGTGGAGACGATGAGGAGCCGGGTGGACCGAGCTGTGTGTGGAGGTGCGGGACCCTTCAGAGCTGCAGGTCTCTCCGTGGGCGACCACAACTCTTAGTGCCCTCTCTCAAGGGGATGCCGACATGTCGTCCGGGCGGGAGCCGCCAGATCTGCTAGAGGACGGATGTGCTGCTGCTGTGGAGCAGAGGAGCGCCGTATCTGCATTGGAATGTGAGATGCCCCTGCAAGGTGTCGTACCTGACCTGACTCCTGCGACCTTCGTGACAGGGGCCGAGGTGGAGCCCTTCATTTCAGCTGCAGTGGCTTTTGAGATGGCCACCGGGGATCCCCCTTCTCCTGGGGCGCTGCCTTACCTGGCGATGATGGAGTGTGGCTCTAGCGGGACCACGCGACAGGGTCTTTCGGCGGTGGATTCTCAGCCGGGCCGTGCAGTTGGAGAGGCTGGAGGAGGTGGTCGGTTCTGCCTCGTTTTGACGTTCCTCTGCGGTGTCTGTGAGCCAGTGGGGTCTACCTGCTGGGTTATGCCCTGTGGCTTCTTGCCGGTGACGCTCCTGCCTCCGTTGCTGGACTCGGGTTAACGAGACTTTCTAATTTTTTCGATGCACTGCCTAGTGTTTTACAGCCCTGAAAAATGTAGAATTCCCCCCCCCTTCTTTGAGACGTGCCCCTTCTTTGCTACCCGCAAATATAGAGACTACCTGCTGACCCCCCCCCTCCATTTCATTGTCTCATGTTTGATTGTTTCATCGATGTTGATGACACCCCCCACCCTGATGAGTACCCCCCTAATACTCTGAGACCCCCCTTTTTTTTTTTTTTGAGGACATTTCTGTCTATTCTTGTGTTCCTACCCTTTTTCATTTTTGTTTCCTCCCCCCTTTTTATGTACTCCTGAACGATTTTGTGGTCCTGCTTACAGACTTTGTAGGTTCATGTTGTTCGTCTGTTGGAGCACTGGGACTCCCCATCCCCTTTTTTTTTTTTGTGTGTGGGACATTAGGAGGTAGCCTGGGAGAGCCGCTAGGGTAGCTACCTAGGCTCTGTACACCCTTTTGGCCCCAGGTCTCCTGGCCACGCGGCCCCTTCCATGGCCCTCGGTTCCCTTTGGGTTGCTGGGGTGAGCCAGGAATGCCACGATATGTTTGGCAGTCCCTCACTACCCTTTTTATCCCTTTTTTTTTTTTTTTTTCATTTTTATTTATTTTTTTTGGTTTTGTTTGTTTCCCTGGTGCCCCATCAGCGAACTCCATCACTCTCTTTTGTTTTTGCAGGATGACCCTCCTGACGAGTTTCTACACCCCCCCACTATTTTCGATTTTCTGTAGTTTCCTATGTGGACCCCCCCCCCCTTATGTTTTCTGTGCTTTCTTTGTGAGTATCTCATTTGGCCCTGTGAGGCCACCTGACTGGTCGGTCTGTGACCTTTTGTTTATTGCAAAATAAAAATTTTGAAATACAAAAAAATCCAAGTAAATCACATCCACTGCGACCCCCTGATCTATACTGACACTTACTTCTTCATAGAACGCAATTAGGTTAGTCTGACATGATCTGTGTTTCATGAAACCATGCTGATTTTTGCCAATTGCATTATACCTCCCAATAAATTCCTGAATATTATCCCTAAGTAAGCACTCAAATACTTTCCCAGCCACAGATGTTAAGCTCGCAGGTCTAAGTAAAAATCCCATGTTTGAATAACTGATATTGTTTGAAACAACAAGCACTTGAAAAGGTTACACCCACAATTGAAGTGTGAGTTAAACTTTGAGTACACTTATGATAGGCAGCTCTCGGCAGGAGTTACTGCCCCCTAGACATGTACACAATGAAAAAAATGTGTTTAGTTGCAGATCGATTCGTCACGTTTTTAATTTGTTTCGGTGCATTTGTTATGTTACTTGATGGTTCGTATTTCGGATCGCTTTGTTATTTTGGCAGATTACTAATCGTATTTTTTTATCAATTCGTTAATACGTTTTGATTCGTTATTTCGGAATGGTGAAACGGATGAATTAATTACTTAGATTAGGGTTAAATCAAAAAGATATGTAATCACCCTGTTCTTGGTGCTGAAATATGTTTCAACACCAAGGACAGCAGCATCGCAGGGCAGAGCAAAAAATCGCCCTGCTGAAATAGATTTCAGCACCAAGGACAGCACCCGCTGAATGCAGCCAGACTGTAGAAAGGAAAAACCCGCTGTTTTCAGCAAAGAAAAAAAGCCTCATTGTTTTAAAATAATTGGGAATCTAAAAAATTTCACCAAAAAAATCCTCAAAATTTCTAAAAAATAAATAAATAAAAAAGGCTCTTTGCTGCAAATTAAAAGAATGAACAGTCGAATAAATATTTAATAAGAATAGGATTTTTTTAACATTAAAACCTTTTGGATTCGCCTGTTTAAACCTCTTGAACGAACCACCGAAAATCAGGACATTTCACAGACATTTCTCTGCTGTGGGGCGTTCTCTGAATAGATTAACCATTACTTCTCTATGGGGATTTCAATGCCTCCGAATCGCACCAAATGGCACCATGGTGCTGTCCATGGCCTGTGGTGCTGAGTGTAAGTGAAATGGAATAACAAATCGATTCATAAAAACCAAAATCAATATGTTATATACCGTTTTGGTTCCTTTCATTTCGGATGAAATCGATTTGTTATTTTGGAAGTGCTTCAGAAATACGAATCGGTATAATTTCATCCAAATTGTGATTCGGAATGAAACGAAACGCACATATCTACTGCCCCCAGCAATATTCTTGAATCGCACAGTGGAACAATATTTAGTGATTATCCCTGACTCCATTATGAGCTGTCATCCCTTCAGGTTAATCTATCAGAAACACACACACACACACACACAATTACTGTATATCGTTATGTCTCTGCAATTAAGCTCTAACATTCAATGATATAGCTGTAGTGGAAACGAAAATCGGACACGTATTTAAAGGGAAACTACCACTTACATAAGCTGTATCTAGATTACTTGTGCATTAGAAAAAAAAACACATGCTCCTGAGTTTTTCTTTGTCTGAAGTAACTGCATGAAAAAAAAGGGAGTTGAGTGAATGGATAAGGCTGCAAGTAGTCTATTGTGCTGTCTAGGCCAGTGGTCCCCAACCCAGGCCCTCAGGGCCCACTAACAGGCCAGGTTTGCCAGATATCTGAAGCACAGCACAGGTGTTATGATTTGCTGCTCAGTGATTGCAGGATTCAGTCTGCATTTCCCCAAGGTGATCTGCAAAATCTGGCCTGTTAGTGGGCCCTGAGGGCCTGGGTTGGGGACCACTGGTCTAGGCTACCCGAGATAAGAGCTGACAGCAGAATGAGATCTGATCGTGGACTTTCAACACTTTCTCATCGTGGACTTTCTGCCCACCCCCAGGCTGTCCTTTGCATACATCCCACACAATGCAATCCATATGAGTCGGATTTTTGGAGATCTGACCCATTCACTCCATTCTATGCCCAAAGCCAAGTACTGAGGAGCAAGTGCTGTAAAGACAGCAGAAACAAAATCACACAATGGATGCAGCCAGTGACGCATATAGAGGAAAATATCACACAATGGATGCGCCCAGTGACACATATAGAAGAAAATATCACACAATGGATGCACCCATTGACACATAGAGGAACATACCACACAATGGATGCACCCAGTGACACATAGAGGAACATACCACACAATGGATGCACCCAGTGACACATATAGAGGAAAATATCACACAATGGATGCAGCCAGTGACACATATAGAGGAAAATATCACACAATGGATGCTCCCAGTGACAGATATAGAGGAAAATATCACACAATGGATGCACCCAGTGACACATATAGAGGGAAATATCACACAATGGATGCGCCCAGTGACACATATAGAGGAAAATATCACACAATGGATGCACCCAGAGACACATATAGAGGAAAATATCACACAATGGATGCACCCAGTGACACATATAGAGTAAAATATCACACAATGGATGCACCCAGTGACACATATAGAGGGAAATATCACACAATGGATGCACCCAGTGACACATATAGAGGGAAATATCACACAATGGATGCGCCCAGTGACACATATAGAGGAAAATATCACACAATGGATGCACCCAGAGACACATATAGAGGAAAATATCACACAATGGATGCACCCAGAGACACATATAGAGGAAAATATCACACAATGGATGCTCCCAGTGACACATATAGAGTAAAATCTTTTCTTAACTAAACATACAAGAGAAAAACAAATTACGTGTAAGATATCAGCAACATCAAATTCCCATAATAAGGATATTTCATTTTTTGGGTGATAATGTCCCTTTAAGACCTTTGTTTTAATGTGGTTCAAGTTGAATTTGAGACATATTATTACTTTTATTATTATTATTATTACATTATATATTATTTTAAAATGGAGTAGCAATTCTTAATGGCATATCCCGATAGTCTGTCTGGAACAGGGGCCCTTGGGTTGGGCCGCGGTGTGTTTCTTCCGTAATCTTCCATTCCTGTATGTCCTGGCAAAGTATAATGTTTTTTTTTTGTTATATAATGGACCAGACGTGGCATTAATATAAATAAATAAAGCAGATCTCAATGGCTTCTACACTGTTTACAATTGAACAGCCAAGCAGCACGACCCGTCCTTAGTTTTTATTGTAATGGGCAGACTTTTTATTCATAAAATTGCTTTCTGCTACATTAGCCACACGCAAACAGCTCCATCGCCAAAGGCTGTTTAATAAAAACATTGCAAACAGGAACATGCACAGCGTGTAACTGGATTATAGCGAGAATTTCCGCATGAATATCAGCTGCTTTATTTCATGCATTCCACGTTTCTGTATCATGGCATGACAATGGCCTGGACAAATTAAATATGCCCATCCTCTAACGGATGTCCTTATTTGAGCCCAGATGCGTTTTTTATATTTAAAAATTTTTATTTTGTAAATAAGTTCGTCTGCAGATACATATCAAGATGAAGGTCACTCAAAACTGTCTTCAGAATTACAGCGTAAATACGGCGTAAGGAAAATAATAAACGTCTCCATATAGGGGAGAGGACTCAGTGGAGCACAGTATTCAAAAGGGGAGAAAAGAGGGGGGGGAATAGTAAGCGTCCCCAAATAAGGGGGTTCGTAGCGGAGTACCTCTAGCAAATGGGGTATAAGGGGGACCGATAATGAACGGCCTCATATAAGGTGTTCTCTGTGAAACATAACAATCCAAGGGGAGAAAGTGAATCAAATTATATACGTCCAAGTAAGGGGGTCGCTGTAAAAAAAAAAAAAAAAAAAAAAAGGGGGGGGGGGTAGGGTGAAAAATAACAAACGTCCCCAGATAGGGGGGTAGACAGCAGTATATAGCAATCTCAAGGGGGGGGAGGGTAGGGGTGAGAGGCAAGAAAACAATGCTCAAACTTCAACTAGAACCGTCAAGGAAGATCCGTAATAAACAGAGAAAGTCCAAAGAACTCGCTCTTTAAGCAGAAAAAGCGGTGAAAGGGGGATGATAGTCCTCAATCCGGCTGCAACTCCAACAGATCCGGCGACAGTCCCGTTGCCGCAAGATCGGCCCAGGCCGTCGAAGGATCGGTGATCGTATAGGATAAGTTGGCATGCGTCACAACCAGTGAGCCTGCCAAGCCCCATCTGTAGCGGATCCCTTTGTGGCGAAGGGCAGTTGTCACTTCCCGAAATCGTCTGCGAGCCAGCAGGGTCTGGAACGGGAGGTCATGATATAGTGCCAGCGTAGAGCCCTCAAAATGCACGGGGTCTCGTGCGCCAGGGGTATTCATAAGCTTCACTTTGAAGGCAACATCTCGGAACGCCACTACCACGTCTCCAGACGTCCCCGTGGGGGTCGCCGCTGGTCGACGTACCCGGAATATTGACCCAACCACATCAGGGGTATCCGGGGGGAGTCCAGCGACCTTTAGGGCCATGCGAGTCACATAAGGCGACAACTCCGCTGTCGAGATCGAAGCTGGAATTCCTCTGACCCTAATATTGCGGCGACGATGACGTGTTTCTAATATCTCCACGGAGCGGGTCAGAACCTTAACTTGGGAGCTAAGGACTGCAACTCTTTCGGTCAGGTGAGTTTGCTCCGTCTGTACTTCGATAGTCTTCTCCTGTACCTCTGTCACTTGCGCACGCACCACTTCAACCTCTGCTCGGACCGCTGCCACCTCAGGTCTCCATATCTCCCGTATTTCCCGCAGCTCATCTAGAATCTTGCGAAGGTCACCTTTCGTGGAGGGGAGGTGTTCATCCTCTTCACGGATCCGTACCCCTACCGATCCAACCGAGACAATGCATGGGTCGACAGTCCCAACTCCCTCCATTAGTGCTCGGGGCTCCAGCCTCCAACCTGGCTGTCGATCCGAGGCTAGGCTGCTATCGGCGGAGAGCCGGCGATACGCAGCCAAATCTCCATCCGAAAATTCCGGTGCGGCCAGCGAGGCCTCCGAGGTCGCAGCCAGCGCTGCTTTGCGTTTTTTCTGCGCTCGCTTTTTCCCAGCCGCTGAGAGGGGTCGCGTGTCCAGCACCGGAGACTCCGGTGTAAGCCACGACATCCCATCAATACCCCCACGAGGCCAGGATGAGCCGTCGTCCTCCCCAGAGGAATCATAGCAAGGAGGATGGGAGAGGGCGAGAACTGCGCACCTGGAAACCGGCCCACCCGGCATAGATTCCCGGATGTCCCGCTGTCGTGATCTCCCCTTCTGTGACCGGCTGTTTGGCATGGCTGTGTATGGGCTGGCTCAGAGATGCAAGGCTCCAGCGAGACGGGCACAGGTCGCACTCAGGCTTCCAAAATGGCCGCCGCCGCAAGGCCCAAACCACTCCGGAATCCAAAAAGCCGTCGCGGAGCTCGCAGGTCGAGGTCCGGTAGGGAGCACAAGTCCTCCTGAGTCTATTAGTGCCAACCGGGCGGTCGGCCAGTCGAGCGGATGGGCAAAAACGGCCAAAAAACAACTGCTGCTGAGGAGCTCTTCCAAAATGCGACCGCTTGCTGCCACGTGTAGCCACGCCCCCCCAGATGCATTTTTTAACACAGTAACTCCCATGAAAATCATGCCAAGACGTGTCTTATTTTGAATTACGAAATTTTACTCAATGGGTTATTCACTTATCTCTGAATTGGCCCCGAAATTGCACCGAATTCTGAATTTATAGAAACAAATCCTGCCTGAGTGAGCCCCGTGGAAAGAAAGCAGATAGTACAACAAATGCTTATGCTGGCTTTTGAATACGGAGATGTAGTGTATGCAGCCACCCCGCAAACACACCTTCATAAACTTACTACATTGTATAACTCATTCTGCCGCTTTGTGCTACAATGTAACTACATGACCCACCATTGTGACATGTTAAAAGAGCTAAACTGGCCATCGCTGGATTCCAGATGCACCCTTCACCTTTCCAACCTGGTGTTTAAGAGTTTTTCTGGGAAGCTGCCACCCTACCTGAATAGACTGCTTCCCCCAGCAGCTCCCTCATCCTATAACCTCCGATCCAGGACCAGCACCTTACTTACAATACCACAATACAAAAAGAAAGTGGCTCGATCCTCATTTTCCTACAGAGCGCCACAGTTATGGAATAACCTCTCAGACATCATCAAATCTTCGCCCAGTCTTAGGTCACTCAAGAGCTTCTTTTCATATATAAATAATCACAATGTGTAAAATAAATAAGTTTAACATAAGATCCTAAATCTCTGCTTTTCGTTGCAATACTCTGGTTTGCTGCAAACGAATTTAATTTCCACTGGTTTCCGACGTTTTTTTTTGGAAAATCACTTGGTAGTGAAAGGGTTAAATATCCAAAGGTTTACATTTTCTCATCCTTTTGTTGGTAAGAGTTCGGGAGTAGCTCTTCCTCTTATGCAATGTTTCCGGATTTTCCCGATGGAGAGACCAGTAGTAATCTCCCATCATTTTTACAGGCCAGCGACCTTGATATCGTTTTTCCATCTTTTTAACCTCTTAGTGACCGGGCAGTTTTACGAAAGTCTGTCTGAAAGTGCCTACTGCTGTTTTTGCGTTTCTGCGCGGTTAGGGCTAAATTACAATCTTCATGCAAACGCAAAAAACATTAACGCATGGGGTAAAACCATTTGCGCCGAATCCTGTATTACATAGTCAGCGCAACAACCGCGCGCAATCGCCTAGCGGGTGAACCTGCGCGAACCCTGCGCGAGCTTACTGTACTGCGCACGTTCGCTGGTACGCGGATGGTATTACAATCTATTCGTGGTAATTACCGTATAGCCTTTGCGCACATAATTTTAGCAACTCCTAAAATCTGATGGTAACGGCAAATCTGAACAACCTGGCTAGCCCAAAAAAAAAGCTCATAAAAAGGAATGCAGCAACAATATAATGGATGATGCAGGTGTGTGTGTATTATTACTGTAGCATATGAGCTCATTTTGCATCATAGACGCAGAACCCGTCTCCAATGCCTCTGGCAGATGCAATTCAGTTGCGTTTGATAGGTGTGTTTCTTCATTTTGATTGGCTGAATGGGTGGAAAAAACTGGGAGCGCAAAGATTTTTGTGCGAGAGAGCACTGTTTGCGAGATGTCAGCCACTTCCGGGTTTGAATCATGATTCGGCGCCAATTGGCACTGAATCACGATATGGCACCTAAAGAGTTAAAATGATGTACCACTAAAAAGGGAAGATGCTCCCCTTTCCAGTGGTACCTTTGTTTTTTCCTAAGTGTAGCCTTTTGGGAGGAATAGGGCACCAAAGAAGCCCCCCTCCCTTTTCCTAAACTCCACTGGAGCACAGGGGGGGGGGGTCGCCTGGCGATGACATCATCACGCACGTTGATGATGTCCTCACAACGGCCGAGCCACATGAATAGGCGGGCCAGGCTTCAGTCTTGCCGGACCAGCAAGGGAACCTGGCCAGAGAGGTGAGAATAGGGAGGGAGAGAGGTTAGACGACCGTGACGTACATAGTACATCCGCGGTCATTAAGGGAATTTCCCCCACAGTACGTACTATGTACGTCTGCGGTTGGGAAGGGGTTAATATTTTGGTGGAACCGCTCAACTTGCTCTTCACTAACTGATGCAAGATTTTCAGGAAAAAAATTCAGGTGGAAATGTAAAAAAATTTACCTTCAGACTCACAGTACACAGTACACCCACTGATGAAGCTGCGTCCAGCGAAACGCGTTTGAGGTATTTCATGTGTATTTCTTGCCTTTAATAAACCCATTGTGGATTTTACCATCTTGACTAATTCTTGGTGAAAAATCTTGAAAAATCCTGGGAAGACATTGTTTCGTATCCCTGGTATCTGGATCCTAAGTAGGTGAATCAGTGTCCCCCGTTAATTCACCAATTGTCTGCCGTTTGGTGCCGTTTTTGTTAAAATTGGCACTGAAAAATGTGAGTATAGTTTCCTTACTCATTTACTCTGTATAAAACAGTCTACACAGAGTGTTTTTTCTCTCCTTTTTTTTCAGACTTATATCAAGATACACCAGTCCTTATTCCAACTGGAGCCGATGGAAATTTATTGCCAGCGCCCGTTACCAACCACTTGATCACAGTACACATATTCTTAAAATATTTTTAACATAATTTCAACTATATTTTGGTAATTAGGGTCTTTCTCGTTCACCAGAAACTTCAAAACTAATTGTTTAAATGCCGTCCCAGCATCCTTTTCTTTTGAGATCATCATTGTCTTGATCTGCTTTGAAAAGTGTTTGATTTAAGAAAATTTAAGTAAATTGTTAAATACCTAGATGCTTTCTTTAAAAATTTCCGAAACATAAGTGGTGTAGAGTAAAAATGTATTTTGTGAAAAAAAAAAAAAGGTACGTCCTATGATAATGTAATGGTCATTTTCAGATTCGGCATGCAGAAAAATATACAAGAGAGCCAAAATGATAAAAAAAAAAAAAAAGTTTTTTTTATGGTTGGCCTGTATTATATATTGGGACTAATTCCGCTTTATAATTAGTAAAATGGGATTTTTCCAAAGTTCACTGGTTCCTGGCAGTGGATTTCTGTTAAATCACTTGGTAGTGAAGGGGTTAAAAGGATTTTAATATTTTTATTTATTTATTATTTTTTATTTTTTTATTATTTATTTTATCAGGGTTATTCAAAGTTCTCCGAATTGGGGCCAAAAGGTAACCGAACGCTGAAATTCACCGTACGGTTACCTTTCCTGGCCATTAAGCTATCCAGAGAGCAGGCAATTCGCCAAATCCTGGCGAATTGCCTGCACATACGATGCCTGTTCGGTGCTTGTTCAAGGGCAATGAAATCCCCATAGAGAAGCAATGCTTCGGCTGTTCAGAGAACAAAACCCAGCAGTGAAAAGTTGCAGAATTGCCCTGGTAGTTTAATTCGGTAGGTTTATTCAGGCGAATCCCATAGGCTTCAATGTTAAAAATATTCCCGTTTTAATCCAATATCTTAAAAAAAACGTTCATTATAATATTCTGCAGTAAAAAGTCTCTTTATTTATAGATTTTTTAGGACCTTTTAGGCATTTTTTGGATTTTTTTTTAACCGTTTTCCTGTAAAAAGCCCTTTTTATTATCATTCATAGGATTTTATATGTAAATTTCAGACATTTTCACTCAGTAGTTTGTTTGCAAACAGCGCTTCACTCTTCAAACATACTGTTTTTTTTTTTTCACCTCCTTCGTCTGCGGTGTCGGCTTTTTCCGGCGACTGCTCTGAGCTGTGATCGGCTCCTGCTCGGGTTTCTCCGGCGTCTTCGGTGGGTTAATCCAAATGTTTTTGCAGGTTCTGGTGTGCGTTCGCCCTCATTTTGCGGTGAGTTTTCGGCGGCCCTGTGGTGCTTGCTGAATACACTGCAGGGTCGCCGAAATGGGATCACCGAATTGAAGAGAACGAAAAGTCACCGAACGTGCAGTGGCTTTTCGATTCTCTTTTAATAACCCTTTATACTATTGTAATAAAAAAAGGGCACACCATTTTATTTAATAACAATTACGGTTCCCTACGCCTCCATTGCGAAGAATATCTGTACGGGACCAGGAGCCTTTCACTCCATTAAAATTCTGTTTGTGATTTTTGTAAACGCTGGAGGAAAATTACAAGTGAGATTAAATGGAACGCTGACAGCATGTATAGACATTGATGGATGAACTGCCATATTTAAGACAGCTGGCTGTGTGTTAAGGTCAAATTGTGCGCAGAAAGGACAAAAAGCAAAACATGAGAAGTGAAAATTTGAACAGCTGTATACTACACAAATGAATCAAGTATTTATTCTTTTGCAAAATCAGCCCCACGCAGATTGGTCCTTACAGGGGATTTTATTCTGGAAACAGTCTGCATTAGCATCACAATGCTGTACAGAACATCGTGTTTCCAAAACGCTCAAAGTGTTCTCGAATAGAAAACGATTTAAAATTTTGCAAATTTAACAATTTTATTCAGAATCAAAAAATATGAAAAACACAAAATAATAAACTCTTAGGGCGCTATCAGCTGGTGGGAGCTAACGTTGGCGTCGGCATGGTTTTGCGTTAGCGCTGGGTTAATTCAGTCTAGCGCCTTACCAACAGATCTGTTTGCCTCTCGCTAGAAACGGGACAAAAAAACACTTATTTATTTATAAAAGTATTTTACCAGGAAGGATACATTAGCGATTCGTATCGTGAGCTTACTGTGCTTTCCGCGTCCTATACTTAACATGGGGAGCGCTAGAGATCTCTAGCACTTTTGTAACTAACAAAACACTTGGTGCCAGCGCCAATTTCTGGAGCGACGCTAATCACAAAATTTTACCTACGGCTCAAGCCTGGTGGTAACTCCAAAAACCCCCACGAAAAACAGGTCCTCGCCCAAAATTAACAGCAGTTAAATGGCAATTGAAAGGAATGCAGCACAAGTGTTTTCTTAGCCCCATACACCATAGTAATGGATCTGGTCAGCAATGTCGCTGCTGTTGCAGTAGGCTCTATTATGATATATACTGTATGTATCCTTGTCATGCGCAGGTACCGGGGTGGCACCTCCGTCAAGGTTTCAGTGTATGGAGGGGTTGGTTCAAGCCCAGTATGCAGTGATAAAGGAGGAGGGAGGGGGATACAGGACTAATAAGGCAGAGGTTTATTTAAGGATAAACCAAGGGGAACAATGAATAAACACTGGGAGAGACAGGAATGGGACTGATTGGATATTCACAAATAGGAACGATAAACAGGTAGACAGAACAATGACTAATCCAAAGGGGACCATGAATAATGCATAACAGGTTTGAGATAAAGAGAGGGAGGGAACGTATTAGATACATAAAATAATGGGGTTAAAGCAGACAGGGCTGAGAAATGGATATATGGACAGTACAGGAACTTGACTGGACAGAAAGATACACAGAACACAAAAATAAAGATAGAGCGGGACGGGAAAAGGGCTGACAAGAAACAGAAATAGACAATAATGGAAGACACTAGAACACTTACTGAACAATGAAATAGGAAGAGGGATGAAAGGAGATAAACAGGGCACTGAGGGTCTCTGGATGCAAGGAGGGTCTCTGGATGCAAGGAGGGTCTCTGGATGCAAGGAGGCCTGGAAGCGCCGCAGAGGCCTGGAAGCACTGCTGAGGCCTGGACGTGCTGCAGAGGCCTGGACGTGCTGCAGAGGCCTTGGAGGGGCTGCAGAGGCCTTGGAGGGGCTGCAGATACCTTGGAGGTGTTGCAGAAGCCTTGGAGGTGTTGCAGAAGCCTTGGAGGTCTGGGGTCACAGGAGGATCAGTTCTCAGGGAGGACAAGAGAGCTGTTGGAAGCAGGTTGGAGGAAACACTGAATGGAACCTAATGCACAAGCATTGAGCCATGGGAGTGTCTGGCTTAAATGAAAGTCTTAATTGATGCACCTGAGGTGCCAGCAATAATGAAAGGAAAACTTGAATGTAGCATGCTGAGGGTTAACTAGTGCTGCAAAGGAGATCATTGCTTTGAAGCAGAACCAGTTTTGTTCTTCTTGTGCCGCTGCTGGCATGGGGCATGACAATCCTTTATCCACATAGATCCTAATTCTAATATGTTGCCTAATTCTAAACGTTTTATGCTGGGGTTATTCATAGTATGGAAGCGGTTGAGTATTAGGGTTAGGACCATGTTTAAAGGGACACATGGATAAGTCTTGCTCTGAAACATAATATGGTGCAGCAGGGAAGTTGTTGTGGCTCACCTGGCTTTTCTTTTGGATCTATTAAATTCAGTATAATGATTCTACATGCTGTTGGGTGGCGTTTATCATGCAATGCCCATCAGCATTAATTAATATATGTGTGCATCGAAACATGGATGATACGGCTACCTTGGAGGATTTTAATAATGCAGGGGTGTGAGGGCTCTTTACTGGATGTGTAGTGTTCATACTTATGCAAGGTTCTATCGTGTACACAACCGTATTAGCGCTGGGTCTCAGCCCAGGTCTTAGCGTTTCCCTAGCGTGCACTAAACGACCTTGTACACAGACCCGCGGACAAGGTTATCTGTTAGTAGGTCATCAGGCACTAAGTTTTAGCGACTCGCACTAAATTGTTTTCTTTAGCGATGACGTTTTAGCTCACACCGGGTGATAGGGCCCTTAGTCAAGACAAAGAAGGCTAAACGGGTGGTTAATGGGTGATAAGGGATTAAGTACAAAGGGCCAGATCACAATTTAAACATAAAAGGCAAGACTCAAACTGAAAACTTTGGCATCAGTGGTTTTCCATTTGTAGCTTGTCTTTGACCCTTTCGCTGCAGATGACGTGTGGTTGGATGTCCTTAGGTACCCCACATGTCATGGGGTCTCCGCAGCAAAAGAGGAGACCCCATGTGCTGGGGACGGAGTCCTGGGGTGGTCTGACTTCCTTGAAGTCAGGTTGTCCCTTTATACCCCTCTCTTTAACCCCTTAGGATCCCGTCCGTGATTTTAATATAAATATATATTTATTAATACAGCGCAATTGTTCTTTTTCAATTATGTGAACAATGATGCTGCACTAACGGAAAAAAAAAAAATCAGTCTTAGCTAAAATCTCGTATTTTCTAATTTTTCTATTTTTTTTTTAAAGTGTACTACATTGAATATATAACCGTAAAAGGCTTAGATGATAAAATGTGAAAAAATTATTTTACACACTGTAAATGATTGAAATTTTTAATGGAAATTCACATGTTTTTACCATTTTTGTTATAATATTCAGGCACAACATGACGTATACAATAAATATGGGTCGAACAATAAAACATGACTTGAAATCATGTTTAACCATGATGAGCACAAAACGGTAAAAATTAGCTCAGCACACAGAGGTGAAATGGCTTAGCAGCGAAGGGGATAATATCTGTATTATGACAGAGACGCTTTCTCAGCCATAATACTTTGCAGCCGCAACATAACAATATGGTGCTATCAGCTCCAAGAGTCAGTCCGTAGGTCTTCATGAAGATAGATGAGATCATGTGTGATCTTTGAAAAAGCTCGGTGAGAGAGATCTCGCCAGGAAGGTGGAAGAACATGCGGAGGAACACTGAAGTATTTATTCTGAGAACACTGAGAAGTGAGGATTGCACCACTCTTTCCACCGAGGGATCTAAATGTAAGTATGGTATTTTTGGTAGGTTTAGATTGATGTGTTAAGTGATTTTGCTGAAGCGAAATCACTGAACACCAGCCTTTGAGAAACACAATTCTTTTCAGAATAACATAGGCACAGACGGAGAACGAGTTGGTTGGAATAGTATATTGTAATATACTATAAATGTTGTAATTGCATATGTGATGGTTTGGTTCCAAATGCTGAGTTTGAAAGAGAGATGTTGGCACAAATAATTTCTGTTGAGATAGCCTTTGAAGCATCATTAGATTCGGCTGCCTTTTACCATTGTATTCGAAGGGTGAAGGTTATATAGAATAATTTATCATTATTAGGGTTGCACCGAAATTTTCGGCCAAAAATGGTGCTTTCAGTTTCGGCCGAAATGGAAAATTCTGCCGAAACAAAATTGGCCGAAACGTTTCCATTTAAAATAGCGCCTGGAGGCCTGGCGAAGCCGGGGGCTTGCCTGAGCCTGGAGGTCAGCTGAGCTGCCTGCCCAGATGGCATCCAGGCTTAGGCGAGCCTCCGGCTTGGCCTGGGCCTAGAGGCCCAGCTGAGCCAGGGGTTTGCCCGAGCCTGTAGCAACCGTCTGCCGGAGGACTGTCACCACAGGACTCCCACTGCTGGAGGAGCTCTGGGCCAAAGTAGGAGGATGTAGGTGAGTATGTAGGTGCAACCACTCAGCCATCCAAATCTGGGCCTGGAGGCCTGGGTGAGCAGGCTGCTTGGCCGTTCTTCAGGAAGCACCCGGCTCGGCCAGTCTTTGGCATCAGGCGAGCCCCCGTCTCGGCTGTGCCTTCAAGGATTAGGCGAGTCCCCGGCTCGGCCCGGCCTCCAGGCTGAGATTCTCATGTCTCAGTTTCGGTTTCAGTATTGGTTTTCGGCCAAACCGATCCCAAATTTTCAGTTTCGTTATCGGCCCGAAATTTCCATTTCGGTGCACCACTATTGTAGACATAAAGAACCTGGCACATCCACAAGGTATGATGACATTTTTATTAGGACAAACACTACCAGGGTTATCCAAAGAGATTCGAAAAGTCACCGCACGTTCGGTGACTTTTCGTTCTCTTCAATTCGGTTCCTTTTGCCGATTGCATTTCGGTGACCCTGCGGTGTATTCAGCAAACACCACAGGGTCCCCGAATTGCAGGGAAAAGCTGCCGAAAACCTGACGAAAACTAACCGAATGCACTATGAAAACAAGCAAAAACATCTGGATTAACCTTCGAAGAGGAGCCGAACAGGAGCCGAAAAGGAGCCGAATCACACAGAGCCGAAGCAGCTGTGACGTAGAGGAGGCAGTGAATAAATTAGAAAAACCATTTGTATGAATCTGGGAAAAAGAAACGCTGTTTGCAAAGAAACTACTGAGCGAAAATGTCTGAAATTTTCACAGGAGGTCCAGGGAATGATAATAAAGAGGGCTGTTACAAAAAAAATAAGCAAACTGAAAAAAAAAAAATTCAGAAAAATGCTTAAAGTATCCTAAAAAATCTATAAATAAAGAGACTTTTTGCTGCAGAATTTTATAATCAACGGTTTATTAGATATTGAATTAAAACGGGAATATTTTTAACATTGAAGTCTATGGGATTCTCCTGAATAAATTTGCCGAATTAAACCACCGAATGGCAGGGCATTAGGGGAACCTTTCACTGCTGGTTTGTGTTCTCTGAATAGCCGAAGCAGTGCTTTTTGATGGGGATTTCACTGCCCTCGAACAGGCACCGAACAGGCACCGTATGTGCAGGCAATTCGACAGGATTTGGCGAATTGCCTGCTCTCTGGATAGCCGAATGGCCAGGAAAGGTAACCGAACCCTGATTTTCAGCGTTCGGTTACCTTTCTCAAGCAATTCGAATCTCTTTGGATAACCCTGTCCGTTTCAACCACTAACGTGGCCTTTCTCAAGCTTGAGAATGGCTTGAGTAAGACTGCGTTTGCTGCCGAAATGTTACATTTGTCCTAATAAAAATGCTGTCATACCTATGTGGAATGTAGAGTTAATTTAGTCGACTAAAATATGACTAAAGCTAAAGTGCAATGAAGTCAATGGACTATGACGAAAACTGAATTAAAATTGGTTCCTCCCTATCTTGTTCGTCTAATTCTTTGTAGTTGATGAAAATGTCAATAGATTTTCATTATAGTTTTAGTCAAATGCCAATAGATTTTTGTCAAGGTTTTAGTCGACGACTCAAATGACTAAAATGCCATTTAATTTAGTCATAAAGGACATGAATAAAAAGTACCATTAAAAGGAGTCCCTCCTTAACTCTTTCCTCTAGTTTTAATTAGTCAGTGAAAATGCCAATAGATTTTTGTGATAGTTTTAGTCATCATAACTTAGTAGACTACATTATTTCAGTGATGAAAACTAGATATAACCAAGTCGTTGATGGAATTTATTAGTCGATTAAATTAACACTATAATGCCTGGTCCCCCTTTATTTCAGTATGCCTTGAGATGGCCACTACAGGGTTCACAGAGCACCCTCATTCGGTATTGTACTACTGTATTTATTATTGTTGGCTGTGTGCAGGACTATTTCCCCCTCCTTATTTCATCCTTTATTTCAATCTATATTTATTTTAACGTATTGAAGTTTATATACATTTTTACCAGTTCTCATTTAATGGTTTTAATTTCATAATTCAGATTTTTGCTCTTTTAGACCTTCTTTACTTTAACCCCTTCCTGACCACTGATGTACCATGTACGTCACGCCCACGGGTCTCCCTTAGACCTGTGGACGTACATGGTACGTCAGCGTGCTCCTAACCTCCCTCCCGCCCGATACTTACCTCCCTCGTCAGCTCCTGTGGCGTTCTGGCAGGCTAGAAGCCTTTTGCGCCATTTTCGGGGGGCTGGCAGACGCGATGACACAGTAAAATCCAGGAAGGGGAGAGTCTCCCCTTTTCAGCGGTGTATACATTTAACCAATTCGCTGCCGGATCGTGATTCAAACCTGGAGGTGGCTGACATCTTGGATGTCAGCAAAGCCTCTGGGTCACCCCCCCACCCACTGACATCCTCACCATATGTGTGGGCCAGTTAACCCCCTAGCTGCCAAGTGGAGATAGGGGGATCCTTTGGCAGCTAGAGGGTCATGTTTGACATCATTGGAAAGGTCTATGCATGGCGGCCTTTCCAACGATACCAAACATGACCAGGTTTGGTGTAAAAATAAATAAAATAAATAAATAATAATAATAAAAAATGGGTTTTTTTAAAAAAAAAATTTGTCTGGGGGGGTTTGATTAAATAGGACCTAGGCTGGCATTTAAAAAGTTTGAGCATAAAACGGTCATAATGAGCTCAGGGCACATAGGTGAACTGGCTCAGCAGTGAAGGGGATGAAAAGGAAAAACATATAAAAATTGGATATTTCTATTCTTGGGACAAAATTTTGAAACTATTTAGCCGGGGTCTTTTTTTGGCGGTTGTAGATTTTGGGGATTAAATTCCGAAAAAGTGTGTTTTTACCATTTTTTCATCATATTTCATTTTTTTATAGTAAATTATAGGATATGATAGAAATAATGTTATTTTTGGAAAGTCCATTTAATGGCGGGGAAAACTGTTTATAATATGTGTGGGTTGCTTAAATGAGTAAGAGGAAAATTTGACCTAAACACTAAGGGCTCTATTACACTCTTCGCGCATAAATGTGCACGTGCGCAACAAAGCATTAACGTGAGGGGCAAAACCCTTCGCGCTGAACGTCGTATTACGACGTTCACGCACAAAATGCGCGTTAACGTCTAACGCGAGTGACCCTGTGCAAATCCTGCTCGAGCGCAAGTTCGTGCGCGCATCCCATACCTAACATTGTGAGCGCAAATGCGTTTGTGCGCTGGTACATGGATGGTATTACAATCGATGCGCAAATTTTTACGAACGATGTTTGCACGCATAATTTTAACGTCTTTTAAAAGATGGTGGTAACTGCAAATCTGCACGTTCTGGCCGAAACCAAATACACCAGCCCGAAAAAAAAAATACCGCACAGTATAGTTACACATTCTACACATACCCAAACAATAAAATTGAGAGGTTGTGCGTGTTTTTATTATTGCTGCAGCATATATACTCAGATTGATTTTGACAGGCGCAAAAACTGAACAGGAGACAATTGTGGTTCCTAATTCTGATTGGCTGAATCGCATGAAAAAACAGTCTGCCACCGATTTCTGCGCGCAACGTTAATGCGCATCTTTTTTCTGCGCGTTATTTTTTGACGGAAGAAAAAATGCGCTCGGATCGTAATACCAGTGTTAATTTATGCACGTTAACGTTTAACGAATTTGCTCGGAGAATGTAATGTAATGTCTTCTAATCTTCCATGCCTAATTCTCGGGGACTTCAACATTCCCATTGACGATCCTTCCACCCCTGCTGCCTCCAAACTTCTTTCACTCACGTCCTCCCTTGGACTCACACAATCCTCCCTCCGCCCTACCCACCGCGATGGTCACGCTATTGACCTTGTCTGCTCCATTTCTGAGTTCAAATGTCACCCTTTCCCCATCTCTGACCACCACCTTCTCTCTTTCAACCTATCTGGACTTCCTAAACACCCTGCTCCCCCACCCCGCACACACACTCGCAGAAATCTACATGCTGTGGACCCCCATCAATTCTCCAACCTACTTCACCACCTCCCTCATACCTCATCCTTCACCTGCCCTGATGCTGCCACTAATCACTACAACACAACGCTTATCTCTGCTCTAGACACTCTTGCTCCTCTTCGACTCTGTAAGGCCCCACGCCGCCAGCTTCAGCCCTGGCACACCCTCCAGACTCGCTACCTGCAAAGATGCTCCCGCACCACAGAGCGTGCCTGGAGGAAATCCCGCTCTGAAGCTGATTTTGTTCACTTCAAGTTTATTCTCCGGTCATACACCTCTGCCCTCCACTTGGCCAAACAATCCTTCTCATCTCTTATATCTACGCTGTCCTCCAACCCTAAACGGCTCTGGTCCACCTTCAACACCCTCCTCTACCCACCTGCACCTCCCCCCACAGCTGGCTTCAGCGCTCAAGACCTGGCAGACTACTTCCTCAGTAAAACTCTAACTATCAGAAGCAACATCCCAACACAAGATAGTTATCTGCCACCTCCACTCCCAGAGGTCCCCTCTGCCACCCTCTGCCGCTTCCTCCCAGCCACTGAGGAGGAAGTCAATTCCTTATTGTCCTCCTCACATCTCACCACGTGCCCGCTCGACCCCATTCCCTCACATCTAATTCCTCTCCTCTCCTCCTCCCTCACCCCTGCTCTCACACACATCTTCAACCTATCTCTCTCCACTGGCTCCTTTCCATCCGCCTTCAATCACGCGCTAGTTACCCCTTTACTAAAGAAACCATCCCTAGATCCCAACTCTCCATCCAACTATCGCCCTGTATCCCTGCTTCCCTTCACATCAAAGCACTTAGAAAAACTAGTCTTCAACCGCCTCTCCCTCTTCCTGTCCTCCAATTCCCTACTTGACCCCCTGCAATCTGGCTTCCGTCCCCTACACTCAACTGAAACTGCCCTCACCAAAGTCACCAACAACCTCCTAACTGCTAAAAAAACACGGCCACTATTCTATTCTCATCCTGCTTGACCTCTCGGCTGCTTTTGACACTGTTGACCACCCCCTCCTTCTACAGACCCTCAACTCTCTGGGTCTCGGTGACACTGCACTTGCTTGGGTTGACTCCTATTTATCCAACAGGTCCTTCTGTGTTTCCTTTGCTGGTAACTCCTCCTCCTCATTGCCTCTATCTGTTGGTGTACCTCAAGGCTCTGTCCTTGGTCCTCTGCTCTTTTCCATCTACACCTCCTCCCTGGGCAAAATCATCAACAGCTTTGGCTTTAATTACCACCTCTACGCTGATGACACTCAGATCTACCTCTCTACCCCTGATCTCTCTCCCCCTGTCCTTTCAAAAGTCAGTGACTGTTTATCTGGCATCTCCTCCTGGATGGCCTTCCACCACCTAAAGATCAACATGTCAAAGACTGAACTCCTACTTATTCCTCCCTCCAATGCCTCCCCACCTCCTGACTTCTCTATCACGGTGGAGGGTATCACCATCTCCCCATCAAACCAAGTTCGCTGTCTTGGAGTTACACTTGACTCTGCTCTTTCCTTCATCCCCCACATCAAGTCTCTTTCCTCCTCCTGCCAATACCAACTGCGTAATATTTCTAGAATTCGGCCATTTCTTACCGCTGTCACCACAAAACAACTCATACACGCCCTGGTAATCTCCCGACTCGACTATTGCAATAATCTCTTATCTGGCCTCCCTCTGTCCCGCCTCTCCCCCCTACAATCCATCCTGAACGCCTCCGCCAGGCTAATTCACCTCACCTGCCGCTCTGTCTCTGCCGCTCCCCTCTGTGAGTCCCTTCAATGGCTCCCCATCCACTGCAGAATTAAGTTCAAAATCCTTATCCTTACCTACAAAACCCTCACTAACTCAGCTCCCCACTACCTGTCCTCACTAATCACCAAATACACCCCAGCCCGCTCCCTAAGGTCAAACAGTGACCTGCGCCTAGCTTCTCCCATCATCACCTCTTCCCATGATAGACTGCAGGATTTCTCACGCGCAGCCCCCACTCTCTGGAACGCTCTCCCTCGTACTGTCAGACTTTCCCCTAACTTCTCTTCCTTCAAATGCTCCCTTAAAACATTCCTATTTAGGGAAGCCTACCACCCAACTCACTGACGCAACCATCAATCACTCTCACCTTACAGTCCTCTCCTCCTGTTTCCAACCCCAACCCTCCCAGATTGTGAGTTCCTACGGGAATAGGGCCCTCATCTCCTCCTGTACTGTTTGTCAAATGTTGTTCAATGTATTGTAACCCTGTCTATACTGTGCTTATTGTACAGCGCTGCGGAATATGCTGGCGCTTTATAAATAAAGAATAATAATAATAATAATAATGTAATAGAGCCCTAACAGCGCAGAAACGTAAAAACAGCAGCGGGCACTAAAGGACGGATTTTCGTAAAACTGCCCGGTCACTATGGGTTAATCATTGGTACCTGCATGCTCAATGATCACTGAACTGTCAATAGCCCATGGACAAAACGAATATGAAAACTTATTATAAAATAAATGAAATGAATTAAAGCACAAAAGCTACCTTCCTAAATTGGATATATTTTTCATAATATAAACACGTTTTCATGTACATTTTAAAAGTTTGTTTTGCATGTAGACTTTTATTCAGTCATCCTGAGTATATAACTTATTTTGTACCAAACACAGCCTGATCCTGAACCGTAATTTGAGTATGACATTTAAGCCGACATACTTTAATTACAATATGATGTGAATTATCTCTGGATATGAATAGCCAACATAATACATCAAAATGTATTATTTTCAATTAATTGGAAGATGTAAATTAATTATCCCCTTGGTGTTTTAGCATTGCTTAGCCGAATTACCCCTTAAATCATACCACTCAATTAACTCAGAACTTGCATGATTACTGAAAAAGATTATAAGGAATCGCTGCCTGCTTAAATAGGACACAATACACTGAAATCTTTCCACTTTTTAGATTTGTTATTATTTTCTTCTGGGTGCACATGCATTTGCTTTGTCAGTTAGAAAAGTATTATGAAAAAATGCGATAAGGCAGGATTTTAATTAAATTTCACGGATTTTTTTTTTCCTCCACAGCTGGATAATTGCTAGACATTTAGGATTGCTGAGAGAAGCAAACGCAAGACATATCCCTCAATCATAGTTGTTCAGTTTCTTTCACCATTGTTCTCTTTTAAGCACCCACTAAAACCTTTAGGTTATAGTACTTCTAATACAGCCGAATACAGTAATCCTTCTCTGCCCTTGAACAACCTTCCTACAAAGGAATAGAACTTATTCACCTGAAATAAACCAGCTGAAACACTTGTATTTCACAATAGTTTTTTCTGCCTTTCCCAAGTCAAGGTACACATTAGACTTGTGTACTTACAGTTGTGTTCAAAATTATTCAACCCCCACTGAAATTGAGTGTTTTGGCCAGTTTGACATTGATTTTGATCATTCAGTCATCTTGCTTACAATTAAATCAAAGAGGCACGTGTAGGTCAGACAAATATAACATAACATTTATAATGAAAAACCACAAATGTCTTTTCTGTGCTCACATCATTATCAGTTTTATTCAACCCCCAAGTGACATTCAATCTTAGTACTTAGTACAACATCCTTTTACAGTTATAACAGCTTTTAAACGTGAAGCATAGCTTGACACAAGTGTCTTGCAGCGATCTACGGGTATCTTCGCCCATTCGTCATGGGCAAAAGCCTCCAGTTCAGTCACATTCTTAGGCTTGCGCACTGCAACTGCTTTCTTTAAGTCCCGCCAGAGGTTCCCAATCGGATTTAAGTCAGGTGACTGCGATGGCCACTCCAAAATGTTCCAGCCTTTAATCTGCAACCATGCTCTAGTGGACTTGGAGGTATGCTTGGGATCATTGTCCTGTTGAAAGGTCCAACGTCTCCCAAGCCTCAGGTTTGTGACGGACTGCATCACATTGTCATCCAATATCTCCTGGTACTGAAGAGAATTCAGGGTACCTTGCACACGCTGAAGCTTCCCTGTACCTGCAGAAGCAAAACAGCCCCAAAGCATGATTGACCCCCCGCCATGCTTCACAGTAGGCAAGGTGTTCTTTTCTTCATAGGCCTTGTTCTTCCTCCTCCAAACATAGCGTTGATCCATGGGCCCAAACAGTTCTAATTTTGTTTCATCAGTCCACAGAACACTATCCCAAAACTTCTGTGGTTTGTCCACATGACTTTTGGCATACTGCAGTCGACTGTTCTTATTCTTTGGAGACAGCAAGGGGGTGCGCCTGGGAGTTCTGGCATGGAGGCCTTCATTACGCAGTGTGCCCCGTATTGTCTGAGCTGAAACTTCAGTACCCACATCTGACAAATCTTTTCTCCGTTCCTCAGCAGTCACACGGGGACTTTTCTCCACTCTACGCTTCAGGTAGCGCACAGCAGTCGAAGTCAGCATCTTCTTTCTGCCACGACCAGGTAGCGTTTCAACAGTGCCATTTGCCTTGAATTTGCGAATGATGCTTCCTATGGTCTCTCTTGGTATGTTTAACATCTTTGCAATCTTCTTATAGCCATTGCCCTTCCTGTGAAGAGTAATCACCTCTTCTCTTGTCTTCCTGGACCATTCTCTTGACTTCACCATGTTTGTAACCACACCAGTAAATGTCTAGAAGGAGCTGAGTATCACAGTCATTTTAAAGCTGCCTAATTGGTGCTTATTATGCTTTATTGCTGCTCCGTGACATCCACAGGTGTTTTCAATACCTGATTGAAAACACTTGAATGAACCTCTGTTCTTCAGAGTGGTAGTCTTTAAGGGGTTGAATAATTGTGTCAATGAAGAATTCACAAAAGAAACATTTACTACTGTATTACAAAACCAATTGATGTCATTTTAGTTGCATATGGTTCTTTAAAAAGTCCTTGTAGGATTTCATTCTGAATACAATTACAAATGTACACTAAATTCCCTAAAACCCTTTACAGCATTGGGGGTTGAATAATTTTGAACACAACTGTATGTACTTGTGTACCCAAGTCTAACTATGTCTAATTTTGTACTTGTGTACTGATATTCGGATGAATATCAATGATTTGGAATATCGGAAGCATCCAAAAATCCAAATCACTGCCTCACCAAACCTGTACATTCCAATAAAGAATTGACGAATACATTTGGATCCATCCAGTATTTTTCAATAAATTAAAAATCATTTGATGTTTAAAAATATCTAATTGCATGTCATTCACATAGGACAACATGTTAAAGGGATAGTCTATTGAAAAATAGAATTCCTTTTTTGCCCTTAAACAATTATTCCCCCCCCCCTATTTTTGGTGATCCTATTCACTTTCCTTCCCAGCTCCTCCTCTTCGGCTCAGGGACTCTTGAACCCAAAAGTCCCTGAAGCTTTCCTGTGCAATTTGAGCTACTTCATAACTTGCATAGCGTAGGAATCGCAAATTGCGTACCGATACATCACTCGAGCATTTGCGTACACAAGTTCCATAGAGCATGCAAAGAATGATAGATTGGAGCTGTGCGCATGCACAGATCCAATCCATTGGCTGCCTCTCTGAGAGCACAACTTTTGGTTTCAAAGAGCGTGAAGCCGGCATGCTGCCTGCGTGCTAACGTCATTAATGACCGATCTGGTGACTGGCATCCTGGAAAATTTTAATGTCCCGGCTGCTGGTGATGCTGGGTCTTCCACTTCACCAGCAATTCTGTCAGATCAATGGAGCTGTGAAGGTGGCCCTCCTCATATCCTGACTACTTTAAGTGGTCAGAATGAGTAGACTATCCCTTTAAACTTAACACTCATACAACAAGGCAGCCCCTATTATGGAAAACAAACTGCAACCTTACACTTGGTGTATGAAACCCATCTGAATTTATCAAATGCATCTGATAATTCTGGAATGTTCCAGTTCTGAAATATCGGAAAACCCAATTGTCTGAATTGATATTATTTAAGTAAATAATTCAAATTAGATGTACTGTGAAAAATGGCAGAGATCTTTTGATGTCTAACAATTTTGATGAGCAGCTTGACACAGAGCCGAGCAGGTAGCTCTTTCTAGAGCTTGAGAAAAGTCCCTGTGTTGGACCGAAACATCACCTTTTTCTAAATGCTGTACTGGATAAACCTGTCACGCCCACCTCATCACCATCTCCTGATATTCCTGGCAGTACACTTTATATTCTGTTCCACCCCTGAACCTGCATGCAGTATAACATACAGCAGTGAAACAGTCAAACACAAACACCTGACACACACACAGAATAAAGGCACCACGCCCCAGCCAGAACATTGCTGGTTCATTACAGCTCTTGTGTTCAGAGAGAGAAGTTCTGTTACCTGCCGCTCTGCAAAAAACCTATTGATTTTGTTTATTTTGTTTTGCTGGTTCCTGCATTATTTCCACACTTCCCATCATCATACAGAATCCAACCTGGATTGAATTTAAGCAAGCATGGGATAGGCATAAGGCTATCCTAAACAAAAGATAAATCCAGGTAAAGTATCCATGTAATTGGGCAGACTAGATGGGCCGAAAGGTTCTTATCTGCGACATTTTTCTTTGTTTCTATGTTTCTGGTCAGTTTACTTTATTTTCACCATCCTCCACCCCTAATAACCTGCTTATTTGTGCTAATTTGCATCCTGGGTTCATATCCCCCATATCCCGGTGGCACCCCGGTAGCTGGGCATGACAAAACCTTAGCAATTGAAGAATATTCAGAGGGCCTTTCCATTATTACTTTATTGTATTATCATTTGCAGTTTCGGGGTCAGACTTGCCCTCATAAACCCTTTCAATTTAATTTAAATGAATTTAAAATATACTTAAAATGAATTTAATGAATCTTAAGTAATTTTATATGGATTTAAATAAAATTGAAAGATATTTTGAGGGCGAATCTGACACCATAACTGAAAATTATAATATAAAGTAACAATAATAACATTAATAATAATGTAATACAATAAATAATTACATGATGAAATAGCGAGAAACTTAGGACAATTAAAATTACTTTAAAAATGATTACTTATATTTAAAATTATTTTAATGATATTAAAAGAAGTGATAATTTTTAAAGTAATTTTCCAAAGTTATTCACAATATCAAGTAATTATTTATTGTACTATTACTAATACAATTATTATTATTATTTTATTAAATTAAAACATTTAAAATTATGTTGTCCTGCTCACCCTCTTAACCCCTTTCTATTTTATTTAAATAAATTTGAAAATAATGGTTAAAATATTTAAATTTGTTTCAAATCTAATCAAAGTTATTTTTAAAAGTAATTTTAGGTTTCCTAAGTTTCTCCCTATATCATATAATTATTCCATTGTGTTATGTTATTCTATTACTTGTATTTTTATTTTCAGTTATGTGTCAGGCTTACCCTCATAACCCCTTTCCATTTTATTTAAATAAACTTTAAATTAATGATGAAAAAGTGAGAGACTAAGGAAAATTTATAATAATAACTTATAAATAAATTAATTTAAAATAAATTAAAATCCATTAATACATTTTAAATTTTTTTAAATGTCTTTGGTTGCTCACTATAGCATCATTTTAATCTAGGTAAATCATATACTGTGGTCACTATAACATTAAAGAGATATTTTAAGTACATAACTGTTTTATTGCTTTTGAAGAGCTTGATGAATGCATTTACAAAAGTGAAAAAAAATCTGTTTGATGTTTGGATATGTGAAAGTTTGAACTTGATGAACACTGCTATTTTTTCTCAAAATGTTTCAATATATTATGTTTTATTTAAAAAATAAATAATAAATAATTTTTAAAAAATAAAAAATTAATTATTTAAAAATACATTTAAAAAAAATATTTTTTTTAAATTGACCAACGCACTGCTCTTTCAAAAAAAATATGATACCAAGTCTTTCCGAGATGTCAAATGGCACGGCAGTCTTCCTATTTCAGTGTGGGTAATAAACGGGATACGCAGCCGGAAAGCCAATATATGTAAATTACAGCTGTGACTGCTGATAAATTGACGTTGACCGTTTTCTCTGGCAGCAACGTGAATCATCATGACATCAGATTTTAAAATTCATGTATAGAATCCCTTTTTTTTTCTGATGTCGCATAAATCTTTACGCGACTGTTAATCAAATTTACAAAGACGGTCCTGCATCGCGCCTTAAAGTAATCAACCTTTCCAGAGCTTGCAAACGGTGGTATGTAAGTATCGCTTAATTTAATAATATTTTTTCTGGAATTCAATGCAATAGAACCTCGATAAACCGTGTTATAGAAAGAAAAATATATTATAGGATCACCTGCTCTTCAGTTTTACTTTCCCAGACATATCTTACATTATTTCAACGCAGGCAGTTTAATGGAAAGGAATGTTAAACCTGGTGGATAAAGCCTCTCTTACATTAATCTGCATACTGTTTGCACAGATTAGCCACTAATCCTACTCACAGCGCCTCTGCATATCTACACATATATTTGCATAAAAGCTGTATGGACACTTTTATTAATTTTATTTTTTATAACTTAAGTGGGGGGGGGGATAGCCAGAGAGAAATCCACAGAACTGCAACATCAGAGGAGAAAGTTCCACTGGGTGACGTAATTATTGCAGATTTAATAAAAACAATGAAAATGGGACATGAGGGGTTATTCAGAGAGAGACGATCTGGCCCCAAAATGTCACCGAACCGTGAATTTCCCCGTACGGTGACCTTTCGGGGCCATTCTGCTATTCAGAAAGCAGGCAGTTCGCCAAATTTTGAGGAACTGCCAGCCAGTATGTTGTCTGTTCGACACCAGTGAAATACCCCATAGAGAAGCAATGGTTAATCTATTCAGAGACACCGAACAGCAGCGAAAAGTTGCTGAAGTGCCCTGCTGTTCGGTGGTTTTATTCGGCAGGTTTATTCAGGTGAATCCCATAGGCTTCAATGTTAAAAATATTCCCGTTTTTATCTAATAAACTGTTTATTATTTTAATCTGCAGTAGACATGTGCACAGCACAAAATTTCGTTTTGAACTAATGGATTAGTCCTAAAATGCAATTTATTTAGTTGCTAAAGAAATTTGTTTTCAGTTCTTTAGTATGAGAACTAATTTCATTCATCCGAAAACCAGTGGATACAATTACTATTGTAGTGGCTCCTCAGAGGGCTGAGATCGCTGCTTGTTACAGTATCTCTCACTCTCAGCACAATGTGGGCCATATTACATAGTTGGTGCTAACTTAACCAGAGCTGTTGTAAACTTCCCAGAGCCATTATAGCCTATGGAGGTTTTCAGTTTACAACAGCTCTGGTTAAGTTAGCACCAACATTGTAATACTGCCCCGTATCAGGCAAAGCTGTTACAGTAACTGACTGCTGCTCATCACAGCGCTCAGAGTTTCAGTTAAACTAGTAAATAATATTTTTATATATATGAGGTTATAACAATATTATTTCCTTGTTTTACTGAAACTCTGAGCGCTGTTACAGTCAGTTACTGTAACATCTGAGCCTGATACATTGTACTGAGATAATATAACAAGCAGCCGATCTCAGCGCTCACAGCCACTGGATTTAAAGGCTAAAAAAAAGGCTCCTCTCTGTATAATGTTTAGAACATCCTCCTGCATTAATTAATACCCCTCTGTGTATAGAACATCCTACTGCATTGGCATGTGGAGTGTGTAGAACTTCGGATGTTGCGCTCTTCATTGCTGGTCTCCTTCACTCATCAATGTAATATTAGACATGTGCATTCGTTTTAGTACTAAAACGATTTAGTCCGAATTTTGGGATAATTTAGTTTTCGTATGACTCAAGAGAAACGAAACTGCTCAGTACAAAAAACGAAAGAAACTAAAATAAAATGCACTACATTTTAGTTTGTCCTTTTTGTAATATTACATGGATTGAAGGAGACCAGCAATGAAGAGTGTAACATCGCAAAGCTACAGAAAAGGTTTGTATGCATAATCCTTCCCGACCCCTACC
Source organism: Leptobrachium leishanense (assembly GCA_009667805.1). Taxonomy (NCBI): domain Eukaryota; kingdom Metazoa; phylum Chordata; class Amphibia; order Anura; family Megophryidae; genus Leptobrachium; species Leptobrachium leishanense. The sequence continues at coordinate 55,424,726 of CM019063.1, read as the reverse complement.
CGAAAATCCAACAGTGATAGAGCTCCAGAATACTCACTCGCAGCACAGACAGCCAGCACAGGAGAGGAAACCTTTACCTAACCCTTGCATGTTTATGAGGCAAACAAGATGATAAAAGCAGCTGGAGAAGGAAAACATTCAAATAAATCACACTGAAAGCTAATGACAGAGGAGGGCTGGATAGTAAAAAACCCTTTATAACAAGCAGCACTGGGAGAAGAGAGGGACTTTATAAAACACGTGTTATCTCCCCAATCCGCTCTGCATAATAAGGGCTTAGGTCTGATACATTTTATATTATCCAGGAGCACTATCCCCCTTTCCTCATCTATAATACACATTTTATATAAAGTCCCTCTCCTCTCCCAGTGCTGCTGGTCATAGAGGTTTTTTTTACGTCTGAAACATTTAGTATCCAACTCAGTTACTCTGTTATTATGAGCTGTCAGTGTGATTTATTTGAACGTTTTCCCTGGATTTAAAGTGCTTAATTTTATTATAAAAATAAATTTGCACCAGTCATCTCTTCTCTGAGCTTTCAGACCGATTTATGTTAATATTTGCCCTCGCCCCTACTTTTATATTCCTGTCTCTCTCCCCCACAGAGATACAAAGTTTAAGTAAAAGTTCCCTCTCCTGTGCTGGATAAGCATTGCATTCCGAAGTTCTGCACCCTCCACATGCCAATGCAGTAGGTCCTACTGAGTAGGATGTTCTATACAGAGAGGGGCATTAATTAACGCAGGAGGATGTTCTATACATTATACAGAGAGGAGCCTTTTTTTAGCCCTTTAAATCCAGTGGCTGTGAGCGCTGAGATCGACTGCTCGTTATATTATCTCTCAGTACAATGTATCAGGCTCAGCTGTTACAGTAACTGACCGTAACAGCGCTCAGTTTCATTAAAACAAGGAAATAATATTGTTATAACCTCTTATATATAAAAATATTATTACTAGTTTTACTGAAACTCTGAGCGCTGTGATGAGCAGCAGTCAGTTACTGTAACAGCTTTGCCTGACACATTGTGCTGAGAGTGAGAGATACTGTAACAAGCAGTGATCTCAGCCCTCTGAGGAGCCACTACAATAGTAATTGTATCAACTGGTTTTCGGATGAATGAAATTAGTTTTCATACTAAAGAACTGAAAACGAATTTCTTTAGCAACTAAATAAATTGCATTTTAGGACTAATCCATTAGTTCAAAACGAAATTTTGTGCTGTGCACATGTCTATGTAATATCACAAAAAGGACTGAAACTAAAATGTAGTGCATTTTATTTTAGTTTCTTTTGTTTTTTGTACTGAGCAATTTCGTATCTCTTGAGTCATACGAAAACTAAATTATCCCCAAATTCAGACTAAATCGTTTTAGTACTAAAACGAATGCACGTGTCTAATCTGCAGCAAAAAAGTCTCTTTATTGATTTTTTTTTTAGAATCATTAAGGCATTTTTCGGGATTTTTTTCGGCAATTTTTTTTTTTTAAAGCATTTTTTCTTTTTTTCCATAAGAGACCTTTTAATTATCATTCATAGGAGTTTATATGTAAATTCCAGGCATTTTCGTTCAGTAGTTTTTTTGCAAACAGCGTTTCAATTTTGAAACTTTCAAGCATATTTTATTTTTTACCCCGTTCATCAGCTTGTTGGCTTTTTCCGGTGGCTGGTCTGCGCTGTTTTCTGCTGCAGTTGCGGCGGGTTTTTTGGTGGGTGTTCACCGGGATTGCTGAGGGTTTGCCACGGGTTTTCCCTGCTCGCCAGGGACCCTGTAGTGAATGCTGAATTGGGGGGGGGGGACGACTTTGATTCCCCGAAGTGCAGGGAAGTGCAGGGAACAAGAGAGTACCGAAATGTCGGCGACATTTATAATGTATAAAGCAGGTTAAGGCAGTCTTTAACCCCATCCTAATTTGATGAGATTGGTAATAGTAATATAAAAATATTTAATGTGAATATAATATGATAATATAGAGGTTTTGTGCTTCTCTAAGGTTCTCTTCCTCAATAAAAAAATTATAAAAATCAATTGCCGTTCAGAAAAAGGGGCATTTGACGGGTGATTCTTTATGTGTTATGCACCCATGGCACATTTATTCATTTAAAACTTAAATTTAGAAGATTTTTGCACAAAATGCACATTTTTCATTAGTAATAATAAGCCTGTAATCAGAGATACATTCAGTTTTTATGCTGTTCATTAGGGATGAGCGTTCGGTTCGATTTGAACGTGAGTTCGAATCGAACATCGGCCGTTCGAGTGTTCGGCGAACGCTGAACATTATGGGATGTTCGCGGTTTGTTCGACCGCGGACATTCCATAATAAAAAATGCGTCCACAGGTCTCCTAAATGTACCGGCTGCTGCCGGTACATTTAGGAGACCTGTGGCTGCGGCCCCCGGCCCCCGTATCGCAGCTGTCCCGGCCTCCTGTTCCCCGGTCCGTCAGCTCCTCTGGTCCGTCTGGCCGCGGCTCCTCTCTGCCACACGTCTTCATGCTGAATGATCTGATTGGGCAAAGTCCTGCGCCTGACCTGGACTTTGCCCAATCAGGGCTCTAATTCAATATTGAGCCCTGATTGGGCAAAGTCCAGGTCAGGTGCAGGACTTTGCCCAATCAGAGCTCAGCATGAAGATGAGGCATGGGGCAGAGCTTTAACCCTTTCGCTGCTGAGGCATTTCCTGCCCGTGTGCTGAGCTCATTTTTACCGTTTTGTGCTCATCATGTTTAAATGCGATTTGAAGTCAAGTTTTCTTATATGACCAAGACAAATTATATATCCTTTTTTTCAGCAGACTCCACAGATTCAAAATTTATCATTATTATGTGTATAAGTAAAGAGTTAAAAAAAAAAAGAAAAAAAAGGGGGAAAAAAAGTAAAATTTTGTTAAAATTCAGAAGAACAACATTGCATATTTTTTTCTATCTACACTTTATGACCAGAACTATTGTGGTTATATATTGATACATTAGGTGCCTTTTTAAAAATGGTGTAATGGAGAATATTTCATGTTTTTTTTGTACAAAAATATGCAGTTTTCTAAAAATCAAAAAAATCTGCTTTTTTCTTATGTCATGACTCATTGTATGTAATACATAAAATTAGTATATCTAAACCAATTGAAATGGAAAAGCTATATATTTTCTGAAACTAGACAAAATTCCGCAAAAAAAGAGACCTTTATGACACATTTTTAAATTTATTTTGTTATTCATAACTTTATTCAAAAAACATCATATTTAATGTAAAAAAAAAAATCATAATAGGTCAAGATTTATATTGCATAATTTCATATTAATTTTTGGGGTAAAATATTTTTGTTTTGCTTAACTATATAAATATATCCCTCCTATAAAATAATAGATGCAATTTGATTGCACAGATCAAGTTTAGGCAGCGTTGGAGGTGCTAATTTGCGCCATGCGCAAAATAAATTTAGAGAAGCTTTTTATGCCGGTTTTTGAAAGGAGGCATACCTGCAATTAAATGGCTCTAGCTCAACAGGGATCTAAAATATGCCAAATAAAGTATATATCCGGACAAAGTAGACTTCCAGATGAATCAAACGTGGGGTTACTTATTATTCTATCATAAATATTGAGCCCGCAACAACTTGTGGAATTTGGATTTGTGCGCAAAAAAAAAAAAAATTATTTCAATCACTTCAGACATGATAAAATCTTTGAAAACTAGGCCTTTCTCTAGCTCAACGCAAAGCCCCAACCCTTGTGATAAAAATGAGACCCAGGTTTAGTGGTCCGGGTCCCCCTAGATGGAGCACGAGGCGCTAATTTGCGCCATGCGCAAAATAAATTTAGAGAAGCTTTTTATGCTGGTTTTTGAAAGGAGGCATACCTGCAATTAAATGGCTCTAGCTCAACAGGGATCTAAAATATGCCAAATAAAGTATATATCCGGACAAAGTAGACTTCCAGATGAATCAAACGTGGGGTTACTTATTATTCTATCATAAATATTGAGCCCGCAACAACTTGTGGAATTTGGATTTGTGCGCAAAAAAAAAAAAAAAAATTATTTCAATCACTTCAGACATGATAAAATCTTTGAAAACTAGGCCTTTCTCTAGCTAAACGCAAAGCCCCAACCCTTGTGATAAAAATGAGACCCAGGTTTAGTGGTCCGGGTCCCCCTAGATGGAGCACGAGGCGCTAATTTGCGCCATGCGCAAAATAAATTTAGAGAAGCTTTTTATGCCGGTTTTTGAAAGGAGGCATACCTGCAATTAAATGGCTCTAGCTCAACAGGGATCTAAAATATGCCAAATAAAGTATATATCCGGACAAAGTAGACTTCCAGATGAATCAAACGTGGGGTTACTTATTATTCTATCATAAATATTGAGCCCGCAACAACTTGTGGAATTTGGATTTGTGCGCAAAAAAAAAAAAAAAAATTATTTCAATCACTTCAGACATGATAAAATCTTTGAAAACTAGGCCTTTCTCTAGCTCAACGCAAAGCCCCAACCCTTGTGATAAAAATGAGACCCAGGTTTAGTGGTCCGGGTCCCCCTAGATGGAGCACGAGGCGCTAATTTGCGCCATGCGCAAAATAAATTTAGAGAAGCTTTTTATGCTGGTTTTTGAAAGGAGGCATACCTGCAATTAAATGGCTCTAGCTCAACAGGGATCTAAAATATGCCAAATAAAGTATATATCCGGACAAAGTAGACTTCCAGATGAATCAAACGTGGGGTTACTTATTATTCTATCATAAATATTGAGCCCGCAACAACTTGTGGAATTTGGATTTGTGCGCAAAAAAAAATAAAAAATTATTTCAATCACTTCAGACATGATAAAATCTTTGAAAACTAGGCCTTTCTCTAGCTAACGCAAAGCCCCAACCCTTGTGATAAAAATGAGACCCAGGTTTAGTGGTCCGGGTCCCCCTAGATGGAGCACGAGGCGCTAATTTGCGCCATGCGCAAAATAAATTTAGAGAAGCTTTTTATGCCGGTTTTTGAAAGGAGGCATACCTGCAATTAAATGGCTCTAGCTCAACAGGGATCTAAAATATGCCAAATAAAGTATATATCCGGACAAAGTAGACTTCCAGATGAATCAAACGTGGGGTTACTTATTATTCTATCATAAATATTGAGCCCGCAACAACTTGTGGAATTTGGATTTGTGCGCAAAAAAAAAAAAAAAAAATATTTCAATCACTTCAGACATGATAAAATCTTTGAAAACTAGGCCTTTCTCTAGCTCAACGCAAAGCCCCAACCCTTGTGATAAAAATGAGACCCAGGTTTAGTGGTCCGGGTCCCCCTAGATGGAGCACGAGGCGCTAATTTGCGCCATGCGCAAAATAAATTTAGAGAAGCTTTTTATGCCGGTTTTTGAAAGGAGGCATACCTGCAATTAAATGGCTCTAGCTCAACAGGGATCTAAAATATGCCAAATAAAGTATATATCCGGAAAAAGTAGACTTCCAGATGAATCAAACGTGGGGTTACTTATTATTCTATCATAAATATTGAGCCCGCAACAACTTGTGGAATTTGGATTTGTGCGCAAAAAAAAAAAAAAATTATTTCAATCACTTCAGACATGATAAAATCTTTGAAAACTAGGCCTTTCTCTAGCTCAACGCAAAGCCCCAACCCTTGTGATAAAAATGAGACCCAGGTTTAGTGGTCCGGGTCCCCCTAGATGGAGCACGAGGCGCTAATTTGCGCCATGCGCAAAATAAATTTAGAGAAGCTTTTTATGCCGGTTTTTGAAAGGAGGCATACCTGCAATTAAATGGCTCTAGCTCAACAGGGATCTAAAATATGCCAAATAAAGTATATATCCGGACAAAGTAGACTTCCAGATGAATCAAACGTGGGGTTACTTATTATTCTATCATAAATATTGAGCCCGCAACAACTTGTGGAATTTGGATTTGTGCGCAAAAAAAAAAAAAAAATTATTTCAATCACTTCAGACATGATAAAATCTTTGAAAACTAGGCCTTTCTCTAGCTCAACGCAAAGCCCCAACCCTTGTGATAAAAATGAGACCCAGGTTTAGTGGTCCGGGTCCCCCTAGATGGAGCACGAGGCGCTAATTTGCGCCATGCGCAAAATAAATTTAGAGAAGCTTTTTATGCCGGTTTTTGAAAGGAGGCATACCTGCAATTAAATGGCTCTAGCTCAACAGGGATATAAAATATGCCAAATAAAGTATATATCCGGACAAAGTAGACTTCCAGATGAATCAAACGTGGGGTTACTTATTATTCTATCATAAATATTGAGCCCGCAACAACTTGTGGAATTTGGATTTGTGCGCAAAAAAATAAATAAATGGAAATTCCACATGCTGTTGCGCCCTCTATTTTTATGATAGAATTTTATTTAACCCCATTTGATTCATCTGGGTGTCTAGTTTCTCCTAATATATACTTTATGTGGTCTGTTTTAATTTTCTGTTGGGCTAGAGACATTTAAATGCAGGTATGCCTTCTTAAAAAAAAAAAAAAACATTCACAAAATTTTCCCCATGAATTTTGATCAACAATTATGTAGTCTATCAACAATTGTATAGTGACTCAAAATGCTACACAAACACACAACAAGCCCGCCACACATTTTACATTCACTCAATCAGTTGGATTGGCACATGGGGCATCCATGTGAGCAGTAACGCCACGTCAAGGCCCCAACCAGGTTACTGACCATTCACACTCACATTTCACATCTGTTTCACTCACCGAATCACACACCTTTCATGCAAGAAGCTAGTAAAAGTGGAGCGAGTGACGTTAAGGGGCAAAGAAGGGAAAAGTGCAGAAACACGGAAGGGGAAAAGAGAAAGATAATGAGGATTAGAGGGGGTGGAATAGAAACACCCCCCCATTCACATCTGTTTCACTCACTGAATCACACACCATTCATGAAAGAAGATAGGTAAGGGAAGTGGGTGAAGGGAGGGGCAAAGAAAAGGGCAGAGACAAAGAAGTTGAAGACACACCATTAACACCGCAGTTCAATCTGTCTTCAGAGGCTTCTTTCTACATCTGACGTACGGAGGACATCAGATTGTTGGGGATGGGGCAACCTATTTTATTGTATGTGGGGTGAATTACATTATAACTGGGGGTGGGTAGTGAACTGTAGGTGGGTAGTGAAACGTGGTGGGTATTGAACCGGAGTGGGTAGTGAAACGTGGTGGGTAGTTTTTTTATTAACACTGCTATAAAATAATGGGGATGGTTTTGGTTTGTTTTTTTATTTGGGAAAATTTAGAGGAATAGCACTATCCAGGAATAAATGCCAGCATGATCCGGGCAAGCTCTGTCCAGATTACACTGCACTGTGTCCATCAGAATGTCATCAAGATCTGCAAAGATCTTAACGGTGCTATAGCCAGATTTATCAAGAAGCACAAAATCAGTGGCATACCTCAACCTGAAATCTGTTTGTTCTCAGCCGAGAAACAATTCGGTCCCGGTATGCCACTAGTAATGTGTCACTGTATGATAAATCTTGAAGCAATCGGGCACACAAAGACCTGGTTTGGAGGGGCAGTCAGGGCAGTGAAGGCGGCTTTCCTTACGCCGCCCTTGGCGCGCGCAAACCCGACACCTTTTACATGGGGTCACTCTTTTTTCAGTTGGAGGAATGTAGCCAGGAAAGTGGCGGTCACGCAACCTAATTACATCCTCCACCTCTTCAACAATGGGAGCATTCTCTTCTGGACAGAGAAGGGACTCGATAACAGATTCCTGAAATTTTAGGAATGTTATCCGTCGGGCATGAGTGGCCTGATACAAGATGAATGCGTTAAGCATTGACATCTGTATCAGATGGACTGCCAGCTTTTTGTACCATACATATGCCTTGCGAGAAGCGAGATATGGTACAAGCATCTGGTCAGACTTGTCCACTCCCCCCATGTACCGATTATAATCCTGTACACATAGGGGTTTCATGATAGGGGAATCTCTCCATCTGACGTGAACTGCAGATGTGCATTCGTTATGTATCGTTGTAAGTAAATGCACATCCTTTTTGTCTGTGTATTTCACAGCCAGCAGTTCACCGCAGCGCAAGGCAGATGTTTCTCCTCTCTTTTGCTTCCCAAACTGTGTTGTTGGAAAGCCTTTCCTATTCGAACGGATGGTGCCACAGGCTCCAGTACCATTGCTGTACAAAAATTTGTACAACGGCACACCCGTGTAAAAGTTATCTGTATAAATACAGTAACCTTTACCGAATAGTGGATAAGCGAGGTCCCACACTATTTTTTCAGTGGTGGAGAGGGCGGGGGGGCAGTCAGGGGGGGCCAGCTGCGAGTCCTTTCCAGTGTATACACGAAAGCGATACATGTATCCACTGGAGCTTTCGCACAGCTTATAAAGTTTTATCCCATACCGAGCTCGCTTCGAAGGGAGGTACTGCTTGAAAACAAGACGTCCCTTATAAAGCAGCAAGGACTCGTCGACTGACAAGTTTTGGCCTGGAGTGTATAACTCTTCAAATCTTGCCATCAGATGGTCAAGAAGTGGCCGCAACTTGTACAGTCGGTCGTGATCTGGGTGGTCACGGGGCAAAGCATTTGCATTATCATTATAATGCAAATACCGCAGGAGCAATAAATATCTGTCCCTGCTCATAGTAGCAGGGAAGATAGGGGTGGTTTGGGTACTCTTTTTTGACCAGTATGAGGCTATGCTGGGTTTTTGCACAATCCCCATCTGCAGAGTGAGGCCCCAGAACTTCCTCATCTCTGGCAAACTGGTTGGGGTCCATTTACGCGCCCTCGCACTTGGCAACAATTCTGCCCCTAGACCTTGAAAATATTGTTCGGCATACAGATTGCTCTGCTGAACAATAAATTCCAAGAACCCATCATCTATAAATAGCTGAAAAAAGTTGATGGGTTCAAAATTAGTGGTGTCCACTAGTATACCAGGATTGCCAGAAAATTGTGGCAATACTGGCTGGACCATATTAGGGGAGGTCCAGTCAGATCCTGGTTCAGGCATCGCCACAGCCTGTGTTGCAGATACCCCTGCAATAGGCCTTTGGGCCGGTGCAGGATCAGGTAGTGCAACTACAGACCGTGCGGTCCCTGCATTACCACGGGAGCACCCTGGTAACTCCATGCGGCCACGCCGTGGCTCATCATGTAGTTCTTCGTCACTGGAACCGTCACTATCTGATGATGCTCCAGGGACAAAGTCACTGCCTGAATCTTCAAAAGATTCATCAGCGCTGAGATCAGAGTCTGACATCATAAGGACGTCAGCTGCTTCCTCAGCGCTTAGAAACCTTTTAGCCATAATTTGCTTTCTGAAAATGTATTTTCAAAAGAAAATTACGCCGTTTGATAGTATCTATATATATATATATGTGTGTATATATATATATGCACGTGTGTGTGCGTATATAATATATTCTATATTATATATATATAAGCGTGCGCGTGTGTGCGTGCGTGCGTGTGTGTGCGCGCGTGTGCGTGCGCGTGTGTGCGTGTGTGCGTGCGCGTGTGTGCGTGTACGCGTGTGTGCGTGCGCGTGTGTGCGTGTACGCGTGTGTGCGCGCGTGCACGCGTGTGCGTGCGTAAATATGTGTATATATATGTGTGTGTGCGTATATATGTATATATATGTGTGTGTATATATTATATATATATATATATATATATGTGTGTATTAGGAATTTATCACCTATTTTATGGAGACAGCCTCTGCGACACTAATACCTCACAATCCACATGCAGACTGAGGATAGAAATGAAAAAATTATCAAGATTTGAAAAATTCATTCCCCGTGATTGGCTGGAGGGTCAATCGCTAGGTTACGGGGTCATTTTAGGGTTATATTTCTATCCTCAGCGGCCATGTTGGAGGTGGCAGTGATAATTGTGACAGCTAAGTGATCATTGTTACTACAGTGATCACATAGCTGTAACAATAAAAAGTGAAATAAAATAATAAAAAGGGGATTGTATTTTTATTAAATGTGGGGTTTGGGGGCATCTGGGCAGTTTTGATTTTTTTTACTGCCCTTAGAGACCCTGTGTGTGGTGTTTTTTACTTTATGTTTTTTTTTTTACATTTTTTTTCATTTTACATTATAATGAGGCACACCGTTGGAAAGCTCAGGCTCTGGCTTTCCATCGGTGCCTCATTTATTACTGCAGCCCTTACGGATGAGGAGATAGAGAGGTCCTAAGGACCTCTCCCCCCTCCTCCTAAGGGCTGTCTATGCGGCTGTTGAAGGTGACGTCATCACGCCAGGCGTGATGACGTCACCGCGACTCCCATGATCCCACAGTGAGGGCCGACATCCCGGATGTCGGTCCTCTCACTGTTTGCCGCCGGGGATCTCAGCCACACCGCCGCTTCGCTGCCGGGAGGATCGGACGCGCTGAGCGCGTCCTCCGCACAGCAGCGGGAACTTCCTGGACGCGCTCAGCGCGTCCGTAGCAGCGAAGTGGTTACCAGCTCTGATTGGTTAAAGTTCTTGCACCGCTTTAACCAAATCAGAGCTTGGTTAAAGCTATCTTCATGCTGAGCTCTGATTGGGCAAAGTCGTGCACTCATCTTTTAAAAAAAATTGGAACTTAAAATTTTGGTTTAATAAATCCAGAAAAATACCTGAAAAATTAAATGAATGAAAAGGCATTTTGCTGCGGACTAAAAAAATGAACAGTTGAATAAAAAAAGAATAAGAACTTTAATATTTTTTCCATTGAATCCTATGGGCTTTGCGCACGGTGGTTTTCCTATACAATGCATCCTTTCACGTTTCCCCTGCACTCGGCCGTTATACTATACAATGAATCTTTTTCAGGTTTCCCTGCCCGGCATGGTGGTTTAACTATACAATGCATCTTTTTCAGGTTTCCTTTCCTTGCCGTGGCACGGCAATTTAACTATACATTTCGTCTTTTTCATGTAAACTTGTACCAGATCGTCCCGGCATCATCTAATAACTCCCATTAAAATGGGTAAGATCGCTAGTTTGTTGTAGTCACAAAAAATCGTCTGAAATCGTCCGTCAGTAGTCGGAGGCAGTGGAAGAGGGCTGATTCACCTGCATGTTGTAGGATCAGTTAGACAACTTCAGAAGATATCGGATGATCGCACCATCGCGCAAATACGGACCCAGTGGACAGTCGGCCTAAGTGTTAATTACACATCCCATGCATCAAATAAATGTTATGATAATGTTTTATTCAACAAAAAGTGCTTGGCAGTGAAGGAGTTAAGCAACACTGGCTGGAGTTAATTTCAGTGTAGAGCGATTCAAACTATACATGCCACATTCCATCATAAAGCACAATGTTCTACCTCCTTAAAAAATGCAAAACGATCGTAAAAATTAACTCGGCGCAGCTATCTGGAATTTCATTATGCTAACACTTTAAACAAACCTATTGCTCCATTGTGTAATTTAATTTTTAATGGGAGCGCCATTTAGATTATCTCCACTCAGAGAGGAACACATTAATGCTATTATATTCAGATCCAAGAGCACCGCTTCCCTGTGCAGACACCCATCTACTTAAAATCGTGCAGCCGAGTTAATGATGCGGCCTTAATGGGCCTTTGTAATGTGACAGAAACTGATCTAGTAATATTTTCAACATTTATTCATGGTGGTTTCCGCGTCCTGTACACCGCCTGATTCATTTCTTCCATGACAATACAGTTCAGAGGCTCCGTGTTTAATACATTGTTCATTTCCTCCACTTTCGAGCCGTAAAAGAGGTCATCTTGGTTTGAAACCAATAGAGATCTGAATCAGCTCGGGAATCTGTCTTCCCAGTTTCCAAGTGGACGCCTGTGCAATTTTTGGGATTAAATGCTTAAAACATAGAAATGTAAAACGTTTAGTAATAAGTACCTGATTTTCTCACCTTTCTGGGGTGTATTTTTTCCGTATTCTCTGGTCCCCTAATCCTGTGTCGTATCTCAGCTGTTCCTAGCACTAGACAGATTTTGGATGTCCCGCCTGGAATCTGCAGTCGTCATTCTCTGAGTATTTCTGTCACAGGTTCGGGAGCTTTTATCACCCTTGACTTCCCACATTAGCACTCGTTCATACTCCCATATTCTTTCTTCTTGATTTTATGGTTACGTAGACATTGCCACTTCCACCATGACTGGAAGTAAGCATGTTCCTTGCCCATCGCAATGATATGGCTACACCAGTTGGTTGGCTGGGATTGGCCTTTAGGTTTAGATCTCATTCCAAAGAATGTTGTCCTGTGTTCTCATACCCAAACGCATACAAAACAGAAAGGCCCCTAATCACTGATAAAAGGGAACCAGTAAGGGAACAAAAACATTGTGAGTCTATGTTCCTTATCAATTTCTTTGTACCACATCTATTCTGACCCAGTTACTGTATCACCAGCGGGCCTCAGCATAGTATGAAGGTGTGGACAGATACCTGCCACTGCAGTCCATAGGACTCCTTGGAGCTCAGACTGACCCTGCCATGAGCTCACACTAGTGAGATCATGTAGAAGCCACGAGGAAGGTCACATAGACACTGGGAACTCTCTGTTCCCAGTCTCCTACTGCTTAAAGTGAGAGGAAGCTGTGGAACGCTCTGTCCTCATCACCTTGGAATGAGAGGTGAGTAAGGGATTGTTGAGGGTGTGGGGGGGATTCTTAGTGTGTTAAGTGATTCTGATTGTTGCAAAAATCACTTAACAACAGGTTGTTGTATCATATCGTCCCGGCATCGTTCGATAACTCCCATTAAAATGAGTAAGATCACTAGTCTGTTGTAGTCGCAAAAAATCGTCTGAAATCGTCCGTCAGTGGTCATATGCAGGGGAAGAGGACTGATTCACCTGCATGTTGTGCTATCAGTTGGAAGACTTCAGATGATATTGGATGATCGCACCATCGCACAAATACGGTGTCAGTGGAATAGCTTGTTCTTCTCCACCTACGGGCAAATGAAAGGCTCCTTGTCACGGTCCGAACCACCAGACCCTCTGGTGCCCTCTTTTGTTCTCCTTTTGCCCTGTTTTGCATTGATATGCAGGTTCTAGGATTTTTTTCTCCATACGCTTCTTGAACTATAATTTGCATAATGGACATGGAACCACACCTGCCGTTCATCACCCTAATTGATCCTGCATATGAGGAAGCTACACCCCTGATCCCACGCTTCCTCATTGAAGTTCCTAGCTTAGCTAGTGCAGACGTGCCTTCCACAGATCCTTGCCTGGAACCCCTCCTGCTCTTGATCCATAGACCTTCCTGTACACCCTCTGCTATTTCTGGACATTCTCTACCGGTATCCTCCATTGCCCCCTGTACCCTCTGCTTTCCATTATTGATATACCCGTGTACCAGATCTCTGCTAATTCTTGACCACTCTATTGCCTATTCCTATTTTGTACCTGCGCCTGATTTATATGTTCTATATCCATTGTTTATTTTCCTTTTCTGTTGTCAGTTTATTTGTATTCACAAATAAACCCTGTTACCCTGTATCCTGCCTTCTGATACGTTTACTGCACCTTGGGCTCACACCCACATTTCTGCATATCTGCTAGGCCAGGCTCATGACAGAATGAGGAAGCCTAAAAACAGTGAGCCTGCAGTGATCATAGCCTTTGTACAAAGACTGAAAAATGCCAACCAAAAGGTCCAGCAGCACCTGCATTCGTTATGGGAGTACCTGCAGCAGAATTCTAATGGCACATATACTAAGGTATGCACTCCGGTCCCAGAATGTGCTCGAGGACCCCTGACCGAGGAAGAAAGGGCAAGGAGAAGGACGCAAGGCCTCTGTTACTATTGCGGGGGTCATTTGCATAGAGTATTGACCTGCCCACTGCGCCCACCAAAGCCAGGCACCAAAAATGTTCCTGTACCTGTGTCAAAGAAGCCTCATAGAGCCGCTGTTCACAGGTACCATCAAGCCTTGACTCCGGACCAGAGAACAGCCTACATAGGTACTGTCTCTATGTCACCCACAGTTTCTCGTCTGTCTGAAAACTCTGAACCCCCAATGGCCAGAGTCCGCTGCCCTGCACCTCGCAGGATCTCCATAGTCCGCTGCCCTGCACCTCGCAGGATCTCCATAGTCCGCTGCCCTGCACCTCGCAGGATCTCCAGAGTCCACTGCCCTGCACCTCGCAGGATCTCCAGAGTCCGCTGCCCTGCACCTCGCAGGATCTCCAGAGTCTGCTGCCCTGCACCTCGCAGGATCTCCAGAGTCCACTGCCCTGCACCTCGCAGGATCTCCAGAGTCCGCTGCCCTGCACCTCACAGGATCTCCAGAGTCCGCTGCCCTGCACCTCGCAGGATCTCCATAGTCCGCTGCCCTGCACCTCGCAGGATCTCCATAGTCCACTGCCCTGCACCTCGCAGGATCTCCAGAGTCCGCTGCCCTGCACCCCGCAGGATCTCCAGTTGTCACTGCCCTGCAACCCACAGGATCTCCAGTTGTCGCTCCCCTGCAACCCGCAGGATCTCCAGTTGTCGCTGCCCTGCAACCCGCAGGATCTCCAGTTGTCGCTGCCCTGCAACCCGCAGGATCTCCAGTTGTCGCTGCCCTGCAACCCGCAGGATCTCCAGTTGTCGCTGCCCTGCAACCTGCAGGATCTCCAGTTGTCACTGCCCTGCAACCCGCAGGATCTCCAGTTGTCGCTGCCCTGCAACCCGCAGGATCTCCAGTTGTCGCTGCCCTGCAACCCGCAGGATCTCCAGTTGTCGCTGCCCTGCAACCCGCAGGATCTCCAGTTGTCGCTGCCCTGCAACCCGCAGGATCTCCAGTTGTCGCTCCCCTGCAACCCGCAGGATCTCCAGTTGTCGCTGTCCTGCAACCCGCAGGATCTCCAGTTGTCGCTGCCCCTGCAAACCGCAGGATCTCCAGTTGTCGCTGCCCTGCAACCCGCAGGATCTCCAGTTGTCGCTGCCCTGCATCCCGCAGGTTCTCCAGTTGTCGCTGCCCTGCATCCCGCAGGTTCTCCAGTTGTCGCTGCCCTGCATCCCGCAGGTTCTCCAGTTGTCGCTGCCCTGCATCCCACAGGTTCTCCAGAACTGTCACCGCCACGGGGCAGTCGACGCCGCCATAAGGCCAAGCCGCTCACTGCCCAGCAAGAGCCGTGCTGCACCAAGGTCGCCCAAGAGCCGTGCTGCGCCGAGGTCACCCAAGAGCCGTGCTGCGCCGAGGTTGCCCAAGAGCCGTGCTGCGCAGAGGTCGCCCAAGAGCCTATTCTTCTTGCTCTCAATGAGGACTTCCAGGATCCGGGTAGTTGGACTGGCAAATGTACCCTGCTACAGGACCTGCCCCTATGGGCTACACCAGGACGCCCTCTGGTGTGTTGGTCCGGGAGGAGTACTTGGCAGTGCTCAGGTGCTACCCCGAGCTCTGGAGAACACTCAACATCTATTCTGATGACTCTAGTTAGACTGATTCCACAGATTCCTGATTCTTCAGACTTTCTGGGGTTCGTCTTGTGGTTATGAATGTTGCACCTGCCAGTCTTCGGCCACTTCTGGGGCACCCGGAGGTTGCCCCTTGTCGGGGGGGTACTGTCACGGTCCGAACCACCAGACCCTCTGGCGCCCTCTTTTGTTCTCCTTTTGCCCTGTTTTGCATTGATATGCAGGTTCTAGGACTTTTTCCTCCATACGCTTCTTGAACTATAATTTGCATAATGGACATGGAACCACACCTGCCATTCATCTCCCTAATTGATCCTGCATATGAGGAAGCTACACCCCTGATCCCACGCTTCCTCATTGAAGTTCCTAGCTTAGCTAGTGCAGACCTGCCTTCCACAGATCCTTGCCTGGAACCCCTCCTGCTCTTGATCCATAGACCTTCCTGTACACCCTCTGCTATTTCTGGACATTCTCTACCGGTATCCTCCATTGCCCCCTGTACCCTCTGCTTTCCATTTTTGATATACCCGTGTACCAGATCTCTGCTAATTCTTGACCACTCTATTGCCTATTCCTATTTTGTACCTGCGCCTGATTTATATGTTCTATATCCATTGTTTATTTTCCTTTTCTGTTGTCAGTTTGTATTCACAAATAAACCCTGTTACCCTGTATCCTGCCTTCTGATACATTTACTGCACCTTGGGCTCACACCCACATTTCTGCACATCTGCTAGGCCAGGCTCGTGATACTCCTATACAAAGTAAATGGATAGTTAATTTACCGTAACGTAATACGATGAACATTAAAGAAGCTCAGCATAGAGTACGGCCGGAATAGCAACTCCAGCCATTAGGCTCCAACATAACTTATTCTGTCTGCCTTTTATCTAATATAGGACTTGATCGGATTTTCAATGCGATATGTGGGACAATGTCTCCTAAGTATTCTATCGATACGAAAAACCCAGGAAACACCATTGGCTAATGAAGGTATTAGTGACTAATTTACTTATTACTGATGGGCATAACTATAAGGAATCCCAGTTTAATTCCACCTGTTCCTTTATCTGCTCCATAGCACACTAATAAAATAATGTTGACAGAATAACAGATTACATTTCCAGCCAAAAGACACAATAATTGTTGCTGTGTAATAATCTCCTATAGAGTTACCTGCGATAATAGTCATTTTCTGTGTATCCGCATCAGCCGGAGACTTGTAGAACAAATTACAAATTAATTGACTTGATTAATTCACCTGAATAAATGAATATGAAACCAGAAAATTCCAAGTGACTCCAGTAGCCCGTCACTTAGTAAGCGTGTACTAGAACACGCGTCCCTTATATATAACGTTCTTTCTTCCACATTCAATTCCTTTAAATGGAATATGACGGATTGCTCCTTAACAGAGAACACAACTAAATCTTTAATGGACTCCCGCTGGTCTGCATACCATTATCATTTAATTGAAGTCAGGGGGAAAAAAAATGTGCATTCTCCCTGTTATTGGCCATTTTTAATCTCTTTATTGTTATTGCCTAAATTGGTTTGAAAATAGAAATGAAAGTAAATCGATATTAACCGCAGGATAATGATACAACATAAATATTCCTGATGAATGTAGCATTTAATGCTCTGTGTGACACACACATAAAAAGTCTAGTGCTGACAGTTCTGAAAAATCAGTGCGGATGAGAAGAGGCGTAACAAGAGACCTCAGGACCCAGGTGCGGGAATCCATGAAGGGCCCCCCACCCCAACCTAGGCAAAAAACTATTATTTTTTGGAACCCCCCCAGGTCCACAATTTCGTCAATCAGTGTCCCTTTTTTCCAAGACCACTTTAGTCCATCTTATTTTTAATGTAATGAGCGCTATGGATCTCACAGAGCTCCACAGCAATAAATCTTACAACCATGTGTGGACCGTATGAGCATAACAAATAGCTCCACAGCAAAGTAAAAACTAGATAAAACTATAGGCCAAACCCTTACCAAACCCTAGAATTTTTGGGAAAATAAGTACCATACAATAAGTAACATATAATCACCACCCATCCACCCCCAACCGACCGCTGTCAAAGTAAACAACCAAACCCTACAACACCCCCTAGATGTAGCAAATGCCTTTAATAATTATTTAGTTGGATGCGCCACCACACTGATTGCTAGGTTAACGAGTGACATCCATTCAGAAAGGCCGCAGGCAGGTCACGCCTCTCCAACTGTGCAAAGACCCTGTATCAGAGAGAAAATCAGCTTTAGACCGGTGCCTGTCAGTGTCATTACTAAACTTCTCCGCAACCAAAAAATGAAACACCAGTCTGGACCTGATCAAATCCCAGCAATGCTGCTGAAAATAGGGAACTGCTAGGGGAAGCAGCCTATTCAGGTAGGGTGGTAGCTTCCCAGAAAAGCTCTTAAACACCAGGTCCCCTCTCTATAACCTCCGATCAGGACCTGCACCTTACGTGCAATAATAACACAATACAAAAAGAAAGTGTCTCGATCCTCATTTTCCTACAGAGCACTACAATTATGGAATAACCTCCCAGACACCATCAAATCTTCCCCCAGTCTAAAGTCACTTAAGAGATCTCTATTAACATACCTCAATACAGAATGCACCTGTAAACATGTAACATAGTGACTATATTTCCTACATATTTACTTTCTGGGTTAATCTGTATATTTGTGTTTAGGTTTTTATATCTTGCATTTTATTACTTTGTATTTCTGTAACACTGTAACAATTCAATGTTGTTGAACCTAGGAGATACTGAAAACGAGAGAAATCTCAATGTACCCTTCCTGGGAAAATACTTTATAAATAAATAAATAAAATCTATGTGCGGTGTGTATGAGTGTAAAATAATAATAATTTTCAATCCATCTACCCAAATCTGTCTGTCCATATCTATCCATCTATAACCATTTATCTATCCATCATTATGTATCTACCCAACTATCTTTCTATATGTATCTGTTTACCGATATTTATGTATATCTCTATGGGGGTTATTCAGAGAGATCTGAAATGTGCCCGAAATGTAACCAGACTCCGAAATTCAGCGAACGGGACATTTCGGGGCTATTCAGAAAGCAGGCAATGCGCCAAATTCTGGCACATTGCCTGCACGTACGGTGCCTGTTCGAGGGCAGTAAAATCCCCCATAGAGAAGCAATGCTTCATCTATTCAGAGAACACTGAACAGCTGAGAAATGTCAGTGAAATGCCCTGCTGTTCGGTGGTTTCATTCGACAGGTTTATTCACGAGAACCCCATAGGCTTCAATGTTAAAAATATTCCATTTTTAATTCAATATCTAATAAACCGTCTGTTTTTTTAATTTAAAGTTTTATTTTGAAACACTGTCATCAGTACATCGCATGCCGTTTACCATTTTATTCTGCAGAAAAAAGTCTCTTTATTTTTAGTTTTTTTATGAACTTTTAGGCATTTTTTGGGATTTTTTTGTCAATTTTTTTTCCGTTTTTTTTTTAAATCGTTTTTTCATTTTCCTGTAACAGACCTTTTTATTATCATTCATAGGATCTTATGTGTAAATTCCAGGCATTTTCGTTCAGTAGTTTTTCTGCAAACAGCATTTCAAATTTCAAACTTTCAAGCAAACTGTTTTTTTTTTTTCACCCCGTTCGTTTGCATGTCGGCTTTTTCCGACGGCTGCTCTGCGCTGTGATCGGCGGCTCGTCTGTTTTTTCCGGCGTGTTCGGTTTGTTTTTTTCAGCGGTTTCTGCGGGTTTTCGGTGCGTATTCGGTGAGTGTTTGGTGAGTGTTCGGAGAGTGTACTGCGGGTTTGCGGCGAGTATTCCCTGCACTACAGGGGCCCTGTGGTGCTTGCTGAATACACCGCAGTGTTGGCGAACTAGGAATCGCCGACTCGCCCCGAAGTGCAGGGAACGAAAAGTCACTAGTCTTGTGCACCAATTTTTTTTTTCAGTTCGGTTCGGTTCGTTCGGATTTTGTAAATTTTCGTTTCGGATCGTTTAGGCCGATTTCTGTTTCGGTTTGGTTTGTTTCGGTTCGTTTTTCGTATCGACTTTTTTTTCGTGATTTCGGAAATTTTCGTGTATATCGGAACATCTGTTCTCCTCGTTTCAAAGTGTCTATTCGTTTTGACATAAACTAATGGTTTTTCGGATCCGATAATTATACGATACGACAATTCTGCCGATACGATAATTCTGCCATTGAGATTTCTCATGTTTTACAAGAAGGATACATTGAGATTTCTCTGGTTTTCCAGGAAGGATACATTGAGATTTCTCTGGTTTTCCAGGAAGGATACATTGAGATTTCTCTGGTTTTCCAAGAAGGATACATTGAGATGGGAATGATACAAAATTACAGAATCAGCGATATAACCGAAAAATACGATGTCCGAAATTACTGAAATGGGACCGAAATCAGGAATGGAGCCGAAATCACGAATGGAATAAAAATGAATTTAGATTTTACACATTTCTAGTCCATTCGAAAATTCCGAAAAGTTTTCGTTTCGGCTCGGACATTTGTTCGGATCTGCCGTTTTCGGATCTGGAAATTTTCAGAAAATTGTCCGAATCCGAATGCACGAATCGGGAAATTTCGTGAAAATTCTGAAATTCCGAAACCCACATCCCTAAAAGTCACCAAACTTGTGGTGACTTTTCAGATCTCTCTGAATAACCCTATATGTATCTATCCATCTTCATCCTTTTTTTCTGAGAAAGGATTTTACCAGGAAGGATACATTGAGATTTCTCTCATGGCGAGTATGTACCGTTAGGTGTCTTGCCCAAGGACACTAACTGGAGAGGTGCTCTTGCTGGGATTGAACCCATGTCTCCACAGGCTCCCTGCACGCAGAGCAGTGATGTTACCTCTACTCCACCCAGGTGGTACAATCTCTGTGTATCTTTATATCTTTATATCTCTATCTATCTATCATATATCTAGCTATCTTGGGTGAAGAAGAATTGAAATCTTTAGTTTTCGACAAAATTCAATAAATGTCAAATACCTCCCCATCAATCCACGCGTGGAACTCGCAGTAAAATCTGAATTCTCTTTGCACTTCTTATTTTATTGCTGTTATAAAACGAACAATCCATTACGACAAAAATGAGAGTGAATGGAGATTTATTTGTTTTTCCTTCCTGGTTTTATCACATTGTAATTGCTTGCTTTACTAAGAGACAATTTGTTTCAAAGTCCTTCAAATATCAAAAGCAAACGACGACTGCTAATGGCACCAACCAATTATTTCTCATTGCGCGGAATACAAATAAATGTCCTTTCAGTGGACCTAATTGACGAGATTCCCTTTGCCTGTAATTAAAGCAGTCAATTAGTCATGTCTTCCAGTGGTTTCTTGATGCAGGACACTGTCAGGTCAGGCCCTTTGGTTGCACGAAGCTGCAGCCTTGACTGATTGTTAAACCATCGCTATCGACTGGCTCGTGGCACTACGTGTATTTTTCCCAAAGTGTGATTAGATTTTAGGTGATTATAAGTAATAATGACAGCGCTCTGTGAATAACAATACCTTGACTTATTTTGTGCCTAATCTGTATCTCCGCGAAACACAACGTATTCAAATATGATTTGCATAATTTGACAGAATTAATGCGGAATCTTTAGTTTTACTTAAATATCATATTTTCACAAACACTTTTCTTCAAAATTATTCAAGTTATCGGCAAGAATGAGATTTAGAGAACGTGGTTATCTAATCATACCCAATGCAATTAAAGGGCCACTACCTCCAAAAAAATGAAATCTCCTCATTGTGTGTATTGATGTTGCTGATATCTTACACGTCTTTTGTTTTACTCTTGTAGGTTTAGTTAAGAAAATATTTTCCTCTATACGTGTCACTAGGTGCATCCATTGTGTGATATTTTCCTCTATATGTGTCACTGGGTGCCTCCATTGTGTGATATTTCCCTCTATATGTGTCACTGGGTGCATCCATTGTGTGATATTTCCCTCTATATCTGTCACCAGGTGCATCCATTGTGTGATATTTTCCACTATATGTGTCACTGGGCGCATCCATTGTGTGATATTTTCCTCTATATGTGTCACCGGGTGCATCCATTGTGTGATATCTCCCTCTATATGTGTCACTGGGTGCATCCATTGTGTAATATTTTCCTCTATATGTCACTGGGTGCATCCATTGTGTGATATTTTCCTCTATATGTGTCACTGGGCGCATCCATTGTCTGATATTTTCCTCTATATGTGTCACTGGGCGCATCCATTGTGTGATATTTCCCTCTATATCTGTCACCAGGTGCATCCATTGTGTGATATTTTCCTCTATATGTGTCACTGGATGCATCTATTGTGTGATATTTTCCTCTATATGGTGTCACTGGGTGCATCCATTGTGTGATATTTTCCTCTATATGTGTCACTGGGCGCATCCATTGTGTGATATTTCCCTCTATATGTGTCACCAGGTGCATCCATTGTGTGATATTTTCCTCTATATGTGTCACTGGGCGCATCCATTGTGTGATATTTTCCTCTATATGTGTCACCGGGTGCATCCATTGTGTGATATTTTCCACTATATGTGTCACTGGGCACATCCATTGTGTGATATTTTCCTCTATATGTGTCACCGGGTGCATCCATTGTGTGATATCTCCCTCTATTTGTGTCACTGGGCGCATTCATTGTGTGAAATTTTCCTCTATATGTGTCACCAGGTGCATCCATTGTGTGATATTTCCCTCTCTATGTGTCACTGGGTGCATCCATTGCGTGATATTTTCCCCCATATGTGTCACTGTGGGTGCATCCATTGTGTGATATTTTCCTCTATATGTGTCACTGGGCGCATCCATTGTGTGATATTTTCCTCTATATGTGTCACTGGGTGCATCCATTGTGTGATATTTTCCCCCATATGTGTCACTGGGTGCATCCATTTGTGTGATATTTTGTATTGTATACTAGACATGTGCACGGCTGTACTTTTCATTTCGGATCTTTTCGGATCATTTAGGATCATTTCGATTCGTTCTTTCTGACCGATTCGAAATTTCGGATCGATTCTTTTTCCATTTTATATAATTTTATAATGGTCAAAAACAAAAAGGACCTGTTAAAAAAAATGATACAGGGGACCCTCTAGATGTCCCCATTAACCCTTTGCTGGGACATACGCTGTGCCCTGTGAGATACCCAATGCCTGTTAACTCTTTGCTTGGAACATAAGCTGTGCCCTGTGAGATGCCCAATGCCTGTTAACCCTTTGCTTGGGATATACGCTGTGCCCTGTGAGATACCCAATGCACATTAACCCTTTGCTTGGGACATACACTGTGCCCTGTTAGATGCCTAATGCCCATTAACCCTTTGCTGGGACAAACGCTGTGCCCTGTGAGATGCCTAATGCTGATTAACCCTTTGCTGGGACATACGCTGTGCCCTGTGAGATGCCCAATCCCATTAACCCTTTATTTGGGACATATGGTGTGACTCGCGAGATGTCCAATGCCCATTAACCCTTTGCTGGGACAAACGCTGTGCCCTGTGAGATGCCTAATGCCGATTAACCCTTTGCTGGGACATACGCTGTGCCATGTGAGATGCCCAATCCCATTAACCCTTTGTTTGGGACATATGGTGTGACTCGCGAGATGTCCAATGCCCATTAACCCTTTGCTTGGGACATACGCTGTGCCCTGTGAGATGCCCAATGCCCATTAATTGGTTTATCTTGAATTGCATAGATTTTTTTTTCCCCGTTTCGGTTCAATTCGGATCATCTCGAGTCGATTCAGATAATTTCGATTCGTTCTTTCGGATGGATTCAACATTTCAGACGGCCGAGTATTGTTTTCGGAAATGCATCCGAAAATGAAAAATGGTGGATCTTCGGACGAATCGGAACTCGGACTAAACGAATCGCACATGTCTATTGTATACTGCTCCCCACGCAGAATCTTTCCATCACTTTAAATATATGTATATAAAATCGTGGAAGCAATAATCGTTATGGCACAATATATTTTTACCAATCCTTAGACAATATCTCAGTGAATAAAGTGCCAAGTGCTTCATTGCAGAATTCAATATTGCCAAATATTTCCAAAATTATCTACCCGATAATCGTTTACACGTGACACTTAAACTTAAAACTTAAAAACTTAAAACTTAACTTAAAAATATGTATATGAAAATATGACTTAAAATAAACTTAAAACATATCAATTTATAAATCTGAAAAAACGTGATTTAGTCACGCCAGTTAAAGTATATAAAGTCATGTATATAACATAACAAGGAAGGAGAGTGTCATCTGCGCTCATTCCTATGTGTTCCATGTACAACAAAAATGAGGTTTTGTTTGTTTCAATGGCCATTGCAACGTAAGCCCACTCGCCACTTCAAGGCACCTCTTTAGAGTGGGTACCTAACAATTGTAACCAAAAGGCCGCTCTACTGAGCAGCTCCAAGCCCCTCCAGCTGCTTTTCAGCAAGGAGAGACAAAGATGGTGGGTTTTATTTATACACGCACCAAGCACTTCCCATTTGGGATCAAAAACAAAAACATGGAAAGAGGAACAGCTGCAAAACGACGGACTGGTGTTACAAGCATGATATACATAAATACAGAAAAAATGGCGTCGCGCCCATACTCACTTATATTTGGAGCGGCGGCAACTGCCAGGAGTAACAGCCCAGTAAATGTATAAAACATAACAAGGAAGGAGAGTGTCATCTGCGCTCATTCCTATGTGTTCCATGTACAACAAAAATGAGGTTTTGTTTGTTTCAATGGCCATTGCAACGTAAGCCCACTCGCCACTTCAAGGCACCTCTTTAGAGTGGGTACCTAACAATTGTAACCAAAAGGCCGCTCTACTGAGCAGCTCCAAGCCCCTCCAGCTGCTTTTCAGCAAGGAGAGACAAAGGAATGAGCGCAGATGACACTCTCCTTCCTTGTTATGTTTTATACATTTACTGGGCTGTTACTCCTGGCAGTTGCCGCCGCTCCAAAAATAAGTGAGTATGGGCGCGACGCCATTTTTTCTGTATTTATGTATATCATGCTTGTAACACCAGTCCGTCGTTTTGCAGCTGTTCCTCTTTCCATGTTTTTGTTTTTGATCCCAAATGGGAAGTGCTTGGTGCGTGTATAAATAAAACCCACCATCTTTGTCTCTCCTTGCTGAAAAGCAGCTGGAGGGGCTTGGAGCTGCTCAGTAGAGCGGCCTTTTGTTACAATTGTTAGGTACCCACTCTAAAGAGGTGCCTTGAAGTGGCGAGTGGGCTTACGTTGCAATGGCCATTGAAACAAACAAAACCTCATTTTTGTTGTACATGGAACACATAGGAATGAGCGCAGATGACACTCTCCTTCCTTGTTATGTTTTATACATTTACTGGGCTGTTACTCCTGGCAGTTGCCGCCGCTCCAAAAATAAGTGAGTATGGGCGCGACGCCATTTTTTCTGTATTTATGTATATCATGCTTGTAACACCAGTCCGTCGTTTTGCAGCTGTTCCTCTTTCCATGTTTTTGTTTTTGATCCCAAATGGGAAGTGCTTGGTGCGTGTATAAATAAAACCCACCATCTTTGTCTCTCCTTGCTGAAAAGCAGCTGGAGGGGCTTGGAGCTGCTCAGTAGAGCGGCCTTTTGGTTACAATTGTTAGGTACCCACTCTAAAGAGGTGCCTTGAAGTGGCGAGTGGGCTTACGTTGCAATGGCCATTGAAACAAACAAAACCTCATTTTTGTTGTACATGGAACACATAGGAATGAGCGCAGATGACACTCTCCTTCCTTGTTATGTTTTATACATTTACTGGGCTGTTACTCCTGGCAGTTGCCGCCGCTCCAAAAATAAGTGAGTATGGGCGCGACGCCATTTTTTCTGTATTTATGTATGTCATGTATATAACACATAGAAAACGGGGGCTGTATTACTTTAGTGGCTCTAAAACAGCTAGCCGCGCCTGCAGGTTTCCCTGTTGCATCCCCATTATAGCGTTATAGCACCATATTACGGGGCAGGGGCTAATTCAGCCGGCTGCTCCGTAACACAGCACAACCCTCCATGATACCAGCGGTACCACTTCCTCGCTGCTGCAAGTATCACTCCATAGGACTCCATGGACAGTTGCAGTGCCGGGACGCGAGTCCTGCTCTTGCGAAATCATGCATGGCCGCGGAATGATCGCGGAGGGAGATTGGGGGCTATTTGTCCCCAGTCTCACTTTGCTCCTGGCGGCCAGAAGTGGCAGATCGGCCCCCGTTCTCTCAGTGGGATGAGATTTTTGGGGGGTTTTACAGCAGGTGCTGACTGATTCCGCGGGATCAGTCAGCATCAGCTTCGAGCTATGGTTAGCTTTCTCGTTACCGCATCGGTGGGGTATTTAGTGTCAGGACTTTACGCCCCCCCTGTTAAGTACCGTAAACTCGCGTAAGCTAGCGCAATCAACAATGCAGTAAAGGATTACAAGTGGATTTAGCATTAGGAAGGTAATATGGGGGGAATGCGTGAAACTCACTTAGAGTAAGTCCATAAGAGATACTTATATTTTGGGGGGGGGAAACAGTGGGGGGGATCAGTCTCTTCCTCCGTTGCCCTCAGGGAAAAGAAAAAACATAAATAAATAATTTTCAAGATTTCATAAAAAAATCCAGATATCAACACTATTCAAGTGACGGTGCCCTCACATAGCACAGAGCCTTAAGGGTCCTAACTCAAAGAAATCTCACCTCCGGCCAATAAAAAGAGGGGCTCGTCCCTTCTTTTATGTCGTATTTCACCTAAAAGAAAATAAGGGGGAGACTGCACTCTCATAGCGTAAAGAAACCTTTAAACCCCGCCTTAGACACCTTGCAAGGGTGCACTCACCATTGGTGGTGCCTATAAGGTGCTCTGGCTCAATACTCTGCACCTCTCGCACTATTTCTAGGTTAGCACCAGACCTTTGGTCCAGGGGTGACAGGCTGTTCTAGCTTCAGATATCCTCAGTATATGTCCTCAGTATAAGGGAATGGGTAAACAGTAATCCAGTCAAAACTGTATTAAAATATATTGCCACTATTAAATGGCAAATAAACATACTGAGACGCGTTTCGGCACATAAAAAATTTCCTTCATCAGTCAGTGTAATCTGTAGAAAACATTGCCATGGCGTCTGGTCTGTAATTTATACTCAGACCTCAAATCAGCATGTCCATGCGGCATTGGCATGCGTTCCACAGTGCGATCCGGTAATGTTTGCTCTTGCTTCCGGATTTCAGGCTCGTTCTGGTCATCTGACTTGCGTTTCACCGCCGCCATCT
This sequence comes from Leptobrachium leishanense, assembly GCA_009667805.1. Lineage (NCBI taxonomy): Eukaryota > Metazoa > Chordata > Amphibia > Anura > Megophryidae > Leptobrachium > Leptobrachium leishanense. The sequence continues at coordinate 55,398,015 of CM019063.1, read as the reverse complement.
TGGATAAGCATTTCATCGCGTTCCAGCTGAACCGTTCTTGGTTATAACCGGTCGCATCCCTCCTGTGAAACAGCGTTATCGATCGTCAATACCTGCAAATACATATATAAACTTTACAGACTGACATACGGTCCTTAGGCCTGGTTCACACCTGGCCTAAGGACGTAAAACGCTCAAACACTGAAATCCCACTATTTCCGATGGGCATGGTTCACACCTGGGCGTTTTACAGCGCGTAGGAACACGCTGTAAAACACCCTATGCCAAAGAAGTACAGGAGCTTCTTTGGGCATATTACAGCGCGTTTGCAGCCATAGACTTCAAAAAACGTGAGTACGATGAACGTTTCTAATTGTCAAAAACACTCATAAAACGCCAGACAAAAAACGCGTGTAAAACACGCATATGAGATACGCTCAGCTGTGAACCCAAATAAATATCCAGATGTTCAAAGCATATAATCCCCAAGCTACATCGACATATAAGGGGTTATAAGAGCCAAACTTGTTGCCACCAAATTTCACCGTACACTGCAATTTCGTGGTGGTTGGCCTACTAGAAACATAGAAACATAGAAAAATGTCGGCAGATAAGAACCTTTCGGCCCATCTAGTCTGCCCAATTACATGGATACTTAACCTGGATTTATCTTTTGTTTAGGATAGCCTTATGCCTATCCCATGCTTGCTTAAATTCATTTACTGTTTTGGCCTCTACCACTTCAACTGGAAGACTGTTCCATGTATCCACCACCCTCTCAGTAAAATAATGCTTCCTGATGTTACTTTTAAACCTTTGCCCCTCTAATCTAAGACTATGTCCTCTTGTTTTGCTACTTTGTTTCCTTTTAAATATACTCCCTTCCTCTACCTTGTGGATTCCCTTTACGTATTTAAATGTTTCTATCATATCTCCTCTGTCTCGTCTTTTTTCCAAGCTGTACATGTTAAGATCATTAAGCCTTTCCTGGTAACTTTTCTCCTTCAAGCCGTACACCATTTTAGTAGCCCTTCTCTGAACTCTCTCTAAGATGTCTATATCCTTCTGGAGATACGGTCTCCAGTACTGCACACAGTACTCCAAGTGAGGTCTCACCAGTGCTCTGTACAGTGGCATGAGCACTTCCCTTTTCCTACTGCTAATACCTCTCCCTACACAACCAAGCATTCTGCCAGCATTTCCTGCTGCTCTATTACATTGACTACTTACCCTTAGATCCTCTGAAATAATAACCCCTAAATCCCTTTCCTCAGATGTTGAGGTTAGGACTGTATCTAATATTCTATATTCAGCCCTTGGGTTTTTACGTCCCAGGTGCATTATCTTGCACTTATCCACATTAAAACTCAATTGCCACAACTCCGACCATTTTTTTAGTTTACCTAAATCATTTGTCATTTGGCTGATCCCTCCAGGAACGTCAACCCTGTTTCAAATCTTTGTGTCATCAGCAAAAAGACATACTTTTCCATTAATACCTTCTGCAATATCACTAATAAAAATATTAACCACTTCGATGCTGAGGACGCGCTCAGCGCGTCCTCAGCATTCCCGCTGGTATGCGGAGGACGCGCTGAGCGCGTCCTCCCATTGGGATCAGCGTTCGGCCGGGTTCCGGCCGATCGCTGGCCCCCCCCGGTGCGGGCTGACATCCTCGATGTCAGCCGCGCATCCGGGACCGCAGCCGCCGGAATTAGGTGTCATCGCGGCAGCGCGATGACACCTAATTCAGGCGCCCCCCGCATGTGCGGAGGAGGCGCCTGAAAGGGAGGGGGGAGGTCCTTCGGACCTCTCTCCCTCCCGATCGGCGTCTCTGCGGGGGTTAACCCAGGCATCATTTGGAAGGGCACAGCCTGCCCTTCCAAATGGTGCCTGGCATTAACCCCTGGGGAGCTGGATCGCGAATCGGCGCTGAAAAGCGCCGGTTCGCGATCCTTTCCCGGAGCTGGCCGACATCTTGGATGTCGGCCAAGCCTCCGGGAACTCCCCCTGAGGACTGGCGTCATCGTGCGTAGCACAATGACGCCAGTCCTGGACTTAACCCCTAACTGCCACCAACTGTGGAGATAGGGAGTTCCAATGAACTCCCTATCTCCCGATCCGTGGCAGTTAGGGGTTAATGTTTGGTATGGTTGGATCGGCCAGAGCATGGTCGTTCCAACGATACCAAACACTACTGTGAAAAATGTTGTAAAAAAAAAAATAATGAAAAAAAAAAATAATTTTTTTTTTTTAAAAAAAATTATAAAAAAAAAATAAACACTTTTTTTTTCTTTTTTTGTTTTGTTAATGCAGCAATATTGTTCCCATTTCAATTATAATGTGAACAATGATGCTGCACTAACGATTTTTGTATGCGGTGCGTTTGTTAAAAATAGTGTAATTTTCCCCCCAAAAAAATGTAACGAGACCCCATCTCTAATTTTTTTAACAAGCGCACCCCATACAAAATATAACCGCAATTGCTCGCATGTTAAAATGTGAAAAGAAACACTTTACACATTGTAAATTATTGAAAATACATATTTTATTGCATTTTTTGTTATAATATACAGACATGACATAACGTATACATATAATAATGACATATTATGAATCTACCCAGTCTGACGGAAAGAACGATATATAATATGTCTGGGTAATATACTAAAATAAGCCTTCAAAACGCGTTTAAACATGATGAGCGAAACCAGTAAAAATGACCTCAGCACAGGGGCGGGAAAAGCCTCAGCAGCGAAAGGGTTAAAGAGAATGGGTCCAAATACTGACCCCTGAGGTACCCCACTGGTAACAAGACCTTGCGCCGAATAAACTCCATTTACCACAACCCTCTGTTGTCTGTCACTCAGCCACTGCCTAATCCATTCAACAATATTGGAATCCAAGCTCAAAGATTGCAATTTATTGATAAGCCTTCTATGCGGAACAGTATCAAAAGCCTTACTGAAATCTAAATAAGCAATGTCTACTGCACCACCTGTGTATATTATTTTTGTTACCCAATCAAAAAAATCAATAAGATTAGTTTGGCATGATCTCCCTGAGGTAAACCCATGTTGTTTCTGATCCTGTAATCTATGTGTTTTTAGATGTTCAACAATCCTTTCCTTTAACATGGTTTCCATTAATTTCCCCACTACTGACGTAAGACTAACTGGCCTATAGTTCCCCGATTCCTCCCTACTACCCTTCTTGTAAATGGGCACAACATTTGCTAATTTCCAGTCTTCTGGGACGACTCCCGTTAATAGATTTATTTAACCAATCCTTGCTAACGGTTTTGCTATTACATCACTGAGCTCTTTTAATAATTCAGGGTGGATCCCATCAGGCCCCATTGACTTATTTGTCTTTACTTTAGACAGCTGCTGTAGAACCTCCTCCTCTGTAAACTGATATGTAAATGTCTCGTTAGTGTTTCCTCCTAACTGAGGTCCCTTTCCTTCCTTTTCTTCTGCAAAAACTGAACAAAAATATTCATTGAGGCAGTCAGCGAGACTTTTATCCTCTTCTACATACCTTCCTTCCTTTGTTTTTAAACTAACTAACCCTTGTTTTACTTTTCTTTTCTCGTTTATGTATCTAAAAAATGTTTTGTCCCCCTTTTTTACTGACTGAGCTATTTTATCTTCTGCGTGTGCTTTGGAAGCTCTTATAAATTGCTTTGCCTCTTTCTGCCTAATCTTATAGGTTTGCCTATCTTCTTCACTCTGAGTTGTTTTATAGTTATTGAATGCTGTCTTTTTGTTCTTCACTATTTTGGCCACTTCTGCAGAGTACCACAGTGGTTTCTTCCCTTTTTTGTTTTTGCTAACAAGCCTAATGCAATTGCCTGTGGCCTTCAATAATGCTTCCTTTAAATAATCCCATTTCTCTTGGACTCCCTTTAAACTCCTCCAGTCTGATAATGACTCCTTCACACAAAATCTCATTTTAGAAAAATCTGTTTTTTTAAAGTCTAAAACTTTTGTTTTGTGTGTGGTGCGGCTCCATCCCTGTTCTTATATTAAACCATACTGACTGGTGATCACTAGATCCCAAATTTTCACCTACAACAACGTCCGATACCAAACCTCCATTTGTAAGTATTAAATCCAATATGGCCTCTTTACGGGTCGGCTCCTCAACTACTTGTGTTAGAGATAATCCCAGTAAGGAGTTTAGAATATTTGTACTCCTGGTGCACCCAGCTGTTTTGGTTTTCCAGTTCACATCAGGAAGATTAAAGTCCCCCATGATAATAACTTCCCCCTTCATTGCCATTTTGGCTATTTCCTCAAACAGTAGATTATCTAGCTCTTCTACTTGTCCAGGGGGTCTATAGATCACACCTACACGAGCTACTGTATGATTAGCAAATGTTAGCGTAACCCAAACTGACTCTATGTTCACCTCGCTCACTTTTATTTGGTTTGTTTTTATGTTGTTTTTCACATACAGGGCCACTCCTCCTCCTTTCCTACCTTCTCTGTCTTTTCTATATAAAGAGTACCCCGGTATTGTTATGTCCCAGTTATTTTTCTCACTGAACCATGTCTCAGTAACCGCCACTAAATCTACTTTTTCAGCTGCCATCATTGCCTCCAGTTCATTGATTTTATTGACTAAACTGCGAGCATTTATAGACACGACTCTGAGCTTGTCATTTTTTACCTCGCATGTTGCTTGCACCCTCCGATTTAGTTTTGGGGGACAATCAGGCAGATTGTTTTTTACCCTTTTGTCCCCCCCTCCTAGTTTAAATATTTCTTTGTGAAACCTTTGAACTTCTCACTGAGAACATATGTTCCCCTATGAGTAAGATGCAAACCATCTTTTTTATACAGTTCCTTTCTGCTCCAATTAGAGCTATCATGGGACACAAAGCCAAATCCTTGCTCCCGACACCATTCCTGAAGCCACAAATTAAATTCCCTATTGCACATCTGCTTATCCTGAATGTTATGCACAGGCAAAACTTCAGAGAATGACACAGTGGACGCAATCTGCTGTATTTCACCTCCAGAACACAAAAATCTTCCTTAATCTCAGAAACCTCATTGCTAGCCAAGTCATTTGTCCCTAGATGGACTAGAACGTCCACTTCCCCTTGCTGCTTTGCTTGTTTGACAATATTGAGAATACGTCTCTTGTCTCTACGAGCAGTAGCCCCAGGAAGACATCTCACCAAACCACTACTCTCCAGCTCAACACCTCTTATGATAGAATCACCCAGCAACAATCACCCAGCAACAATTTCAGAGCAACAATTTCAGAGAGAAATACAGTGCAGGTCGCCGCAATTCAGCGACAGCGAAATTGTCCCATAGAGAAGTAATGGTTAATCTATTCAGAGACGCCGATCTGCAACAAAATGTCAGTGAAATGCCCTGGTTTTCAGGGGTTAAGTTTGACAGGTTTAAACAGGCGAATCCCATAGGTTTCAATGTAAATAAATATTATCGTTTTAACTCATTTTTTAAATCAACCGTTTATTCGTTTCATTTTCAGCAAAAAAAGTTCTTTTATTAAATTTTTTAGAATTTTTGGGGTATTTTACCGGATTTTTTTTAGGCAAAATTTTTGATTCCCATTTTTTTAATGGCGTTGTTTTATTCCGTAAAAGACTATTTTATTCTTTTTTATATAGGACCTTTTTTATTATTTCCACAAATTCTCGTGCATTTTTATTGTTTTAAACATCTTTTACAAAATAACAAATTTCCGTTTCTTTTCTGCAGTACGTCCTCATTCTGCGGTCAGTCCGGAGGTCGGCGGCAGATACTGCATCGCTAATAATCTCATTCTGATCACTACAAACCCCCATAAGCAGGAGATCTCACCATTTTATTATCTGTCTGCAGCACGTTTACTGCATCTGACTCAAAGGCCATTTCTGCCTGTATGCAGATAATGTGGACCCCGTGTGACATTGTGCCAGTCAAGGGACGCCATCTAGAGTTTAGAACCTTTCACCCCAGCAATATTTCATTAAAGGTAAATGAATACATGAAAAATGTAAAATGGACAAATATACATTGTTTTAATAATACATACTATCAGGGTTATTCAAAGAGAATCGAAAAGTTACCGCACGTTCGGTGACTTTTCGTTCTCTTCAATTGGTGCAAATCGGCTTTCTCATTTCAGCGACCCTGAGGTGTATTCAGCAAGCATCACAGGGCTGTCGAAGTGCAGGGAAAACCTGGCGACAACCCGGCGAATGCATGCCAAAAACCCGCAAAAACTTCTGGATTAACCCGTCGAAGACGCCAGAAAAACCCGAGCAGGAGCCGATCACAAGCAGCGCAGCCGCCGGAAAAAGCCGACACTGTAGACGAATGGAGTGAATAAATTAGCAAAACAGTTTGCTTGAATGTTTGAAAATGAAACGCTGTTTGCAAAGAAACTACTGAGCGAAAATGTCTGAAATTTACATATAAGATCCAATGAATGATAATAAAAAGGGCTGTTACAGAAAAAAGAAGTAAACTTAAAAATTTTTTAAACAAAATCGGACTTTTTTAAAAAAAATGCTTAAAATATCCTAAAAAAATCTATAAATAAAGAAACTCTTTGCTGCAGAATTTTATAATGAACGGTTTATTAGATATTGAATTAAAACGGGAATATTTTTAACATTGAAGCCTATGGGATTCTCCTGAATAAACCTGACGAATTAAACCACCGAATGGCAGGGCATTTCGGGAACCTTTCACTGCTGGTTTGTGTTCTCTGAATAGACGAAGCAGTGCTTTTTCATGGGGATTTCACTGCCCTCGAACAGGCACCGTATGTGCAGGCAATTCGCCAGGATTTAGCGAATTGCCTGCTCTCTGGATAGCCGAATGGCCAAGAAAGGTAACCGAACGCTGATTTTCAGCATTCGGTTACCTTTCTCCAGCCATTCGGATCTCTTTGAATTACCCTGTATATGCACATAGAAAAAAATAGTTTACTCTGAATCCCAGGTTTTAAATAAATGTTATGATAATATTTTTTTCCACAAAAAGCATTGGTGGTGAAGGGGTTAAGAGATGGTTCTTGCACCACTTTCTTCTTAAATCTTATTAAATCTGACCATATATTATAATCTTCATGGTTAGCATTTTGTAGCATCACTCCTAAAGGGGTTATTCAGAGAAGTCCGAAATGTCGCCGAAATGTAACCGGACACTGAAATTTCGAGGGCCATTCGGCTATTCAGAGAGCAATTTTGACGAATTGCCTGCACGTGTGGTGTCTGTTCGACGGCAGTGAAATCCCCCATAGAGAAGCATTGGATAATCTATTCAGAGACACCAAACAGCTGAGATAGGTTTCCGAAGTGCCCTGATGTTCGGTGGTTTCATTCGACAGGTTTAATCAGGCGAATCCCATAGGCTTTAATGTTAAAAATATTCCTGTTTTAATTCAATATCTAATAAACCGTTTATTATTTTAATCTGCAGCAAAAAGTCGCTTTATTTATAGATTTTTTTTAGGATTGTTTAGGCATTTTTCGACAAAATTGTATTTCTGTTTTTTATTAAAAGCGTTTTTTCTTTTTTCTGTAACAGACCTTTTTATTATCATTCATAGGATCTTAAGTGTAAATTCCAGACATTTTCGTTCTGCAGTTTTTTTGTAAACAGCGTTTCAATTTTGACACTTTCAAGCGGATTGTATTTTTTTTAACCCGTTCGTCAGCTCGTCGGCTTTTTCCGGCAGCTGGTCTGCGCTGTGATCGGTGGCTCGTCGGCTTTTTCCGACATGTTCGGCGTGTTATTTGCGGCAGTTCCAGTGGGTTTTTGATGGGTTTTCGGCGGGTGTTCGGCAGGCTTGAGAAGTGCGGGGAACGAGAGGGCGCCAAAATGTCGGCGATATTTCGGTGTTCTCTAAATAGCCCAATATATAAATCCTGCCTATGCTGCACATGCTCTGCCACACGATATGAAGCTTTTAGATTATGTATCAGCGCACTTTAAATTGTGTATTTTAGAGTAAACTGCATGTTAAACGAAAATCAATATGACACGTTGAAGAAAAAAAACAACAAACACTGCAATTGTATCGACTGTCCTTTAATGTTGATTGTTTCGCATTGTAATTTTTATTCCCAGTGTATGTTTATTTTGTTCAATACTCAATCTGCACGATGCATAATTCATTTGTTTTTCTTTCTCTAACGATATGCAAAATAATATACAGCTTCAATCTCTGGATATCAGCCTCCTGCGCTCATACTAAATATTTACAAACGATTCACTTGTGGTTTGGGTTAATAGAAGGTTGTTTTTTTATCTCCGCTGAAAGTAAAACTGGAATTACAATATATGTTTAAATTTGAAACACTTTATATGTATATGAACAGATAATACAGATAATACGGCGAAACGCGTGAGTAACATATTCTAATGTTTTATGCCGCGCACAACAACTCTGCTTTTCGCTCGATTTTATTCATATAAGCAGAAACATTATAGAAAACGAAACACGCTGGCGGAATATAATAACGGGAAATTGATAAAAAGAATTGCTAGCGATGAGCGCTTTATTTACCCCGTGCAACCACGTTTACTAGAAGAAACACAGACACATATATGAAAAGGAGCTACAGTTCGAATTTAACCTCATTTCAAAGAGACTAGAAGCAGATAAGAATAAATGTAACCCCTTAGGCTAGGGTCAGACTAACGCATTTTTCGCGTTGTCCGTGAAAAAGTGCATTCGAACGAATGGACGTATTTTTTCACGGAATACGCGATAGCGGTCATACGATGCGCATTTTCGTCCGTGATTTTGTACGGATCATCAATAAAACCCTTTTTGCGTCTGGACGTTATGTTGGCCGGACGTGTGCAGCGTCTGACGTCTCCCAATCACGCAAACACGCTAGGGATGTGCGTTTCGGGTTTCGGAATTTCCGAATTTTCACGAAATTTCCCGATTTGTGTTTTCGGATGCTGCCGAATTTCCGAAAATTTTTAGATCCGAAAATGGCAGATCCGAAAAGTTTTCCGAATGTGTCAAATCGAAATTTATTGCTTTGAAACGAGAACAGACGTTCCGAAAAAATGAAAATTTCCGAACTAACGAAAAGTCGATACAAAAAACGAGTGACACGAAAATACGAAAAACGGTCGAAATTCCGAAAACATGTACAATTTCGAAAAACAAAAATTACGGAAAGTCGATACAAAAAACGAGCAAAGTGACACGAAAATACGAAAATGGTCGATATTCCGAAAAAAAATGTACACGAAAAACGAATCGAGCCGAACCGAATCGAAACAGAAATCGGTCGAAACGAGCCGAATCGAAAAGTTTAAAAATCCGAAAAATCGAACCAAATCAAACCGAAAAAAAAATCGGTGCACAAGCCTAAAACACGCCGCTATGCGGCCGCAGCGCACTCTGTACGTCAGTAGTAGCGGTTTGACGTTCTAGAAAAAATGCGTTCGTTTGCCACTTGCGTTGCGCGGACGAACTTTCGTGCGGCCGTTCTTCGTATGTTACCCGGCATTGGACGTCATTTGCTGCTAGCACGGCCGTGATTTCGTGCGGTTAAACGCACGTTAAAAATGCTTTCGTCTGACCTTAGCCTTAGTGCCTGAAGGTTTTCCAAGGGCCAACTTACAATCTTCGCGCAAACGTTTGCGCCGGCGCAAAAAAACATTAACGCGAGGGGTAAAACCCTATGCGCTACACGTCGTATTACGTTGTCAGCGCAACAAACGCTTGTAATCGTCTACCGCGGGTGAACCTGCGCGAGTGTACTTTACAGCGCGCGTCCTATACCTAATATTGTGAGCGCAAATGCGAATGTGCGCTACGTGGATTGTATTACAATCTATGCGCAGTTTGTAACGCACAGCCTTTGCGCGCAGAATTTTAGCAACTCCTAAAAGCTGGTGGTAATGGCAAATTCTATCAACCTGCCGAAACCCAAATACAGCAGCCCAAAAAAAAATACGCAGCAAAGTATAGTTACACATTCTACACATACCCAAACCAATAAAATGGGGAAGTTGTGCGTGCATTTATTATTGCTGCAGCATATATGCGCAGATTGACTTTGACAGGCGCAAAAACTTAAGTCTGATTGGCTGAATCGCGTGAAAAAAACAGTCCGCACACTGATTGTTGCATGCAACGTTACTCCGCGTGCATTTGTGCGCATCCGTTTAACGCACGTTATTGCTCGACGGATATAAAAATGCACGAGGATACCAGCGTTGATTTTCGCACGTTAACGTTTAACGCTTTGCGCACAAATTCACGCGTTGTGTGTACGTTTTTGCATGAAGAATGTAATAGGGCCCCAAGTGGGTAACGATAATGCCTGGTTTCACGCTTTCACTGCAAAAAAGTGACAACGTTTCTCACACGTTGTCCGCAGCAAAAGGGTTAAGGAGTAAATATTCTTTTTTATTATTACTATCCTTTATTTATGTAGCGCGACAGATTTCACAGCGCTTTACAAGATCAGTTTTTTATTATTTATTTATTTTTTCATGGTGGCTTGATACATTAGAATACCACGCATGGATAACACGGCCTGATTCAGAGGGACCCTGTTCCCGAGGGAGCTTACAGTCTATATGAGAAGTACAAGCATTTTGTGAGGTAGGAATGGATTTCATTACGCTAATTTCTATCAAACCAGTCTTTTTTTGTTTGTTTTATTGGCATCATTCCTCTACTCGCCCAGCGCTCGCTCTTTCCGCGGCCTCACTTTATTGGTAATATACGGCAGTGTTAGGAATTGGCTGTATAACACTTAACAGAAAACATTGTAAATCCCAATATACTTAGGGTATTGATGGAGGCTGTTAAAAACATATCGCGCCCTTGGGAAAAACAGATTGGGTAATGCGCGCGGCGTATGTATTCCTCGGCGCGAGATTTGTGTTACGTCCTCTAAGATTAAGCTTTATGTGCCAGGATGACGCACGTTTTTAAAAAAAAATGCTGAAAAATATAAAAATCTGGAAACATCTAAAAAGGGTCAATTCTGCTCTTCTTCTCGTTTCGTGTCGAAATAACGGATCGACCTGCCCGGCTTCCGCCTCTCATTACCGGCTTTGTCATGAAAAGTGAATTATCACTAAATTGTTCAGTCGTATGTGTTCTGGGAGTTATGTTGGTGTGTTGTTGTAGACGTTTGACCTTTCCAGGCCTGTCACGCCTTGATAAACGAGTCTTTCTATGCTGCTTTTTTACCGGTATATTGAAAGACCATATTTACACCGGTACTCATGAAGAAGCCCCCTCCCCCATCTCCTTTACCGACATTTTCAGAATAGTACAAGCAAACTTTAAAATAAAAAATTGGGGATCCTATTCCAAAGTTGTCGTTCGAGACGTACAGCCTAATGGCAAACGTTATTAACGCAATTTTCTCACATCCTTTTCCAACCATGTCGTTAAAAGAGAGACGTTCCGACCTTAGCGTCTCGCGACTTGTGCTCCTTACTGTACTTGGCGTCTCCTATACTTACCATAGGTCTCGCAAGTCGTTAAGAAACGCAAAAATAACATCCTGTTCCAAGGCCATGAATAAAAGTAACATCTAGGTGCAAACCAGGGAAATGTAACCCCTCCTAAAAGCGGGCGTGACGCTCATAATGACACATAAACCCTGGGGTAACTTCCCTGAGCAGAGTCTATGCAGCTGTTATGGCTCTGGTTAAGTTTACACCAGGGCTGAAATACACATGTAGCGCTCACTCCCGGAGGAGCCGCTGAAAATGAACCACGGGTCAGTCTCCACGCACTAGGGAATAAATATACTCCAGCACCGTTGTGGATTTTATAAATTATATAGTTTACTAGAATAAATGGCATATAATGAATAACATGGTGTTCGTAGATATATTTACAGTACTTCGTAATGCGGGAAACGCGCAGCGGAAAAGAAATACGATGCTTCGTAATTCGAGGAACGCGCTGCGGAAAAGAAATACGATGCTTCGTAATTTGAGAAACGCGCAGCGGAAAAGAGAAAATACAAGGCTTCGTAATTCGAGAAACGCGCAGCGGAAAAGAAAAGAGGAAAATATATCTTCAACCCCCCCTTTGTGTTTGGGGAGTGAGTCCCGCACAGGTTATGTCCCAGAATGTACGTGTGTGTGTGTGTTATGGTACCCGGGTACAATATTCAACTGGCCAGTGAATTGCTTATGAGGTATCTTCGACTAGTCAAGTTGGGGCCCTGTGGGTTTTGGAAACAAACAGCAGCGTGCTTTTATTTTCACAACGGCCTGGAAGGCCTCTCACCCATCCGCCAGATACTTGATGCTCCGCTCGACCCAGGACGTCTCTCCGCTCGATCTTGGCTGGGATTCTCTGGGCTACCGGATCCGCTGTCTTGCCTTTCTGTAGCTGCTGCAAGATGTCTAGCTCACCGCCTGCTCTCCCTGTCCGATCGATCTGCGGTGCTCCTAACTCGGGGTCCTCTCGCTCACTTGGTATCAGCGTGGGTATTCCTGTGAATCACTGGGTCTTCCTCTGGTAAGGCTGAATAACCCAGTCTTTAGCTCTGTCAGGCCCCAGCTGCGCTCCGGCCTAGTCACTGTCTCGTTCTGCTGCTCTGCGTCTTGCTCCTCTCACTCCCTGGCGCGCTCTGCCAGCTCTCTCCATGAGGCTCAGGATGTAAGGGTCTGTGTCCCACCCACTTCCTGTGTCCGCTCCCAAAGCATGCCGGGAAATGTAGTCCCAATTTTCAATGTCTCGTATCGCGCTTGTCTCCCTCCGGTGGCCAAAAATAGGTACTGCCACGACAGGGAATTAAACCCAGCGCTACACACACAAAGGGGTTTAATGAGTAGTGATGGGCTGCCGGTTTGAAGTTCGATTTGAACATCAGCTGTTCAAAAATTCGCAATTTGTACTTCAAACTTTTCGGGACGTTCGCGGAAAGTTCGAGAGAATTTTTTTTTAAAAAAAATGCTTAAAAGATCCTAAAAAATATAAGACTAAAGAGACTCTGTACTGCAGAATATAATAATAAACGGTTTATTAAATATTGAATTAAAACGGGAATATTTTTAACATTGAAGCCTATGGGACATAAACATTTCCCACTCTTTGTTGCTCAAACATTTCCCATGACTTCAAATCGTGTTTAAACAAGAGCAAAAGCGGTAAAAATGAGCTCAGCGCACAGCGGTGAAATGGCTCAGCAGTCAGCAGTGAAAGGGTTAAAAACGTTTTTATTCTTTCATTCAGGGTAATTCAAAGAGAATCGAAAAATCACTGCACGTTCGGTGACTTTTCGTTCTCTTCAATTTGGTTCGTTTTGCCGAGCCCATTCCGGCGACCCTGCGGTGTATTTAGCAAGCACCACAGGGTCCCCGAATTGCAGGGAAAGGCCACCGCAAACCCAACGAAAACTAACCGCAAAACCCGGCAAATGCACGCCGAAAACCCTCAAAAACATCTGAATTAACCCGCCGAAAATGCCGGAAAAACACGAGCAGGAGCCGATCACCCGCAGTGAAGCCTCCAGAAAAAGCCGACACTGCAGACGAGTGAAGTGAATAAATTAGGAAAACAGTTTGCTTGAATGTTTGAAAAGTGAAACGCTGTTTGCAGAGAAACTACTGAGCAAAAATGTCTGAAATTTACATATGATCCAATGAATGATAATAAAAAGGGCTGTTACAGAAAAAAGAAGTAAACTTAAACAAAAAAATCCCAAAAAATGCTTAAAAAATCTATAAATAAAGAGACTCTTTACTGCAGAATTTTATAATGAAAGGTTTATTAGATATTGAATTAAAACGGGAATATTTTTAACATTGAAGCCTATAGGATTCGCCTGAATAAACCTGTCGAATTAAACCACCGAATGGCAGAGCATTAGGGGAACCTTTCACTGCTGGTTTGTGTTCTCTGAATAGCTGAAGCAGTGCTTTTCATGGGGATTTCACTGCCCTCGAACAGACACCGGAAAGGCACCATATGTGCAGACAATTCGCCAGGATTTGGCGAATTGCCTGCTCTCTGGATAGCCGAATGGCCAAGAAAGGTAAGATTTTCAGCGTTCGGTTACCTTTCTCCAGTCATTCGGATCTCTTTGAATAACCCTGATTGTTTCCAGTCCCCCAGGGCAGTACTCGGACACCCATACACCTTTTATGGCCAAAATCTTGCATATATGCCCTCCTGTATGGGACCTTAATTTTCAAACATTCTTGCCCCATTGACTTGCATTGTGTTCGAGTTCGCTGTTGAACTTTTTCTGGTGTTCGAGTTCAAATGCGAACCGAACACGGGGTTGTTCTGCCCATCATTATTAATGAGCGTCAGCTGCGCCCGCATCCACTTTCAGCAGCGCCAGCCGGTAATTTCACTGCTTTACACAATTTTCAACATCTTGCTAAGAAATTTGAACATCTCCAGCCAACTTCAGCGTCTTGACAAGCGTCTTGGTTGGAATACGGATGTTAAAGGAGAAACATTAATGGTTAGGGGCTGGCACACCATTTTTCTATTGGCGTCTGACTTTTAATGACAACCATGGAATACGACCCAGTGAGTGAAAAAAATTAAAGGAAATCACCCTGGAATGCAAAGAATAGGCGGTGTGAATACCGGAAAGCTAAGATCATGCCTAACCAGCCATGACCAAGATGAGGCAAGTGCTGGACACTAAATGGAAAGAAAAAGATTGAGTATATAAGGATGACCTGTTTCCAGCAAGCTGACAAGCACAGATAATGGTGCAGAAGGGAAGGGAAAGCGTATACACTGGATGAAAGTGGACCACTGCTTATCACAAGCGTGAAAGGACAACTCGAGACCATAGAGCTCAGAAAGTCTAGAGCAGTGGTTTCCAACCCGGGTCCTCAGGTGCCTCTGACAGGCCAGGTTTGCCTGAAACATGAAGCACAGCACAGGTGATAGAATTTGCTTCTCAGTGATTGCAGGATTCAGTCTACATTTCTCCAAGGGAATCCTTAAAACCTGGCCTGTTGGGGGGACCTGAGGACCAATGGTCTAGAGCAGTGTTTCCAAAACCTGTCCTCAGGACCCTCTGACAGGCCAGGTTTTCCAGATATCTGAAGCACAGCACAAGTGATTTGCTGCTCAGTGATTGCAGGATTAAGCCTGCATTTCCCCAAGGTGATCCTTAAAATCCTGCCTGGTTGAGGATCCCGAGGAAAGGTTTGGAAAACCCTGAGCTAGAGCATCAAGACCTGTATCTGTATAAGTAGCTTTTTGTTATATTACTTTATTAAACAACTATATTGAATTTGGACAAAATATTTTATTGTATTAGCATTCACTTTATAGGCTAGAGTCAGTCGAACGTATTTTTCGCATCGTCTGCAAAAAAGGGCGTCCGAACGCATGGACGTACTTTTTCACAGAATACATGATAGCGGTCATACGATGCGCAATTACGGCCGTGATGATTTACGGATCCAAACCAGGAAACTTTGGGTGTCTGGACGTTATGTTGGCCGGACATGAGCAGCGTCTAACGTCTCCTAATCACGCACACACGCCGCTATGCCGACGCAGCGCACTCTGAACGTCAGTACTAGCGGTTCGACGTTCTTGCGAAAATGCGTTCGTTTGCTGCTTGCGTTTTGCTGCTTGCGTTGAGCGGCCGTACTTTCGTGCGGCTGTACTTCGTGTGTTGGCCTGCGTTGGACGTCATTTGCTGTTACCACGGCCGCCATAAAGTGCGGCTAAACGCACGTTCGCACTGCGTTCGTCTGACCCCAGCCTTGTTGGTAAATGAGCCTGTGTGTATGCGAACAAATCTGTGGCCACACAACTAATTAATCATTTAGCCCCTTCACCACCAGGATTGACTATATTTAAAATACCGTTTTGTATTTTTACAAAATAATTTTTTATTTTTTATTTTTTTGAAGACTTTTTTTTATTTGACACAATAATATAACATTTTTAAAGGGCCTTTTTCATTACTTAGATCATTTTAAACTCCATTGTTATTGACTTAAGCTCCTATTAGGAGAATAGGGAGACCTCTTTTTTTTCTCATTTCGGTGAAATTCGCTGAGGCCAATTTGGCGCTTATCGGCGCAGTTCGGTGCTTTTCGCCAACGTCGGGTAACTGTTTTGGTGTCTCCATTTTTGGCAAAATACGGTGAACATTTGATAAATAGTGAATTCTCTGCATTTTTAATTAAATGGAACTGCCGAAGCGAGACGAAACGAGAAGCACCAAGATTGAATTCAACTCCGGTGCTTTGTGAATAGACTCCAATGGTATCATGGGTGGAAAATAGATTGGTAGAGAAAGGGTTAAGCCTTCAATTCTTGGCAATCAACAGAGCATGTGGGCAGCAGCCAAGAAGTCCACCTACACCCAAACCCCATAGTCCTCAAAGATTTATTTATTTATTTATTTATTTATTTATAAAGTATATTACCAGGAAGGATACATTGAGATTTCTCTCGTTTTCAAGTATGTCCTGGGTTCAAGAACTTTGAAGTGTTACAGTTACAGAAATTCAAAGTAATACAATGCAATATATTAACAAACAACACAAATATACAGATTAACAGAAAATAAATATGTAGGAAATAAAGTCACTAGGTTACATGTTTACAGGTGCATTCTGTATTGAGGTATGTTAGTAAGGAGCTCTTGAGTGACTTAAGACTGGGGGAAGATTTGATGGTGTCTGGGAGGTTATTCCATAATTGTGGTGCTCTGTAGGAATATGAGGACCGAGCCACTGTCTTTTTGTATTGTGGTATTGCAAGTAAGGTGCTGGTCCTGGATCGGAGGTTATAGGATGAGGGTACTGCTGGAGGAAGCAGTCTATTCAGGTAGGGTGGCAGCTTCCCAGAAATGCTCTTAAACACCAGGCTGGAAAGGTGAAGGGTGCGTTTAGACTCCAGCGATGGCCAGTTTAGCTCTTTTAACATGAACACCAACAGAAACGGGTCTCAGGCAGCTGGTTCCAAAATTTATTCAGGGAGGGAAAAACCCCAAGGGGTAAAAAATCGTGGTGACCACGATTTTTTACCCCTTGGGGTTTTTCCCTCCCTGAATAAATTTTGGAACCAGCTGCCTGAGACCCGTTTCTGTTGGTGTTCTGGATGAGGAGGGGGGACAGTCGGCGCCCCCACATACGGTGACTCGGCGCTAGTTTCGGTGGGCTCCCGCCATTTTGGAGATTGCAGCGCTTGTTTTGGATCTCATAGCTCTTTTAACATGTCACAATGGTGAGTCATGTAGTTACATTGTAATGCAAAGCGGCAGAAGGAGTTATCCAATGTAGTAAGTTTCTGAAGGTATGTTTGTGGGGCCGCTGCATACACTACATCTCCGTAATCAATAGCCGGCATAAGCATTTGTTGTACAATCTGCTTTCTTACCGCGGGGCTCAGGCAGGATTTGTTTCTGTACAGGGCACCTAGTTTGGGGTAAAGTTTAGATGAGAGTTTTTCGATGTGGGGCCAAAGGATAGATTAGGGTCCAACCACATACCTAGATATTTGAGAGAAGTGACTGTGGTCAGCGTGCCATTTGATTTTGTCCCAACACATAGATGGGGATTTTGCAATTTGTGTAGTTTAGGTGCTGTTCCAAAGAGCATCGTTACAGTTTTGTCAGTATTTAAAAAAAGTTTGTTGTGTTTGATCCACTTTTCTACCTCTGTGAATTGTTCTTGCAGCACGGCCTCCATCTGCGGGAGATTTGGTTTGCTGGTATAGATTACAGTGTCGTCTGCGTACATATGTACAGTTGAGGCTTTGCAGACGTTGGGCAGATCATTTATGAATATTGTGAATAGCAGGGGGCCTAGTATTAAGCCTTGGGGTACGACGCAAGTGACTGGGAGCAGGAGGGAGGAGCTGCCAGAAATTGACACATATTGTGATCGATCGGATACATATGATTGATACCAGGTTAGCGTGCGATCACCAATGTCAGAGTTATTAAGTTTTTCTAACAAGATGCCATGGTCTACCATGTCAAAGACCTTGGCAAAATCAAGGAAGATGGCTTCAGTTAGGTTTCCTTGTTTCATCCCAGCTTGCATATCATTGCAGACTTTTAAATGGGCAGTTGTAGTTGAGTGATTTGGATGAAAGCCTGATTGATCCGGGGTTAAGTAGTTCCAATATTGATAATAATCACGTAATTGTGTGTAGACGCATTTTTCCAAGATTTTTGACATTACAGGGAGCAACGATATCGAACGGTAGTTGGATACCAAAGTACTGTCACCACTTTTATGGATAGGTACCACTCTCGCAGAATTCCAGAGTTTAGGTATGTATCCAGTTGCCAGTGATTCATTTATTAGGGTTGCGACAGGATTTACAATTGCTGGCGCACTGATTTTCAGCAGCATTGCTTGTATTTGATCATTTCCGGATTGGTATTTCATTTTTTGCTTACGGAGAAGTTTAGTAACGACACTGACAGGCACTGGTCTAAAACTGAATTCCTGTCCGATACAGGGACTTTGCACAGTTGGAGGGGCCTGACCTGCATGAGGCCTCTCTGATTGCATGTCATTTCCTAGCTTGGCAATCAAAGTGGTGGCACATCCAACAAAATAATCATTAAAGGCATTTGCTACATCTAGGGGGTGTTGCAGGGTTTGGTTGTTTACTTTGACAGCAGCCGGCTGGGAGTGGACTGGGGGTGCTTGTATGTTACTTATGGTTCTCCAAATGTTTCTAGGGTTTGATATGTTATTGTTTAGATTTTCATTGAAGTAATGGGCTTTGGCCATTTTTGTTTGTTTTGTGCATTCATTCCGGCATTTTCGGTATTCGTAGTGATCGTTCATGGAACCAGTACTCTTGAAATTTGACCATAGTGAATCTCTAAGATGGTACATTAGTGTAAGATCAGCTGTAACCCAGGGGAGATGGGTCCCTTTTACTCGCACTTTATGCAGCGGGGCATGGGAATTCCAGACTTGCAGGAGCTCAGACTGAAACTATTCAACTGCACAGTCTAGGTCTGGGATTAGGTTTAGCCTGTACCAGGGGAGCTGTTTGAGATCACTTAGGAAGGATTCAAGAATAAATTTCTTGAAAGACCTGGTGGTTATTACCTTTGGGGGAGATTTCAAGGCCTTTATTTTGCGCACGCAGTACACTAGACAATGGTCACTAAAGCTATTAGAATACAGGAGGCAGGCATTCTTGCTATCAGGAGATGAGGAGAGAATCCAGTCCAGCAAGGTATGGTTAGGGCTTTTCATATTAATGTGAGTGGGGGAGGAGATTAATTGAGTTAGCTGCAAAGTTTTAAACAGTGAGCAGTGTTTATTGTTTTTAGGATTTAGCCAATCTGTATTAAAATCGCCGAGAATCAGCAGTTCACTTTTTTGGTTTTGGGCAAGTAGGTTATTAAGGATTTGAGATATGTCAGAGAGGGAGTGCACTGGAGAGCTCGGTGGACGATAGAACCCAGCAACAATGATTGATTTACTGAATGGGATCTCAATTATACCAGAGAGGAAATCAAAGGTGACAGGAGAGCTAGAAGTCTGTAAGGGGGTGAACTTTATGGACTCCTCAACATAAATAACATTTCCCCCTCCTCTCTTTGCTCTGTCTTTTCTATAACATGAATACCCCTGTATTGATATGGCAGAGTCTGGTACTTTTGGGGTTAACCATGACTCTGTGAGCACAATGATTTTGGGTTTGTAATAGCAACGCCAAGCCTGAAGCTCATCCAATTTAGGGAGTAAACTTCTGATGTTACAGTGCACAAATGAGAGGCCTTTTTAAGTGGGGAGACTAAAGGTTGTGTCACCTATAGGACCAAGGTTAGTTTCCACATCGTTTACCAGGGAAAGTAGCAGAATAAATAGGAATTTTGACAGAGTTTTCTTTTGGTAAAGTGGTTGCAGAGTTTTAAATCTTTGTGTGGGGGTAGGAGGGCTGGATTTTAACACTCTCCACCAGCACTCAGCTGATAGGTTAAAAGAACTGAGCAGGCTGTGGTGTATTGGCACTGGTTTTCCATCCTGGGAAAGGTGTATAGAAGGAGAGAATAGTTTTAGAGAGAAGGGATGATAAAGAAAAGAGAAGCAATAGTGGGATAAACATTATAGTGAAAGGTGTTGGAGGTGAGTAAACAGGAAATAGAGAGGTACCAGAGTAAATGGTGTAGGTTGCTGCGATATCACATGATCAATTAGTTGGGTATATATCAAATGAAAACCATGAGGTGGGTGAGTGAGGGGAGGGTGGGTGAGTGAGGGGAGGGTGGGTGAGTGAGGGGGGGGAGGGTGGGTGAGTGAGGGGGGGGAGGGTGGGTGAGTGAGGGGGGGGAGGGTGGGTGAGTGAGGGGAGGGTGGGCGGGAGCAAGTCCAGCTGAATGAGGGTAATGAGCTGCTCTCTGCAAGGGCCTGCTACCAACCCTGACTGAGTTTGGGGTGTGTGCTGAAAGAGAAATCAAGATTGCAAATACACTGTAGCATCACATTAGGTTGAAATTGTCCAGGAACTTAGGGGGGAGTTTGTAGGGGGCAATAAAAGTTAAGGTTCGTTGAACAGGACATTGGGCAGAATAGCAGGCTTAGAGCAAATGGGTAGAAAATTTAGAAAAAGGGAGTGGAATGCAGAATTCAGATAGCATTACAACAATTCAAATATATATAAAGATACACTTGTGTGCTATACATACATATACGTGTATATATATACACACATATATTTATATATACATATACACACACGTATAGATTATGTGACTCCTTTCTCCCATTATACCCCTATGCACCCAACAAAGGGGTCAATGTCATGCCCCCCGATATACTGTAGCCCCCGCCTGCTAAACACAATACGTTCAGAAACAAAAGCAAATAAAATACCTATTGCGTATGTTATAACTCATCAGGGTTTTCCACATTGTTGTAGTTATTAAAAGACATTAAAGAGAACAAGCTGGCATCCTGCCCCCGGCCGCTCTGTGACAGCGGCAGCTTTGCGCTGTTTCCGGAGTGAAGGAAAACGCATTTTATGGCGAATATTTTTTTGTTGCAAATGTTTATATCAGAATGACACTTATACTGCAGAACGTCGTAAATGATTCAACTATATGTCTCTGAATATGGAAGCTGAGAGTCTGGCTTTAAAGATGATAGCGCAGATATTTCAGCTTTATATTTTATATGTGCGATTGTCAAAAATATTGACCGCTGTCTTCTGCTGGCCTGGAATTACCCTTTCCCACCGACTCGGTCTCAAACGTCAGGTGGAGTCATTGCATTTATGGGCCAGTCTCCTAAATAAATACTTACTTTCTAGTGTTTCTTTCTTTTCTTTCTTTTTTTTCAACTTTCCTTGCTCAACATGTGGTTATCCACTAATTTGGAGGCCCTTAACCCTTTCGCTGCTTAGCCATTTCACGCCTCTGTGCTGAGGTCATTTTTACCGCTTTCGCTCATCATATTTAAACACGTTTTGAAGCCATGTTTTATTATATGACCCAGACATATTATATGTCGTTCTTTCCAGCAGACTCGGCAGATTCATAATATATCATTATTATTTGTATATGTCATGACCTGTCTGTATATTATAACAAAAAATGCATTAAAATTAGAATTTTTAATCATCTACAGCGTGTAGAGTGTTTTAAAAATCATTAGTGCAGCATCATTGTCCACATTATAATTGAAATGTGAACAAAATTGCTGCATTTATAAAAAAAACACACAAAAAAATACATGTTTTTATTTTTTATTTTTATTTTATTTTTTTAATTTTGTTTTTACTTTGAACATGGTCATGTTTAGTATCATTCGAAAGGCCATACATAGGCCTTTCTAATGACACCATATATGACCCCCTAGCTTCCACGGTTCTGGAGATATTGGGGTTCAAAGGAACGCTAGGGGTCCCCCGGCTATCTGATGTCATCGCGCTATGCGCGATATGTCAGGAGGCGAGGGGGAACCTGGAGGTGGATCTGCCATCCAAGATGGCGGCCCCCACCGGTGCTAAATTGCGATGTGGCGCCGAATGGCGCTGCATCGCGATCTGGCATGTAAGGGGTTAAAAAAAGGCACCGCTTTAAAGGGCAGAGACTGCCCTTCAAAGCGTTGCCTTTTTTTTCTGTAAACCCTCCCGATTGGGAGGGAGTGGAATCCAAAATGATCCGCCCCTCCCTTTCAGGCGATCTCCCGGCATTGCCGGGGGGTCGCCTGGAAATGACGTCATCGCACACGGCGTGCTATTGTCATACACATTGGGGGGGCTTAACTTCAGCGTCTGAGGAGAACGCCGCGGGACCCCGGACAGAGAGGTGAGTATCTCCGCCGGGGCTCCCGCTTGTGGATGACGTGTGGGGAACGTCCTCCGCATATAGCGGGAGTCAATGAGGACGTTCCCTACACGTCATCCTCAGTGAAGGGGTTAACCCTTTCACTACCAAGGGATTTTCCAGAAAACACACATTACTTTTTTTTAAAATGTTTTTAATTACTTATACAGTAAGAAATATTTGGGAATATTCCCTATGTGTTCCATACTGTAATAACCTATTTGGCATGGAGATGTCGCCATCTGCTTGCCAAGAGAAGTTACTGCAGTTCAGATCTGAGCGCAGGATCAGTTGGGGCGATATCATTGAAACAAATTCCCAGTTGGTTTTAAAAAGTGTTGGCAGCTCAGGCATCACGCTCACACTGCTAAAACTTTAAGGGCATGATCTGGAGCCCATATGCAAATGAAATTTGTTTGTAATACATGAATTGCCTTTGCTTTGCAGCTGTGGACCACCATATCGAATTCAATCAATATTGTCGCACCAGGAGGTGCCTTGCAGAGCGAGTATAGTCACTTTCCTAGTGAAGGGGGTAACAGGTTGAGCCAGTAACGAGGAGCTGCTAGTGGAAAATGCACTGTGAGCCATTAACACCTAGCAGCTGCTTATAGCCAGCTATATGAGCCGATAACTCATAATACATAGAAACATAGAAACATAGAAACATAGAAAAATGTCGGCAGATAAGAACCTTTCGGCCCATCTAGTCTGCCCAATTACATGGATACTTTACCTGGATTTATCTTTTGTTTAGGATAGCCTTATGCCTATCCCATGCTTGCTTAAATTCAATTACTGTTTTGGCCTCTACCACTTCTACTGGAAGACTGTTCCATGTATCCACCACCCTCTCAGTAAAATAATGCTTCCTGATGTTACTTTTAAACCTTTGCCCCTCTAATCTAAGACTATGTCCTCTTGTTTTGCTATTTTGTTTCCTTTTAAATATACTCCCTTCCTCTACCTTGTGGATTCCCTTTACGTATTTAAATGTTTCTATCATATCTCCTCTGTCTCGTCTTTTTTCCAAGCTGTACATGTTAAGATCATTAAGCCTTTCCTGGTAACTTTTCTCCTTCAAGCCGTACACCATTTTAGTAGCCCTTCTCTGAACTCTCTCTAAGATGTCTATATCCTTCTGGAGATACGGTCTCCAGTACTGCACACAGTACTCCAAGTGAGGTCTCACCAGTGCTCTGTACAGTGGCATGAGCACTTCCCTATTCCTACTGCTAATACCTCTCCCTACACAACCAAGCATTCTGCCAGCATTTCCTGCTGCTCTATTACATTGACTACTTACCCTTAGATCCTCTGAAATAATGACCCCTAAATCCGTTTCCTCAGATGTTGAGGTTAGGACTGTATCAAATATTCTATATTCAGCCCTTGGGTTTTTACGTCCCAGGTGCATTATCTTGCACTTATCCACATTAAAACTCAATTGCCACAGCTCCGACCATTTTTTTAGTTTACCTAAATCATTTGTCATTTGGCTGATCCCTCCAGGAACGTCAACCCTGTTGCAAATCTTTGTGTCATCAGCAAAAAGACATACTTTTCCATTAATACCTTCTGCAATATCACTAATAAAAATATTAAAGAGAATGGGTCCAAGTACTGACCCCTGAGGTACCCCACTGGTAACAAGACCTTGCGCCGAATAAACTCCATTTACCACAACCCTCTGTTGCCTGTCACTCAGCCACTGCCTAATCCATTCAACAATATTGGAATCCAAGCTCAAAGATTGCAATTTATTGATAAGCCTTCTATGGGGAACAGTATCAAAAGCCTTACTGAAATCTAAATAAGCAATGTCTACTGCACCACCTGTGTCTATTATTTTTGTTACCCAATCAAAAAAATCAATAAGATTAGTTTGGCATGATCTCCCTGAGGTTAACCCATGTTGTTTCTGATCCTGTAATCTATGTGTTTTTAGATGTTCAACAATCCTTTCCTTTAACATGGTTTCCATTAATTTCCCCACTACTGACGTAAGACTAACTGGCCTATAGTTCCCCGGTTCCTCCCTACTACCCTTCTTGTAAATGGGCACAACATTTGCTAATTTCCAGTCTTCTGGGACGACTCCTGTTAACAAGGATTGGTTAAATAAATCTGTTAACGGTTTTGCT
Organism: Leptobrachium leishanense; assembly: GCA_009667805.1. Classification (NCBI taxonomy): domain Eukaryota; kingdom Metazoa; phylum Chordata; class Amphibia; order Anura; family Megophryidae; genus Leptobrachium; species Leptobrachium leishanense. The sequence continues at coordinate 55,373,619 of CM019063.1, read as the reverse complement.
ATTACATCACTGAGCTCTTTTAATAATTTAGGATGGATCCCATCAGGCCCCATTGACTTATTTGTCTTTACTTTAGACAGCTGCTTTAGAACCTCCTCCTCTGTAAACTCATATGTAAATGTATCTTTAGTGTTCTCTCCTAACTGAAGTCCCTTTCCTTCCTTTTCTTCTGCAAAGACTGAACAAAAATATTCATTGAGGCAGTCAGCGAGACTTTTATCCTCTTCTACATACCTTCCTTCCTTTGTTTTAAATCTAACTAATCCTTGTTTTACTTTTCTTTCCTCGTTTATGTATCTAAAAAATGTTTTGTCCCCCTTTTTTACTGACTGAGCTATTTTCTCTTCTGCGTGTGCTTTGGAAGCTCTTATACATATGGGAGATATAGTTTACATTTCAAAACATTTTAAAGAAATAAAAAAAGATCCTACCTAAGCTTTCTGGATACCCCTTATCTGCTTTACAATAGGTAGTATGAGCAATAACATTTACTGCATCTCTTCATGCACTGATTTTCACTTTATTTTTTTATTATTAGGTGTTGCATGTTTAACAACTTCACTACCAAGCACTCTTTGTTGCAATAAATATTATGGTTTACCTAACACTTGAGATGCATAGTTAACAATCAAATACAGAGTAAAATTGCAATTTTGCACAGAGATGATTATTCCAGAATAATTAAATGATTAAAATTATGTAAATTTGCCATTTTTAATTTTTCATGTATTAATTTATCCTTTACGGAAACAGTGCTGGGATGAAAGGTTCTAAACTCTAGATGGCGTCCCTCATCTTCCACAGTGTCACAGAGGGTCTGCGTTATCAGCCAAAGAAATGGCCTTTGTGTCAGGCGCAGTAAATGTGCTGCAGACAGATAATAAAATGGTGAGATCTCCTGCTTATGGGGGTTTGTAGTGATCAGAATGAGATTATTAGCAATGTAATATCTGTATGTGCCGCATAATGCCTGTGTAAGGCAATTACAGCAACACCTTGTATCTATATGTGCTGCATAATGCCTGTGTATGACAATTACAGCAACACCTTGTATCTGTATGTGCTGAATAATGCCTGTGTATGGCAATTACAGCAACAGATTGTATCTGTATGTGCTGCATAATGCCTGTGTATGGCAATTACAGCAACACCTTGAATCTGTATGTGCTGCATAATGCCTGTGTATGGCAATTACAGCAACACCTTGTATCTGTATGTGCTGCATAATGGCTGTGTATGGCAATTACAGCAACACCTTGTATCTGTATGTGCTGCATAATGCCTGTGTATGACAATTACAGCAACACCTTGTATCTGTATGTGCTGAATAATGCCTGTGTATGGCAATTACAGCAACACCTTGTATCTGTATGTGCTGCATAATGCCTGTGTATGGCAATTACAGCAACACCTTGTATCTGTATGTGCTGAATAATGCCTGTGTATGGCAATTACAGCAACACCTTGTATCTGTATGTGCTGCATAATGCCTGTGCAAGGCAATTACAGCAACACCTTGTATCTGTATGTGCTGCATAATGCCTGTGTATGCAATTACAGCAACACATTGTATCTGTATGTGCTGCATAATGCCTGTGTTTGGCAATTACAGCAACACCTTGTATCTGTATGTGCTGCATTATGCCTGTGTATGGCAATTACAGCAACACCTTGTATCTGTATGTGCTGCGTAATGCCTGTGTAAGGCAATTACAGCAACACCTTGTATCTGTATGTGCTGTGTAATACCTGTGTATGGCAATTACAGCAACACCTTGTATCTGTATGTGCTGCGTAATGCCTGTGTAAGGCAATTACAGCAACACCTTGTATCTGTATGTGCTGCATAATGCCTGTGTATGGCAATTACAGCAACACCTTGTATCTGTATGTGCTGCAGAATGCCTGTGTATGGCAATTACAGCAACACCTTGTATCTGTATGTGCTGCATAATGCCTGTGTATGACAATTACAGCAACACCTTGTATCTGTATGTGCTGAATAATGCCTGTGTATGGCAATTACAGCAACACCTTGTATCTGTACGTGCTGCATAATGCCTGTGTATGCAATTACAGCAACACTTTGTATCTGTATGTGCTGCATAATGCCTGTGTGTGGGAATTACAGCAACAGCTTGTATCTGTACTGTACAGGGATTTACACTCATTATAACCCCTGAATTTTAGGAGGTCCAGAGCTTTCCCTGTATTCTGCCCTCTCCCCTGCTGCTATAAAGCCGCAGTAAAGTTTGTTGAGCTTTTAGTTAGAGTGAAGGCTACTCCTTGCAGCTTATTTACAGTAATACTCAGTGCCAGGAGTGAGGTCTCACAGAAATTTGTTTTAAAAATGCATACAAAACTGGTTTTATATACTATTTTTTTTAATTTTAACTCTATTACAATGCTAAATCGAGTATATACATTTTTGGCAGCGATAGGGTTAGGTTCACATTTCTAAATTCATGTTTTTTTTTCTTTTAAAATTAAAAATGTAATAAATAAATCAATAATTTTCTATACATATTCCATATGTTCACACCCTAGTATAATGTGCTGCATGGTATGTTCATGGTCCTGAAAATTTTACATGTATTTATAGACATTTCCATGTGAGTTTAACCCTTATATAACACAAACTTTAATATTTAGATTTTTCCATTTTTCTTATTTCAGGTCACAAAAACTGCAACCGAAAAAAAAGATGATTACAAGGTGATTTATTGTTACCCGAGTCGAGATTTCTCAGCCAGAGATGATATTTAAATAATGTCTATGTTGCATATCCCGGAGCTAAAGGTTTAAATGAGTTTGTCTCGAGCTTCGTCTTGAAAGGGAAAGACATAGAGCAGATGTTTAATGATTGGGTGAAATATGGAAGAGAGAACTTTACAGAATTGTTATTTATTTTTCAAAGACTTCTTAAAAGTAAATGTTGAAGATACATTCAGGGTTAGTCAAAGAGATCCGAATGGCTGGAGAAAGGTAACCGAACGCTGAAAATCAGCGTTCGGTTACCTTTCTTGGCCATTCGGCTATCCAGAGTGCAGGCAATTCGCCAAATCCTGACGAATTGCCTGCACATACGGTGCCTGTTCGGTGCCTGTTCGAGGGCAGTGAAATCCCCAAGAAAAAGCATTGCTTCGGCTATTCAGAGAACACAAACCAGCAGTGAAAAGTTGCCGAATTGCCCTGACATTCGGTGGTTTAATTTGGCAGGTTTATTCAGGAGAATCCCATAGGCTTCAATGTTAAAAATATTCCCATTTTAATTCAATATCTAATAAACCGTTCATTATAAAATTCTGCAATAAAAAGTCTCTTTATTTATAGATTTTTTTAGGATATTTTAAGCTTTTTTTTTTTTTTTTTTTTTAAAGTCCGATTTTTTTTTTTAACTTTACTTCTTTTCTCTGAACCAGCCCTCTTTATTATCATTCATTGGATCATATGTAAATTTCAGACATTTTCGCTCAGTAGTTTCTTTGCAAACAGCTTTTCACTTTTCAATCATTCAAGCAAACTGTTTCACTAATTTATTCACTCCATTCGTCTGCGGTGTCGGCTTTTTCCAGCGGCTGCTCTGCGTGTGATCGGCTCCTGCTCGGGTTTTTCTGGTGTCTTCGACGGGTTAATCCAGATGTTTTTGCGGGTTTTCGGTGAGCATTCGGCGGGTTTTTGGCGGGTTTTCAGCAGCTTTTCCCTGCACTTCAACGGCCCTGCGGTGCTTGCTGAATACACCTCAGGGTCGCCGAAATGGGAAAGCTAATTTGCACCGAATTGAAAAGTCACCGAACGTGCGGGGGCTTTTCGATTCTCTTTGAATAACCCTGATTGTAACTGGCGCATTACAATCCATTACTATGGACGAGTTAATATATATTGTAATATCCTATAAAAAAAAATAACTCTGAATAACAAGTCGTTTTGGTCTGAAATCACGAAGAATAACTTTTTTTGTAATAAAGATTGATATTTCTCGATGAACAGAAAATTGCTTTATCTTTTCGTTTTAATGTACAAAGTCTGCTTAGAATATAATAAAATATATAATAAAACCAATGAGCTTTAATGGATGATTGTGTATTCGCAGCGCAACCAGCATGATCAGAAGTTAAAAAAGAAATCTGTGCTCGGTGCTAGACATAAAGAATTGTTAAATATGTTCAATCTAAAAGAGCTGGAGGCCACAGTCTGATAAAATTGTTCTGGAAAATCCCAGGTTTCTCGGCTCTGCAGTAAATCGCTCAGGGTATGTGAAAAATAGAAAGTTTTAGCTGTGTAAGTTATGTAAGAGTCAGAGTGGAAACAAATTGGATTTGATGAAAATTAGGGATGTTTCGGGTTTCGGAATTTCATGAAATTTCCCGATTCGTGCATTCGGATTCGGCCGATTTTCCGAAAATTTTCGGATCCGAAAACGGCAGATCCGAACAAATTTTAGAGCCGAAACGAAAACTTTAAAAATTTTCGAATGGACTAGTAATGTGTAAAATCGAAATTCATTTTCGTTCCATTCGTGATTTCGGCTCCATTCCTGACTTCAGTTCCATTTCAGTAATTTCGGACATCGCATTTATATCGCTGATTCGGTAATTACATTTTGTATCATTCCCATCTCAATGTATCCTTCCTGGAAAACCAGAGAAATCTCAATGTATCCTTCTTGTATAACCAGAGAAATCTCAATGTATCCTTCTTGTAAAACATGAGAAATCTCAATGTATCCTTCCCGGGAAACCAGAGAAATCTCAATGTATCCTTCCTGGAAAACCAGAGAAATCTCAATGTATCCTTCTTGTATAACCAGAGAAATCTCAATGTATCCTTCTTGTAAAACATGAGAAATCTCAATGTATTCTTCTTGTAAAACATGAGAAATCTCAATTTATCCTCCCCGGGAAACCAGAGAAATCTCAATGTATCCTTCTTGTAAAACATGAGAAATCTCAATGTATCCTTCCCGGGAAACCAGAGAAATCTCAATGTATCCTTCCTGGGAAACCAGAGAAATCTCAATGTATCCTTCTTGTAAAACATGAGAAACCTCAATGTATCCTTCTTGTAAAACATGAGAAATCTCAATGTATCCTTCCCGGGAAACCAGAGAAATCTCAATGTATCCTTCTTGTAAAACATGAGAAATCCCAATGTTTCCTTCCCGGGAAACCAGAGAAATCTCAATGTATCCTTCCTGGGAGACCAGAGACATCTCAATGTATCCTTCTTGTAAAACATGAGAAATCTCAATGTATCCTTCTTGTAAAACATGAGAAATCTCAATGTATCCTTCCCGGGAAACCAGAGAAATCTCAATGTATCCTTCTTGTAAAACATGAGAAACCTCAATGTATCCTTCTTGTAAAACATGAGAAATCTCAATGTATCCTTCCCGGGAAACCAGAGAAATCTCAATGTATCCTTCTTGTAAAACATGAGAAATCTCAATGTATCCTTCTTGTAAAACATGAGAAATCTCAATGTATCCTTCTTGTAAAACATGAGAAATCTCAATGTTTCCTTCCTGGGAAACCAGAGACATCTCAATGTATCCTTCTTGTAAAACATGAGAAATCTCAATGTATCCTTCCCGGGAAACCAGAGAAATCTCAATGTATCCTTCTTGTAAAACATGACAAATCTCAATGTATCCTTCTTGTAAAACATGAGAAATCTCAATGGCAGAATTATCGTATCATATATTTATCGTATCCAAAAAACCATTAGTTTACGTCAAAAAGAATAGACACTTTGAAACGAGGAGAACAGACGTTCCGAAAAACACGAAAATTTCCGAAATCACAAAAAAAGTCGATATGAAAAACGAACCGAACCGAAACGGAAATCGGCCGAAACGAGTCGAAATGAAAATTTACAAAATCCGAACAAACCGAACCGAATCGAACCGAAAAAAAAATTGGTGCACAAGCCTAATGAAAATAAAAATAAAAGAAAATCTTCCGTATGCATTGAAATATCTAAAAATGACCTGTCGCTGCTCTCATTGGTCAACGTTACTCTGCGAGCGGAAAGGCGAAAGCCACAATGTATCAAAGTGCAATATGTACAGGCGATCGTTAATTGGCGCAAGTGCCAACGAAGAAATCAACCTGGGTGGCCACAAGTCTGCCCTTGCAAGAATCAGGAGCAGGGCCAGCCCAATACATTTTGCTTCCTGGATCTCAGGATGAAATGCTGCCCCCCCCCAAAAAAAACATGTGTATCACAGAGCTTCACAGCAATAAAACAAAAAATATTATAGATTATTAATAATTACATAGACAAGTACTTATATTAAGTAACTTATATACACGGTGATAGTTATACTAAAATAAATTGAGGTATAAAATATATTTATTATGTATTTAAGATACATTATACAATTATTTTAATACATAATTTGTTAAAATAACTTAACATTTTAAATATAATGTATTAATGTATATCTTAATAGCTAAAATAAATATAACAAATTATATTAAAGTTCATTTATTAAAATATCTATTACCCTTTTAGATTAAAAATAATGAAATATTATAAATAATACATTTAAATAATATATTTTTAAATGACTGCATTTTCTGGCAAAATGCTGCCCCTGTGAAAGGTATGTGCTCCATAATGACTCACAGAATGGGGCATGTGCTCCATACGGATTCACAGAATGGGGCATGTGCTCCATAATGACTCACAGAATGGGGCATGTACTCCATAATGACTCACAGAATGGGGCATGTGCTACATAATGACTCACAGAATGGGACATGTGCTCCATAATGACTCACAGAATGGGGCATGTGTTCCATACTGACTCACAGAATGGGGCATGTGCTCCATACTGACTCACAGAATGGGGCATGTGCTCCATAATGACTCACAGAATGGGGCATGTGCTCCATAATGACTCACAGAATGGGGCATGTGCTCTATAATGACTCACAGAATGGGGCATGTGCTCCATAATGACTCACAGAATGGGGCATGTCCTCCATAATGACTCACAGAATGGGGCATGTCCTCCATAATGACTCACAGAATGGGGCATGTCCTCCATAATGACTCACAGAATGGGGCATGTGCTCCATAATGACTCACAGAATGGGGCATGTACTCCATAATGACTCACAGAATGGGGCATGTCCTCCATAATGACTCACAGAATGGGGCATGTGCTCCATAATGACTCCCAGAATGGGGCATGTACTCCATAATGACTCACAGAATGGGGCATGTGCTTCATAATGACTCCCAGAATGAAGCATATGCTCCAAAATGATGCACAATATGATGCATACAGGGTTATTCAAAGAGATCCGAATTGAGGCCGAAAGGTAACCGAACAGTGAAATTCAGCGTATGGTTACCTTTCCTGGCCATTCGGTGTGACAGAGTACAGGATCATGTGTATATAAGCCTGAGGTTGCAACGTGCTGTGTATCCAGGTTACTAACAGGTTAAAGGCTCCTGCCCTGCTAGCACACCTTTTCTCCATCCTAATTAGCTCAGGCCTATTTAGTAGGTCTGGGAGAACAGGGAAATAGTTCAGAGTGGAGCTGAACCAAGCCCAGAGAGGTTGTCTCCTAAGTTGTCTGGTAAGGAACTGACTTCTGGTTACCTACTGTTCAAAACCTATAGTTTATGTGGTGGCAGCGGTGGGATGTGTGTCGTGCCGGTTCAGTTGCCACAAGAACCTTAAAGGTACAGGACCCATAGAAAATGGAGGACGTTGTGAAGGCCCTGGTGAAGGCCACGGCGGTGCAGCAAGAAACAAATAGGCAAGCTGCAGCCCAACAAGAAACAAACCGGCAAGCTGTAGCAGCGCAGCAGGAGGGCAACAGACTCTTAGCCCAACAAATTGGAGCCCTGGCGGAGGCACAGAAGTCTGACCACGCGCTGCTTAAAGGTATCCTGGAATATATCGCTAACCCGGAGGGCCTGTGCAAACAGGAGGGGTTAGAAAAATACGGGCAAGCAATTGTTTGCAGAAAATGACTCCCGAAGATGATGTGGAGAGCTATCTGCTGGCTTTTGAGCGAACAGCCACCCGTGAAGCCTGGCCTCCAGAACAGTGGGCAGGAATTATTGCTCCTTTTCTCCTGGGAGAAGCACAAAAAGCATATTTTGACCTAGAAGAGGAAGCCGCTGCAGATTATCCACAGTTAAAGGCGGAAATAATGGCCCGGATGGGCATCACCACTACTGTAAGGGCCCAGCATTTTTACAAATGGCGATTCAATGAGAGACAGGCTCCTAGATCCCAGATGTTTGACCTAATCCACCTGGCCCGGAAATGGCTCAGACCGGAGTCCCAGAGTCCTGCCCAGATGGTGGAATCCCTAGTACTGGATCGATATTTAAGAGAACTTCCCAGTGGTCTTCGTGAGTGGGTCAGCCAAGGAAACCCCACTAATTATGACGCCATGATAGCCCAAGTAGAAAGATACTTGTCTGCAAAAGACTTGGAAAAGTCCTCTAGGTATCTGGGGCCGAACCAGAGACCAAAAGTCCAGCGGAGTGAACCTGAAGCTACTTCCAGAGAAGGAGTGCATCTGCGCAAAACAGACTCCAGGACCCCCCTTCCTTTGAAAAATGACCACTTTGGTGGAAACTCCATAACCTGCTTCGAGTGTGGGGGTAAAGGCCATGTCAGGGCACGGTGCCCTAACCTCCCGGAGCCAATGCAGTGTGGACTTGGGGAGAACCCCCAAAACTTTTGTGGACTACTCTGCTTAGCGGGCCTGGTAGAAGATTTGCATACTTTCCGAGTACCAGTCCAGTTGAATAATCAACATACAGTGGCACTAGTTGACTCTGGAAGTGCCTTGACTCTAGTGGCTGGTGGCTTAGTCAAGCCGGCACATATACAGGAGCACCACACAGTGGGTGTGCTTTGTATTCACGGAAGTACTGTGAGATATCCTACCGCCGATATAGAGGTTTATGTACAAGACAGGCTGGTAAAGACAACAGCGGTAGTTGTGGCACGGTTACCCTATTCCTTTGTCATAGGAAGGAACTTCCCTGACTTTTACTCCCTCTTGCAGTCCCCAACACTGTTAAAACAAGGTGATAGTCTTCTCGACATATTCCCTTTTTCTCACCCTGACTTGTATGTTACCAATCCAAAAAGGCACAAAACCAGGAGGCAATGCAGAGAAAGCAGACGGAGGTTTAATAAAGCCATTAACGGGGTTTTGCTGGGTGACCATGGGAAACGGTCAGGGAAAGGTGTTGGCACTCAGTGTACTGAAGAAGAGATGGTGGGTGAACAAAAGGAACCCCACACGAGCAAGACATAGAGGTTGGGGCGAATGACCCCAGAGCTTTGGATACTTCCAGTTAGCTTTGGGAGAGCACAGGTAAATGACCCTCTGTTACAGAATGCTAGGAGTACTGTGGTGGAGGTGAATGGGGTACCTGTTGAAGGTAGTACAAAAGCTACATGTCCCTATTTTATCCTCAGAAATGACCTGCTGTACAGAATAACTTTAGATGAGGGCCAAGAAACTGAGCAGCTAGTGGTGCCTTCTTCCTACACCCGGAAGGTGCTGGATTTTTCCCACTCTCATCTCTTGGGGGGACACTTGGGAGTGTAGAAAACTCAAGAACGGGTTCTAAGACGGTTCTTTTGGCCAGGGGTATATGAGGAAATTAAGAGGTATTGTGCTTCTTGTCCCGAATGCCAACTCTCCTCCCCCAAACCTAAGCTAAAAGCACCCCTCATACCTCTTCCGATTGTTGATGTGCCCTTTGAGAGAATTGGTATGGACCTAGTGGGTCCGTTGGATAAATCTGCTAGGGGTCACCAGTAAATCTTAGTGATCCTCGATTATGCCACCCGATATCCCGAGGCCATACCAATGCGGAAGGCCAATTCCCAAAACATCGCAAAGGAATTGGTCCATGTGTTTGCCCGTGTTGGCATTTCAAAGGAAATACTAACCGATCAAGGTACTCCATTTGTTTCCCGGCTTATGAGGGACTTATGTAAGTCATTGAGTATACGTACCTTGAGGACCTCAGTGTACCATCCCCAGACAGATGGGCTGGTAGAGAGGTTCAATCGCACCCTGAAAGGGATGTTACGAAAAGTTGTTAGTCGGGATGGGAAAGAATGGGACCTACTGCTCCTGTACCTGCTTTTTGCTGTCAGAGAGGTTCCACAGAGCTCTACAGGTTTCTCACCATTTGAACTCCTGTATGGGAGGCACCCCAGGGGGATACTAGATGTTCTACGGGAAACCTGGGAGGAACAAGGTGTCCCTGGGACAAATGTGGTACAGCATGTGGAACAGATGCAAGGGCGTATGGCCCGAATTGTTCCTCTTGTACGCCAGCACATGGAGCAGGCACAAAGTGTCCAAAAACTACACTATGACCAAAGGCCCACTATGAGAGAATTTAAAAGGGGTGACCGGGTTATGGTCCTTGTTCCCACGGCAGAGAGTAAGCTTCTGGCCCAGTGGCAGGGGCCTTACGAAGTTCTGGAGAAAGTGAGTCCTGTAAATTACAGGCTCAGTCAGCCCAATCGCCGTAAGAAGGAGGCCGTGTTTCATATAAACCTTCTGAAGCAATGGAGGGACAGAGAAGCCAGTGCAGTTGCCATGGGGGACATAACGATAGGTTCCCTTGCCTTTGAACAGTCGGTGTCAATTTCAGCAGAGCTGACTCCTGAGCAAGCAGAGCAGGCTAATGACATGGTTGAGAGAAATGGGGATGTCTTCTCGCCAATACCGGGCAGAACCTGGGAGATTACCCATGACATTCTTACGGAGCCTGGAGCTACTGTTAGAATTAATTCCTACAGGATTCCCGAGGCCAGAAGGGAAGCGGTAAGGGCTGAGGTTAAGAAAATGCTTGAGCTCGGGGTGATAGAAGCATCTCATAGTAACTGGTCCAGCCCAATTGTTTTGGTGCCCAAACCTGATGGCTCTATAAGGTTCTGCAATGACTTCAGAAAGTTGAATGAAGTCTCAAAGTTTGACGCCTATCCCATGCCACGGGTCGATGAGTTGGTGGAGAGACTCGGAAAAGCTAGATTTCTCTCTGTGTTGGATCTGACCAAGGGTTATTGGCAGATACCACTATCTAAGCGCGCCAGGGAGAAGACAGCTTTTACCACACCTGATGGCTTGTTCCAATATACAATAATGCCATTTGGTCTACATGGTGCCCCGGCAACCTTTCAGAGACTGATGGACAAGTTACTCAGGCCCCATGCCCATTATGCGTCCGCCTATCTCGATGACGTTATTATTCATAGCACAGACTGGGACTCGCACCTGCCAAAAGTAGAGGCAGTGCTGGACACCCTTAGGAAGGCTGGGTTGACAGCAAACCCCTCTAAGTGTGTTATCGGCTTAGCAGAAGCCAAATACCTGGGCTACGTGGTTGGGAGAGGGTTGGTGAAACCTCAGATTGACAAGGTGGGAGCCATACAGAATTGGCCTCGACCACTTAGAAAGAAACAGGTCAGAACATTTCTTGGAATGGTTGGGTACTATCGCCGGTTTATACCCCATTTTGCTACCAGAGCTGCTCCCCTCACTGACCTCATTAAGGCAAGAGTACCAGACATGGTGTGCTGGGACAGCAAAACAGAGGAGTCCTTCTTGGATCTTCGCTCTGTAGTGTGCCAGAAACCGATCCTGGTAGCGCCAGACTTTACGAAGGAGTTTTTCTTACAGACTGATGCCTCTGACGTGGCTTAGGGGCTGTACTTTCCCAGTATGTAGATGAGGAAGAGCATCCCGTGTTATACCTAAGCCTAAAGCTATTACCCCGAGAGCGGCGCTATGCTGTGGTTGAAAAGGAGTGTTTGGCCATAAAGTGGGCCATGGACACTCTCAAATATTACTTGCTGGGACGACGGTTTACCCTGGTCACTGACCATGCTCCCTTGCGTTGGATGCACACCAACAGGGACAGGAACTCCAGGGTCCTGCGGTGGTTTTTGTCGTTGCAACCGTTTGACTTTGTTGTGCAGCACCGGGCTGGTCTGCTGCATGGGAACGCTGATGCTCTCTCTAGAGTGCATGGCCTTGCAGCGACGGCAGCTTCTCACTCCTGTGTTCAGCTGGGGAGGGGGATGTGTGACAGAGTACAGGATCATGTGTATAAAAGCCTGAGGTTGCAACGTGCTGTGTATCCAGGTTACTAACAGGTTAAAGGCTCCTGCCCTGCTAGCACACCTTTTCTCCATCCTAATTAGCTCAGGCCTATTTAGTAGGTCTGGGAGAACAGGGAAATAGTTCAGAGTGGAGCTGAACCAAGCCCAGAGAGGTTGTCTCCTAAGTTGTCTGGTAAGGAACTGACTTCTGGTTACCTACTGTTCAAAACCTATAGTTTATGTTTTTTTTGTGCTGGAAGCAGAGTAGCTGCTCCAGCCTCCTGTAGTCAGAACCTACTACTGTGAGTTAGTCTCCTGACAGGAGTAGGCCTGTTCATTTGTTTATCATTTGTTGTTACTTTCTTTTCTGCGTGGCAAGACATGTGATTAAAAGGGGAATCACCCAAAAACCCGCAAGAGATTTACTGTTCACCAAATAAACGTTGTTTGCAGTGCAACCTCCTGGCTGTCCTGACCCTCTTTGGCCACGACCCTACCACATCGGCTATTCAGAGAGCAGGCAGTTTGCCAAATCTTTTTTGGTGAATTACCTGCACATACGCTGCCTGTTCGACGGCAGTGAAATCCCTATAGAGAAGCAATGGTTAATCTATTCAGAGAACAAAAACCAGCAGTGAAAAGTTGCCGAATTGCCCTGCTGTTCGGTTGTTTCATGCAGCAGATTTCTTCAGGCGAATCCCATAGGCTTCAATGTTAAAAATATTCCTGTTTTAATCCAATATCTAATAAACCGTTTATTATTTTAATCTGCAGTAAAGAGTCTCTTTATTTATAGATTTTTCAGGAATTTTTTTCATTTTTTTTTTTTCGTTTTTTTAAATCGTCTTTTCTTTTTAAATCCTTTTTTTTCTGTAACAGCCCTTTCTATTATCATTCATTGGATTTTATATGTAAATTTCAGACATTTTCGTTCTGTAGTTTCTTTGCAAACAGCGTTTCACTTTTCAAACATTCAAGCGAACTGTTTGTTATTTTTTCTCACTCCATTCGTCTGCTGTGTTCTGTTTTTCCGGTGGCTGCTCTGCGCTGTGATCGATGGCTGCTCGGGTTTGTTCGGCAGGGTTAATCCAGATGTTTTTGCGGGTTTCGGTGTGCTTTCGCCGGGTTTTGCGGTAAGCGTTCGTCAGGTTTGAGGCGGCTTTTCCCTGCACTACGACGGCCCTGTGGTGTTTGCTGAATACACCGCAGGGTCGCTGAAATGGGATCGCCAAATCGTACCGAATTGAAGAGAATGAAAAGTCACCGAATGTGCAGTGACTTTTCGATTCTCTTTGAATAACCCTGATAGGCTTCAACAAAGCTGTGGAGCATTCTCAATTAATCTGAACATATCCGATCATATTCAGATCCGGTTGATTATAACCAGTTTGTATCCATTCAAGATGCTTTTACTCTGAGAGCAATTAGGTTTGGATATCGAAAAATTGGAATTTGGATCAATCCAAATCACCGAACCACTGCTTATTCGGCTGAATTCTGAAATAATCCAAACCATATGGCACATATCTAGAAAGAAGGGCCACATGGCAAGCTGTTGGCTTATCCAGAAACACTACCCCATGGCGTCTAAGGCTAGGGTCAGACGAACGCATTTTTCACGTTGTCCGTGAAAAAGTGCGTTCGAACGAATGGACGTATTTTTTTCACGGAATACGCGATAGCGGTCATACGATGCGCATTGTCGTCCGTGATTTTGTACGGATCATCAATAAAACCCTTTTTGCGTCTGGACGTTATGTTGGCCGGACATTAGCAGTGTCTGACGTCTCCTAATCACGCAAACATGCCGCTATGCGGACGCAGCGCACTCTGTATGTCAGTAGTAGTGGTTTGACGTTCTCGAAAAAATGCGTTCGTTTCCACTTGCGTTGCATGGACGAACTTTCGTGTGACCGTTCGTCGTATGTTCCCCGGCATTGGACGTCATTTGCTGCTAGCACGGCCGTGATTTCGTGCGGCTAAACGCACGTTAAAACTGCTTTCGTCTGACCTTAGCCTAAAGCTGCTGCAACTGATGCTCTGCAGTAATTCTGATTGGGAGCTCAACAAAAGTGCTAACGATGTGTGCATAAACAAACGCTTTAGCATCACCCGACATACAATGTATTCCCTGACATCATTCAGTAATATCCAGATCCTTTCTAACTTACAGGGTTATTCAAAGAGATCCAAATGGCTGCCGAAAGGGAACCGAACGCTGAAAATCAGCATTCGGTTACCTTTCTTGGCCATTCGGCTATCCAGAGAGCAGGCAGTTCGTCAAATCCTGACGAATTGCCTGCACATACGGTGCCTGTTCGGTGCCTGTTCGAGGGCAGTGAAATCCCCATAGAGAAGCAATGCTTCATCTATCCAGAGAACAAAAACTAGCAGTGAAAAGTTGCCGAATTGCCCTGCCATTCAGTGGTTTAATTCGGCAGGTTTATTCAGGAGAATCCCATAGGCTTCAATGTTAAAAATAGTCCAGTTTTAATGCAATATCTAATAAACCGTTCATTATAATATTCTGCAGTAACGAGTCTCTTTATTTATAGATTTTTAGGATATTTTAAGCATTTTTTGGGATTATTTTGCAAACATTTTTTTCTCAGATTTTTTTTGTTTTAATTTTTTTTAAACATTTGTTATTTTTTCTGTAACAGCCCTTTTTATTATCATTCATTGGATCTTATATGTCAATTTCAGACATTTTCACTCAGTAGTTTTTTGCAAACAGCGTTTCACTTTTCAAACTGCTTTTTTTTTTTTTTTCACTCCTTTCGTCTGCGGTGTCGGGTTTTTCCGGCGGCTGCGCTACGTGGGATCGGCTCCTGCTTGGGTTTTCCCAGCGTTTTCGGCGGGTTAATTCAGATGTTTTTCCGGGTTTTCAGTGTGCATTTGCTGGGTTTTGCTGTGAGTTTTCGGCGGGTTTGCAGTGACGTTTCTCTGCAATTCGGGGACCCTGTGGTGCTTGCTAAATACATCGCAGGGTCGCCGAAATGGGATCACCAAATTGAACCGAATTGAGGAGAACGAAAAGTCACCGAACGTGCGGTGACTTTTCGATTCTCTTTGAATTACACTGATAGTTTAGATGATGAAGAAAATAATTTTGCCGTGTCGCGTCAGAGATTTTGTGTGTATTGATCCACGGTATTGATTGTGACTCCAGCCACATAATAGCTTCACAGTATTGATCATAGGTGAAAAATCATTATTCTGCAGTGACATCCTATTCCTAAGAGAGTTGTCTTAGACAGAACCATTAATGTCTTCTTTTCATGCGGTTTAGGCGTTCCAATAACATCCATATGTTTGTGCTTGTAGCGTGGGGGAAAAAATAGACTTGTCAGAATTTCTTGGCACTTACAGTATGTATAATCATTTTGGTAATAAGGACTGGAAGTGACTTTGCTGGAATCCTAAGACAGTTGTGTTCAAAATTATTCAACCCCCAATGCTGTAAAGGGTTTTAGGGAATTTAGTGTACATTTGTAATTGTATTCAGAATGAAATCCTACAAGGACTTTTTAAAGAACCATATGCAACTAAAATGACATCAATTGGTTTTGTAATACAGTAGTAAATGTTTCTTTTGTGAATTCTTCATTGACACAATTATTCAACCCCTTAAAGACTGCCACTCTGAAGAACAGAGGTTCATTCAAGTGTTTTCAATCAGGTATTGAAAACACCTGTGGATGTCACGGAGCAGCAATAAAGCATAATAAGCACCAATTAGGCAGCTTTAAAATGACTGTGATACTCAGCTCCTTCTAGACATTTACTGGTGTGGTTACAAACATGGTGAAGTCAAGAGAATGGTCAAGGAAGACAAGAGAAGAGGTGATTACTCTTCACAGGAAGGGCAATGGCTATAAGAAGATTGCAAAGATGTTAAACATACCAAGAGAGACCATAGGAAGCATCATTCGCAAGTTCAAGGCAAAGGGCACTGTTGAAACGCTACCTGGTCGTGGCAGAAAGAAGATGCTGACTTCGACTGCTGTGCGCTACCTGAGGCTAGGGTCAGACGAACGCGTTTTTCACGTTGTCCGTGAAAAAGTGCGTTCGAACGAATGGACGTATTTTTTCACGGAATATGCGATAGCGGTCATACGATGCGCATTTTCATCCGTGATTTTGTACGGATCATCAATAAAACCCTTTTGTGTCTGGACGTTATGTTGGCCGGACGTGTGCAGCGTCTGACGTCTCCCAATCACGCAAACACGTCGCTATGCGGACGCAGCGCACTCTGTACGTCAGTAGTAGCGGTTTGACGTTCTCGAAAAAATGCGTTCGTTTGCCACTTGCGTTGCACGGACGAACTTTCGTGCGGCCGTTCGTCGTATGTTCCCCGGCATTGGACGTCATTTGCTGCTAGCACGGCCGTGATTTCGTGCGGCTAAACGCACGTTAAAACTGCTTTCGTCTGACCTTAGCCTTAAGCGTAGAGTGGAGAAAAGTCCCCGTGTGACTGCTGAGGAACTGAGAAAAGATTTGTCAGATGTGGGTACTGAAGTTTCAGCTCAGACAATACGGCGCACACTGCGTAATGAAGGCCTCCATGCTAGAACTCCCAGGCGCACCCCCTTGCTGTCTCCAAAGAATAAGAAGAGTCGACTGCAGTATGCCAAAAGTCATGTGGACAAACCACAGAAGTTTTGGGATAGTGTTCTGTGGACTGATGAAACAAAATTAGAACTGTTTGGGCCCATGGATCAATGCTATGTTTGGAGGAGGAAGAACAAGGCCTATGAAGAAAAGAACACCTTGCCTACTGTGAAGCATGGCGGGGGGTCAATCATGCTTTGGGGCTGTATTGCTTCTGCAGGTACAGGGAAGCTTCAGCGTGTGCAAGGTACCATGAATTCTCTTCAGTACCAGGAGATATTGGATGACAATGTGATGCAGTCCATCACAAACCTGAGGCTTGGGACACGTTGGACCTTTCAACAGGACAATGATCCCAAGCATACCTCCAAATCCACTAGAGCATGGTTGCAGATTAAAGGCTGGAACATTTTGGAGTGGCCATCGCAGTCACCTGACTTAAATCCGATTGAGAACCTCTGGTGGGACTTAAAGAAAGCAGTTGCAGTGCGCAAGCCTAAGAATGTGACTGAACTGGAGGCTTTTGCCCGTGACGAATGGGCGAAGATACCCGTAGATCGCTGCAAGACACTTGTGTCAAGCTATGCTTCACGTTTAAAAGCTGTTATAACTGTAAAAGGATGTTGTACTAAGTACTAAGATTGAATGTCACTTGGGGGTTGAATAAAACTGATAATGACGTGAGCACAGAAAAGACATTTGTGGTTATTTCATTATAAATGTTATGTTAAACCACCAAAAATCAGGGTAAGAAATTAGGGTTCGACACTAGGGTTAGAAATAGGTTTAGACATTAGGGTTACAAATAGGGATGAGCCGAACACCCCTGTGTTCGGTTCGCATTCAAACTCGAACAATTTCAAAAGTTCGAGTTCGAACTCGAACTCGAACCAAACTCAATGCAAGTCAATGGGACTCAAAATTCGAATTTTAGAGTGCCCTCCAAGAGGACATATATGCTAGATATTTGCCATAAATGGTGTATGGGGTCCGGGTAGTGCCCTGGGGGACAGGAAACAAGGACAAAAAGTTTAAAAAAGACGTTTTTAAAGGAACAGTGAGTTTTCCATAAAATAAGGATAAAAAATTCCTTCAAATATTGTGCCTAGGAGGTCCCCATAACCTGCCCGTGAAGTGGCGGATTTGTAGGATGTATAGAAACATTGCCATCAGAGACCCACACATGACACCTAGCCACCCTTAACCCTTTCGCTGCGGAGGACGCGCTCAGCGCGTCCACCTGCAGGTACTGTTGCGTGCGGAGGACGCGTCCTCCCTTTGCGACCGATCGCTACGCCCCCCGGTGCGGGCTGACATCCTTGATGTCAGCCCAGCACCCGGGACCTCCGCCGGCACCATTTGATGTCATAACGGCGGCGCGATGACATCTAATTCAGGTGCCTCCCCGGGTGTGCGGAGGAGGTGCCTGAAAGGGAGGACCTCTCTCTCTCCCGATCGCCGGGGTCCTGCCGCTGAAGGCGGGCACGGTTTGGAAGGGCACAGCCTGCCCTTTCAAACCGTGCCTGCCTTTAACCCCTAGGGTGCTGGATCACGATTCGGCGCCGAAAAGCGCCGAATCGTGATCCTCTCCTGGAGCTGGCCCACATCTTGGATGTCGGCCAAGCTTCCGGGAATGCGCCCTGATGACTGGCGTCATCGTGCATATCACGATGACGACAGTCCTGGAGTTAACCCCTAACTGCCACCAATGGTGGAGATAGGTGGTTCATTGGAACCCCTATCTGCCGATCCGTGGCAGCTAGTGGTTAATGTTTGGTACTGTTGGATTGGTCAGAGCATGGCCTTTCCACTGATACCAAACATGACCATGTAAAATGTTTTTTTTTTAAATTTAAATAAAAAATAAAAATTATAAAAAAAACTGTTTTTGTTTTTTTTGGTTCGTTAATGCAGCAATATTGTTCCCATTTCAATTCTAATGTGAACAATGATGCTGCACTAACGATTTTTGTATGCGGTGTGTTTGTTAAAAATTGCGTAATTTTCCCCCCAAAAAAATGTAACGAGTCCCCATCTCTAATTTTTTTAACAAGCGCACCCCATACAAAATATAACGCAATTGCTCGCATGTTAAAATGTGAAAAAAAACACTTTACACATTGTAAATTATTGAAAAATCATATTTTATTGCATATTTTGTTATAATATACAGACAGGTCATGACGTATACATATAATAATGACATATTATGAATCTACCGAGTCTGACGGAAAGAACGTTATACAATATGTCTGAGTCATATACTAAAATATGCCTTCAAAACGCGTTTAATCAAGATGAGCGAAACCAGTAAAAATGAGCTCAGCACAGAGGCGTGAAATTATATGTATAAAGCAAGGTATATATGACAATGGATAGTCAGAGACTCTAGGGACTCAGCTTGTACGCTTTATGATAGACATTTTCACCTTGTGTTGTGAATTCAGAAGCATACAGAGTTCATACATGTGCAGGAGCCACATCCAGTCTGCAGACAATGTATCAAATTCATGAGACCAGACTAATTAGAAACAGATGTTATTTCCAAACACTAATTAACACCTGTTGTTTACGCCTATTTGAGGGCCCTGCTGTAAGCGCAGGTCATTTAGAGGTGAGAATATATCTAATAAACCGTTGCCTATAATATTCTGCAGTAAAGAGTCTCTTTATTTCTACATTATTATTTATGTTTATGTTTATTTATGTTATGTATAGGGAGGGAGCGCAAAGTACAGTACGCTCGCGCAAGATAGCGCAATCATCAATGCAGTAACAGATTTTTAAACCCGTTTGCCTTAGGGTTGTAATATGTTGGGTATGCTTTAAAGTCACTTAAGGCTAGGGACAGATGAGCGCATTTTCTGCGGCCACCGTCAAAATGTACGTCGATGCGTGCGCACGCATTTTTTCACGGAATACGCTTAAGTGGTCAGACGATGCGCAATTCTGGACGTATTTCATGACGATGGGGTAAAAAGAAGTCTAGGGAAATCCGGCTGTTTGAACGTTATGTTGGCCGCACACTAGCAGCGTCTGACATCTCCTAATCACGCACACACGCTGCTATGCGGCCGCAGCGCACTCTGTACGTCAGTACCAGCGGTTTAACGTTCTCGAAAAAATGCTTTCATTTTCCACTTGCGTTGCGCGGCCGGACTTCTGTGCGACCGTACTTCGTATATTGGCTGTCATTGCCCGGCATCTGCTGCTAGTGCGGCCGTGATTATGTGCGCCAGAACGCGCGTTCGCACTGCCTCAGTCTGACCCTAGCCTAACCTAGCATTAACGCTCACATATCTTAATCCTAATGCTAGCTTTAAGATTGTTGATTATTTTTTTATTATAACATTTATTTAAAACTAAGGATGGGCTGGCGGTTCGATCCGAACATGAGTTCGATTCGAACATTGCCCGTTCGGCCATTCGACGAACTTCGAACTTTTCAGGCCGTTCGCAAAAAGTTCGAAGAAAAAACTTTTGTTTTTTTTTTAAAACAAATTATTAAAAATATTAAATTTAAAAATAAAGAGACTCTTTACTGCAGAATATTATAAGCACCGGGTTTATTTTTAACATTGAAGCCTATGGGATAAAACAATCTTGTTGCTAAAACATCAGGCAGACGAGGCCCTCTAAGCAGGCACTGTAGAGGACAGCCCGCCGGGGCCTCCCAAGGATCCCTTGAGGAGTATGCAGCCTCTGGATGACAGAGCTGCGACTGTGCGGGCAGGCCAGCCGGGTGCATGTGGCAGAGAGGCGGCGCAGGCACTGGGAGGGAGCCACTTCACCTGCAGCCATGGCAGACCCCCCCACAACCAGGATCCAGGGAGCCTCCACTGACTGACCACCAGGCTAAGGTAAGGCGACACATCTCTAAAAAAAAAAAAAAATCCGAGGACATTTTTAAATGTCCCAAGGAACATAAAATAAAACTTTTTTTTTCTTTCTAATACTCACCTGATTCCTGAATCCACCAACAAGCGCAGCCTCCCGTCTCCCACGCTGTTAGACGCTGCATACATCGAAGCTCTGTGTGAAGCTTCGGAGAAGATACGCTATTAGTGTAGAGGGAGCGATACAAAATGCGCAGCCGGCTTCCTCGCTACACTAATAGCGTATTTTCTCAGAACTATACTTGTTACTTACCCTGTTTGTTCTGAGGACCCGATCTGTTGTCGGCTTTGCCTGCCATTTGATTATTCTCTCTGTGTACTCCCTGCCTGTTTTGTTTGCCTCCTTTTGCTACTGGTGTGCGCCAATTCTCACCATATACAGTAGCGCAGTACAAGTGCCTAAACTAGGGTTCCCACCTGTCCAGTTTTGACCCAGACCATCTGGGTGTGGAGTCATGTGTCCGGGTTTGACACGCTCTGCCACCCGGACACATGACTCCGAGCCTCGGAGAGGTTATACTTACTTTCCTGCGTTCCCCCGGCGCCGCCGTCTTCTCCTCCCATCTGTTTTTGCAGTTTGAAGAGGGATTGGATGGTCCGCGTCATCATGTGTCCTCTCCGCCTCCTCTGAGCCACTGTCAAGTCACGCAGGCGCAACGCGCTCACGTGACGACGTTCACATGGTTGCTCGTGCGGCTCCTACTCCTCCTGGCTGCGCAGTGACGGTGCTACTGCGTGCGTGGACTCGCTGTCACTCTTGTTGATCTCACCAGGCCAGCAGCTACTCTCCATCCACTGACTCTCACACTCTGACGCCACCGATCAACTCAAGCAGGTTCTGAGCCTCTGACTGAGACGCCGACAGGACGGTGAGTAGCAGAGTAGTCTACTCAGTCTAAGCCCATATACCAGTCTGCCTGCCAGTGCTATACTACCATCATTGTGCCATAAGCCCATAAGAGTGTGCCATAACAGTGTGCCAGCCTTTCCAGTCTGCCATGCATAATACCAATGTGTGCCATAACAGTATGCCAGCCTTTCCAGTCTGCCTGCATAATACCATTGTGCCATAACAGTGTGCCAGCCATAATGAAGTGGAAATAGGCTGAAAGACGGCCGCCATTGTACACAGGCGGCCATCTTGTTCAGAATATTGGTTCACTTGTATATAAATAGACAGGTTTGTAGCTGAGACTAGAATGAGGTATACGTAGAAATTTAGGAATGCGTTTAGATTAGCAGAAAGGCAATTAAAGTTTTATGAAAGATCTCTGTCTGTTCCTGGCACGGAGGAGAAAAGCGACTCCAAGGTCGGTGGGGCCCGCGGAAAGACGAAGGAGTATAGAAGACCGGGCCCCAGGCCATCTGAATAAATATAGCCGATAGGGAGGGAGGCACTGCCCGGAGAAAGACAGCACAAACAAATCACAGACTGTCAAACTAACGAGAAGTGTATCAATTTATAGTTATATGTGGAATGTTCTTTGTGTTCGAATTAATGATGGGAGGTATTAATCCACGTGGGGTGGAATAGAGTGTCATAGGGAGGTGGGTTAATGGGGATGTACCTAATTATGTATTTGGGGCATAAAATCTCATGTCTTGATGTAATCGGGGCTCACTCTAAGCGATTCAATCCTGTGTGAGCACTTGTGTGACGACACAATAAACTCTTGCCTTTCCTGAAGAGACTAGTGTTTGGACAATCCTTGCTTGTGTCTGGTCCGGCGCCGTTAATGAAGTGAACCTGATTGACTCCGGTTACAATAACAGTCTGCCATGTATAATACCAGTGTGTGCCATACCAGTGTTCCAGCCATACCAGTCTGCCATGCATAATACCAGTGTGCCATACCAGTGTGCCATGCATAATGCCAGTGTGTGCCATACCAGTGTGCCAGCCATACCAGTGTGCCATGCATAATGGCAGTGTGCCATGCATAATGCCAGCCTGCCATACTACCAGCCTGACATGCATACCACGTGCCATATTATATACACATAATGTAAATATACGCAGAATGTATACGCTACAAAAAAAATGGCCGCCCAACCCAAGCACTAGAGTGTTTGGGTTTGGCTTGAAGAAAAGGTGGCAACCCTAGCCTAAACGTTGCTGACCCGGTTTTGTTATAACTACTACTCTAGCTCTGCGCCCCTGTCTGGTATATTCCACTGCTTGTTACTGCTGGTGCGCTATCATTCTGCAATATACTATAGCGCAGTACAAACATATATTGATCTCAGTCTGTGGTGTATATTGTTGGTGCTGTCTCCCTGGCCTTTGTGGCTGCTAGAGGTTAGGTTTAGTGGTCCCGAGTCCCGACCATTCTAAGGATCGGAGGGTTAGAGGTCTGTTACCAGGGATCCTACCAGGTCTGTCCTGGGGAATCGTTACAAATATGTGGTGAACGCCGCAGCAAATGTTAATGCTCATGCAATTTTAATGCACCTGTTGTTACTTTCATCCAAAGCCTGCATAAGTTTCACCATAATTTAGCCAAAAAAAATCGCTAAACTTGTTCTGCGTGTCCTAAAACGTCTCCTCTTTTCATACAGCCTGCCGCCCCAAGTAGTTGTTTCTGAATGGATTAAAGGAAAGACATTTACCGTCATTTGAAATGTCATTTTTTTTTAAAAAAATGTTTCTATACATCCTACAAATCCACCACTTCACGGGCAGGTTATGGGGATCTCCTAGGCACGATATTTGAAGGAATTTTTCATTGTTATTCTTAACCTTTATTTCATGGAAAAAACACTGTTCCTTTAAAATAGTTGTTTTAAAAAGTTTTTTTCCTTGTTTCCTGTCCCCCAGGGCAGTACCCGGACCCCCATTCACCTTTTATGGCAAATATCTTGCATATATGCCCTCTTGCAGGGCACTCTAAAAATCGAAAGTTCGAGTCCCATTGGTTTGGATCGTGTTCGCGTTCGAACTCGAACTTTTGAAATTGTTCGAGTTCAAATGCGAACCGAACACGGGGGTTCGGCTCATCCCTATTTAAAAAATGGGATATGAATTTTTCATTTATTTATTGGTTTTTTCTTATTATATTGTTTAAAATATTGCTGGGATGAAAAGATCAAAACTCACACGGGGTCTGCATTATCAGCATACAGGCAGAAATGGCCTTTGTGTCAGTAAATGTGCTGCAGACAGATAATAAAATGGTGAGATCTCCTTCTTATGGGGGTTTGTAGAGATCAGAATGAGATTATTAGCAATGCAATATCTGTATGTGCTGCATAATGCCTGTGTATGGCAAATACAGCAACACCTTGTATCTGTATGTGCTGCATAGTGTCTGTGTATGGCAATTATAGCTACACCTTGTATCTGTATGTGCTGCATAATGCCTGTGTATGGCAATTACAGCAACACCTTGTATCTGTATGTGCTCCATAATGCCTGTGTATGGCAATTACAGCAACACCTTGTATCTGTATGTGCTGCATAATGCCTGTGTATGGCAATTACAGCTACACCTTGTATCTGTATGTGCTGCATAATGCCTGTGTATGGCAATTACAGCAACACCTTGTAACTGTACTGTACAGGGATTTACACTCATTGTAACCCCCCGAATCTTATCCCTGTACAACAGTGACTGACCCCACAGTTCTCTCTGTATTGTGCCAAATCCCTGGCTGCCGGAATGCTCTCAGGACCGTGCAAGCAGGCAGGTGAAATAAATCCTAATGCAGTCATACACAGGAGGTGCTTTTAGGGTCAAACAGGGGTTTATTCCAAAGTCCAGGTAAGGCAGTATATTAGGTATGGAAAAGGGATGTTACCTACTGAGAGGGGTGGGGCAGGACAGGAAAGGGGCTGATCAGAGGGGCAGGAAGGGAGGAACGAGACACAAGGAGACACTGAGGGCAACACAGCAGGAGACTTATGGGAGACACGAGACAGGCGGGACAGGAAAAGGACTGACTGAAAACTTGAGATGAGGGGCACTGGAGACTTGGAAACCAGGATGCAGGGGCACTGGGGAATTTGAAATCAAGATGCAGGGGCACTGGAGACCAAGATGCAGGGGTACTGGAGACCAAGAGGCATGGGATACTGGGGACTGGAGACCTAGATGCAGGGGTACAGGGGACTGGAGACCAAGATGCAGGGGTACTGGAGACTGGAGACCTAGATGCAGGGGTACTGGGGACTGGAGACCAAGATGCAGGGGTACTGGAGACTGGAGACCAAGATGCAGGGGTACTGGAGACTGGAGATCAAGATGCATGGGCTACTGGAGACTGGAGACCAAGATGCAGGGGTACTGGAGACTGGAGACCAAGATGCATGGGGTACTGGAGACTGGAGACCAAGATGCAGGGGACTGGGGACTCGAGATCAAGATGCATGGGGTACTGGAGACTGAAGGGTCTGGATGGCAGAGTCCACAAGGCAAAAGGCTGTGGATGGAAGAGGCTTCTTCTTAGCTTTTTGAAGCGTTGAGTAGAGGTTGGAGCACTCTTTTGCAGAAAACCTCACAGGGTCGCTTACCACACCTGAGGTAGCCAGAGAAGATCAGGGAAAACCAAGAGCAGGACAGGGAGATTGTCAGCCAGATTGACACGAGTCCACCTGCAGCTGGGTTCCTGACAGATGCAGAAACAAAGTTTTTGTTAGAGTGAATTTGGGGCTGCAGTTTGCTGCTTGTTTACAGTAATAAAGGGTAACTGGAGAGAGATAAAGCAATTCATTTTGGTTCTCCACAGGGGGCACAATAATCTTGCTTTAAAAAGCGATGCAAATGGGGTCTTGTTATTCCAATGAGTGCTTTTCTACGCGCGGAATGCAAAATTTTATTAATTCGACTTTGGTAGTCAAAGGGTTAAAAAGACTACATGGTAGCAATATCTTTTTGTGTGACGTAGAAAAAAAACCTTAAAAAAACGAATCCATATCGGGTTAATATGAAAATTATTTGTAATGATTACCCTGTTCTTTCCTTCCTGCGCTTTATTGTTGTGTTACTTTATAATTTCCCAAGAGATAAAGCTTGAAGGAATCTTCTTATACGCTGCTCTCGTTATAAATCCGTGGTTCCATTACATTGCGTTGCAATTTTCGTAATTTTATGATAGTGACATAAGTTTAGCCTTACCTTTTCCCGTACCAGATACCGGCAATAAAGTAAAATTGAGATGTGACATATTTACAGGCCAATTTTCTCTTCCAGAAACAAAAGTTGTCCAACAAATCATCCCATTTTCATTTTTATGAGGTTATCTAGATGGATTGCTTCGCTGCTGTACACTGCAATGTACGAGGAAATTGCCTGGTAATGGTGTTTATCATAAATTAGCACAAAGAAATAAGATAACAAGTGAAGAAGAGCACATTATTCTTACAGGTCGTTATAGATTCGCCTCTAACACAGGGATAACAAGACGTCGCTTCAATCATTATTGAATCTCTTTCATTTCTGAATTGACGATTTGCGTTCTGACCAAAAAAAAAGTCCACACGCTCTCATATTTGGTTGTGTCGCTTTTTGCTGTGATTCCATCACACATTCGCCGCGGCATTGTGTCCATAAGCACTAGGGATGTGCGTTTCGGGTTTCGGAATTTCGGAATTTTCACGAAATTTCCCGATTCGTGTTTTCGGATGCGGCCGAATTTCCGAAAATTTTTAGATCTGAAAATGGCAGATCCGAAAAGTTTTCCAAGCCGAAACGAAATATTTTTGGAATTTTCGAATGGACTTGAAATGTGTCAAATCGAAATTTATTGCTTTGAAACGAGGAGAACAGACGTTCCGAAAAAACGAAAATTTTCGAACTTACGAAAAGTCGATACAAAAAACGAGCTAAGTGACACGAAAATACGAAAAATGGTCGATATTCCGGGAAAAAAAAAATACACGAAAAACGAATCGAGCCGAACCGAATTGAAACAGAAATCGGTCGAGACGAATCAAAGTTTAAAAATCAGAAAAATCGGATCGAACCGAAAAAAAAAATCGGTGCACATGCGATGTCACAGCATTTATTCCCATCCGGAGTCGCAGTAATTTGCGGCCAAGATCTTGTATCGATGATGGGAGAGTCGCAAAGTCTTCTCCAGCACATCCCATACAGATGGATACATCTGCTCTCCCTGTAGTCTGCCCTCTCGCTGGCTGCTGTAATGCAGCAGTAAAGTTCGTTGCGTTTCTTCTTACAACGAGGCTGCTTTGTGTAGCTTTCTTACAGTAACACGGGGTGACAGGAGTGAGATCTCACTGAGAATTGTGTTTCTCCCGGGGTGCACACTAGCTGTCTATTAAAGATATATGTAAATGGGGTTTTAATTTGCTAGTCCCAGACCTGTAAATACCCAGTTTCTCGGTTTTATTCAGTATTTACTGAAACCAGATGAAGAGGGTGTAATGAATCTCTGATCCCAACACACAGAACACATCACAACCTGAACTGCCGGTCTTTAGAGTAGCCAGTAAATAGAAAAAGGAGTTGTAGACTAAAGAGGGTAGTCGTACAAGCCAAGGGATGGTACGGGGGATTAAATAATACACAACACAACAGGGTAAAAACTCAGAGACTCTAAACCAAGATCGGTCTGCGGGTTAACAATACACAGCAGGGGTTAAATCTCAAAGAATAGTCAAGGGAGGTAAACTAAGGTCAGTACACGGGGTTAACAATACACAGCAGGGGTTAACCCCTTCACTGCTGAGGCATTTCACCACTGTGTGCTGAGCTCATTTTTACCGCTTTCGCTCATCATGTTTAAACGCGATTTTAAAGCCACATTTTAATAAATGACCCAGACATATTATATATCGTTCTTTCCGGCAGACTCCGCAGATTCATAATATATCATTTTTATATGTATACGTCATGTCCTGCCTGTATATTATAACAAAAAATACAATAAAAATTTAATTTTTAATCATCTGCAGTGTGTAAAGTGTTTTTTTTCACATTTTATCACATGAGCGTTTGCGGTTATGTTTTCTATGGGGTGCGCTTGTACAAAAAATTTGAAATGAGGACTTGTTACTTTTTTTGGGGGGAATTACGTGATTTTTAGCAAACACACCCCATAGAAAAAAATCATTAGTGCAGCATCATTGTTCACATTATAATTGAAATGTGAACAATATTGCTGCATTAATAAAAACAACACACAAAAAAAACATGTTTTTTTTAATTTATTTTTTTTTAAATTTTTTTTTTTTACTTTTTACCTATTCATGTTGGGTATCATTCGAACGGCCATGCTCAGGCCTTTCAAATGACACCCTCCATGACCCCCTAGCTGCCACGGTTCTGGAGATATCGGGGTTCACAAGAACCCCCTATCTCCACCAGGGGATTTCCTTGGGAAATCCTCGGCAGCTAGGGGTTCCCCGGCTATCTGACATCATCACGCTATGCGTGATGACGTCAGACAGCGAGGGGAGTCCCGAGGGTGGAGCCGCCATCCAAGATGGCGGCCCCCACCGGAGATAGGCTGCACTTCAGCGCCGCAAGGCGCTGAAGTGCAACCCAGCACTTGAGGGGTTAAAGCCAGGCACCGCTTAAAAGGGGAGACTCTCCCCTTTTAAGCGGTGCCTGGCTTTTAGCGCTGCTCCTTCCCGATCGGGAGGGAGAAGGATCCGAACGGATCCCCCCCCTCCCTTCCAGGCTATCTCCCGGCATTGCCGGGGGTCGCCTGGAAATGACGTCATCGCGCATGGCGCGATGACGTCATTTACGCCGGGAGGAGCTTGACTTCAGCGTCTGAGGACGCTGAAGTCTGAACGCCGTGGGACCCCGGACAGAGAGGTGAGTATCTCCGCCGGGGTCCCGCACAGCTGATGACGTGTGGGGCACGTCCTCAGCATGCAACGTGCATCAATGAGGACGTGCCCCACACGTCTTCAGCGGTGAAAGGGTTAAAGCTCAGAATAGTCAAGGGAGGTAAACCAAGGTCAGCCAACAAGGTTAAAGATACACAGCAGGGGTCAATACTCAGAGAATAGTCAGGGGAGGTAAACCAAGGTCAGTACACTGGGAAAACAATACACAGCAGTGGTTAAAGCACAGGGTATAGTCAGGGGAGGTAAACCACGGTCAGCACACAGGGTTAACAATACACAGCTGTGGTTAAAGCACAGAGTATAGTCAAGGAAAGTAAACCAAGGTTAGTAAATGGGGTTAACAATACACAGCAGGGGTTAAAGGGCAGAGAATAGTCAGGGGAGGAAATCTTGGGTCAGTACACTGGGAAACAATACACAGCAGTGGTTAAAGCACAGAGTAAAGTCAAGGGAAGTAAAAGGGGTTAACAATACACAGCAGTGGTTAAAGCACAGAGTAAAGTCAAGGGAAGTAAAAGGGGTTAACAATACACAGCAGTGGTTAAAGCTTAGAGAATAGTCAAGGGAGGTAAACAAGGTTAAAGATACACAGTAGGGGTCAATGCTCAGAGAATAGTCAAGGGAGGTAAACCAAGGTCAGTACACTGGGGAAACAATACACACCTGTGGTTAAAGCACAGGATATAGTCAGGGGAGGTAAAACAAGGTCAGCACACAGGGTTAACAATACACACCTGTGGTTAAAGCACAGGATATAGTCAGGGGAGGTAAGCCAAGGTCAGCACACAGGGTTAACAATACACAGCAGGGATTAAAGCTCAGAGAATAGTCAGGGGAGGTAAAACAAGGTCAGCACACAGGGTTAAAAATACACAGGAACAATAATACACAGGCAACATAAACCACCACAGGGCACTTTGGCAAATGGAACCCCAACATTTAAACTTGGCGTTCGCTTCCCACTGGCCAGTGTCATAACGTCGCACCCCCTGCTGGCCACCACGCCATCACCCAGCGCCCGCGAGAGCCAGCAATATAAACCGGCCGCCGGCAAGCGTTCTGCTAAGGAGCTGCTGTCGGGTGACGGAGGGGCAAGTAGACCCAAATGTCACAGGGGGCTGGGTTATGCACATACGATGCCATATTCACATTCCTTCACTCAGAGAAGTCACAGGCAAGTCATGTTATGGATCGCTTTGTTCAGTGCAATCATTTTCCGCCGTCCAAAATATCACGGATCCAATTCATTTAACAAGTAAGCGTTCCTAGCTGTAACATTACAACGACGTATTCTTTTTTTCCTTTTGCCTGGGAGAAGACAGGCCTGGGATTGCGTCCGGTGATATAAAGCTTTGAAAGGACCCCAAACATTTTAAAGATCATATACTTTGCACTTTCCAAATTCTGTCTAAATACAGAGTCTCAGATCTGCCGAAATTACCTTTCATCGTGATTTCGAGAAGATTGCTCTGCGTAGAATTCAACGGGGAGTTAGAACGCCGCCGAACGGAACAACCCGCGCCTGTTACTATAATTCAGAATGTGCCAAGCTACCTAAAAGCCTGCAAAGGCTGCGCGCATTTATCACAGTCACAATTCCTCATGACTTTAGTTCATTTGCAACTACAGAAGCAGAGATCTCCTGAGGTTAGAGAAGTACAAGCAGCCGAACGGGGAGAAAAATGCATAAATAAACAAGAGAAAACAAATCTAACAAAGTCTGTGGGTAAAGGGAAAATCTAGCTCCAGGCAAAATAAAAAAAACAAAGTATCAGGGAGTAACTACGTGTTAACCCTTAACTGTATGGTCACCTACTCTTCGTCATTTAGCAATTTTTATTAACCCCTTTACTACCATTAACCCCTTCCACGCGAATGACATGCTCAGCGCGTCCTGCCGCATGGACACTTCTCTGTGGAGGACGCAGCGGGATTCCGGCTGATTGCTGCAGCCCCCCGGTGCGGGCTAATATCTTTAATGTCAGCCCAGCCTCCGGGAACCCGGCGGGCAAAATAGATATCATTGCGCCAGCGCAATGACGTCTATTACAGGCACCTCCGCCAGTGCGGGGAAGGTGCCTGAAGGGGAGGGGGGAGGTCCTTTTACCACTTTAAAGGGAACAGCCTGCCCTTCTAAGCGGTTCCTGTCTTTAACCTCCTTGGGGCTGGATTGAGATTTGGCGTCAACAGGCGCCGGATAGCGGTCCCCTCCCGGAGCTGGCTGACATCTTGGATGTCGGCCAAGCTTCCGGGATCTCCCCCTGATGACTGGCGTCATTGCGCATAGCGTGATTACGTCAATTCGGGAGCTAACCAATGAACCCCCTATCTCCCAATCTGTGGCAGCTAGGGGTTAATGTTTGGTATCATTGGAACGGCCAGAGCATTGCCTTTTCAACGATATCAAACATGACCATATAAAATGTAAATATGTAATAAAAAATATTAAAAATAAAAATATATTTAAAAAAATAAAAAAATACGTTTATTTTTGTTAATGCAGCAATATTATTCCCATTTCAATTATAATGTGATTATAATGTGATTATAATGTGAACAATGATGCTGCACTAACGATTTTTTCTATGGGGGGCATTTTCTAAAAAACACGTAATTTCCCCCCAAAAAAATGTAAAGAATCCCAATTTCTAATTTTTTTAACAAGCACACCCCATAGAAAATATAACCGCAAAGGCTCGGATGATAAAATGTGAATAAAAACACTTTACACGCTGTAGATGATTGAAAATTCTAATTTAATGCATTTTTTGTAATAATATTCAGGCAGGACATGACATGTACATATAATAAGTATATATTATTAATCTGCCAAGTCTGCTGGAAAGAACGATATATTATATGTCTGGGTTGTATAATAAAACGTGACTTCAGATCCAGGGGCGTACCTAGAACATTTGGCACCTTGGGCGGATCCTATATTTGGCACCCCCCAACTTTAAAATGTGAAAAAAAAATCACACACACTTTTTTAATGTTTTCAAAAATATTTTTAGTTATAGCATTCTGGCAGGACATGATGTATACATATATAATGATATATTATGAATCTGCCGATGGTGGATCATGTGTCCTCTGTGCTGTGCAATAAGAGGCGAGTGTCGATTTTTTTTTTTTTAATAATTGTTATTTTTAAGTGATTTTGCAAACTCACAAAATATCAATCCTCATGCTATGAACAAAAGTACACATGTGGCTTGTTTTGTTGATGGGAGTTGTGTGTGTGTGTGGGTGGCTGGTTTTGTGTGATGGGGTTGTGTGGGTGGCTGGTTTTGTGTGGTGGGAGCTGTGTGTGGCTGGTTTTGTGTGATGGGAGTTGTGTGTAAGGTCTGGATGGCTGGTTTTGTGGATTGGAGTTGTGTGTGTGCTGGGTGGCTAGTTTTGTG
The DNA here is from genome assembly GCA_009667805.1 of Leptobrachium leishanense. Classification (NCBI taxonomy): domain Eukaryota; kingdom Metazoa; phylum Chordata; class Amphibia; order Anura; family Megophryidae; genus Leptobrachium; species Leptobrachium leishanense. The sequence continues at coordinate 55,341,777 of CM019063.1, read as the reverse complement.
GATTGGAGTTGCTGAGCAGAGAATGGGTGTGTGTTTTGCAGGTATAAGATGCTGCTATGGTATTTTTTCTTTACTATTCCAGTTTTTTAAGACTCCCTCTTCCCTGTCCCTGTTTACCGCGGGCTGCCTATTCACTGGTGATGCAGTGAATGCAGCCTGGTCCCCTCTATGCAGGACCTCACCAAGAGCCAGGCAGCTCAATGGCATGGTGCTATGATGTCAGTTAATGAGGTAATCCCTAGCTGCCCAGGGATTTCCTATGGAAATCTCTATGGTGGAGATAGAGGGATCCTTTGGACCCCCATGTCTCTTGATCAGTGGCAGAAAGAGGAAACTGTATCTCTGGAGACCTAAGAGCTAGAGTGACATATTTGATATCATTGGAAAGGCCAGATCTTGGCCTTTGCAATGATACCAAACATGACCAGGTTTCCCCTAAACAACAACAAAAAAAGTAAGTAAATAAATGGAAAAAAATATGTTTAATTTATTAATGCAACAATATTGTTCACTTTTCAATTATAATGTTAACAATATCACTACATGGACAAAAAATGTTGTTGCTTTAGCTAAAATCTCGTATTTTCCGTTTATTTTTTTTAACAAGTGCACCCCATAGAATATGTAACCGTAAAGGCTCGGATGATAAAAGGTAAAAAAATTACTTTACAAGCGATGGATGATTGAAATAGTAATGGAAATTTAAAAAATTTGTTATATTATTCAGGCAGGACATGACGCATACATATAATAATGATATATTATGAATCTGCCGAGTCAGCAGTAAAAAAGGATATATTATATAATATGTCTCGGTCTTACAATACAACATGATTTTAAATCGAGTTTAAACATTATGAGCCCAAAACAGTCAAAATGAGCTCAGAACACAAGGGGTTAAGTGTAAAACAATATTTATTGTCCCTATAAAAGTGAAGCGAGCAGAAACCATGAAAGGAAAGGGTTGGGGATGTGAATGTGCTGCTCTGACATCTCGTTAAGTAGAACCTTGATGTACTAAGAGTGCTTCTTTTTTATTTTTAATTAATTCCACTGACTTTCTAACTCGTTTGTGCTCAGAAACCAAATAATGAGATTAAAAACTATATATACAGGTGAGTCTCCATATCGGCAAAGGTTATGTTCTCCTAATTAGATTATAGTAATTACACGCAGCTCGATTTATGCTGAATGTATTATTAATTCTTTAATTGGAGGTGCGCACATTCATTTGAGATAGGGTGAAAGTATTAATTGAATGCCGGTGGTGAGCAGCAACTTTCAATCGCGTAAATTAATTTGGTCGTTTGGAAGACCTTGTCAGCCTAATCAGCACGTCATAGTTTGTTGCAATATATATGTACATGCACACAAAACTGAAAAACATGCCCCATGTATTTTATACCTCAAAGCTTAATATATTATACAGGGAGGGGGCGTTTCTGACTGAGCAAGGGAGCAGACGTGATGTGAAGGAGCTCCGGGTCTTATTGCTGTCGGGGGGATTTCTACCTAGATTTCTCCCTCTTTTTTACCCCTTCTGGGAGTCCCTGCTCGACTGGACATCGGGTGGAGTGCTCTGGAGCCCATTCCGGCCCCCCTCCACCCCTCCAGAGCCCCGCAGCGATTGTGGCCTTCTTTAACGGCAGTGCAGTCGCCTGGAGGCCATTTTGAGGCCTACCTTCCGACTCTTTCTGGGCCAACTCCTTGGCCCCCATGCCTACTCCTATAGCGTTCTGTGACCCGGGTGTTCAGCTGTGGAGAGGCTGGGGGATGGAGGGCCCCCAACTTCTGGCCGAGACGGCTGTTCCTGCTAAAAAATCGCCTGAGGAGGGTGTGGATCCGCGGCGGCTGCTGTACCCTCCTCCTGCCAGAGGCCTGGAGGCTGTCTTTGCTGTCCTGGAGGAATGCAGCCGGAGGATGAGGAGACCCCGATAATGAGAGGCTCCTGGTGCAAGCTACTGGTGGTGCTACACGGGGAGCGGAAGGTGGACGCGGTGACCCAGACCGAGCACGCGGCAGAAGTGACCTGGCTCACTCGACACAATGTGGAATCCCCGTTGTGGATGCTGATTGTCCTGCTGGAGAAGAGTCGGTACCTACTTTGACGGCGGCGGAGGCCGAGATCCCAGAGAAGCCTGTAGCATCTTTTCAGATGTTGCCCAAGTCGATGGTGGTGCTGAGTGCTGTGGTCCACCCCAATGGAGGGCCGGGGGCACGCTCTGATCCCATGCCGCACTCGAATCTCCCTGGGGCCTACGCGTCTGGCAGACCCACGTCCACTGGAGCTCTCCGTCGCACCATGTGGTTGGACACGAGCTGAATCGTTGGGACTTGCTGTTTTTGATGAGTCTCCCTTTTGGTTTCTCCTTCCCTTTTACTTTCCCCCCTTCGAGGATGTTTTTGAGTACCACCCCCTCCCTTTCCAACATGCCGAGATTCCCGTTTTTTTTTATGTGCTCCCCCTAACTTTGCTATTTGCTCCGAAGACAATATTATTTTTCCCCACAGATGCCTACCGAAGAGGACTTTTGCTTTCGCCCTGAATGTATGTTCTACTAGATGACTTGTCAGGGCCCTGCGAGGCCATTCCTTTTATGTTTGTATTGCTGAATTTTTTTTCAAAATAAAAATTATAAATTTAAAAAAATATATATTTTACAGGGGGTTATTCAGCACGTTCCCTGCACTTCTCAGCACTTTGGGGAATCAAAGTTCCCCACCCTGCGGTGAATTCAGCATTCTCCGCAGGGTCCCCAAAGTGAAGGGAAAAGCTCCCGAACACCAGTCGAACACCCGCCGAAAACTCACCGAAAACCCGCTGAAACCGCCACAAAAAACACACCGAACATGTCGGAATAAGCCTACGAGCCGCCGATCAGAGCGCAGACCAGTCGCTAGAAGAAGCCGACAAGCCGATGAACGGGGTAAAAAGAAAACAAAAAACAATATGCTTGAAAATTGAAACGCTGTCTGCAATAAAACTACTGAACGAAAATGCCTGGAATTTACATATAAGATCCAATGAATGATAATAAAAAGGGCTGTTAACAGACAAAAAGAAAAAAACTGAAAAAAACCCTGAAAAAAAATTTGCCCAAAAGAATCTGAAAAATGCCTAAAAGATCCTAAAAAATTTTTGCTGCAGATTTAAATAATAAATGGTTTGTTAGGTATTGGTTTAAAACGGGAATATTTATAACATTCGCCTGAATAAACCTGCCAAATGACCACCAAACAGCAGGGCACTGCAACTTTTCACTGCTGTTCGGTGTCTGTGAATAGATTTACCATTGCTTCTCTATGGGGGATTTCACTGCCGTTGAACAGCAACGTACTGGCTGGCAGTTCGCCAAAATTTGGCAAACTGCCTGCTCTCTGACTAGACGAATGTCACCGAAATGTCACCGTACGAGGAAATTAACAGTTTGGTGATATTTCGGGGCCAGATCGTCTCTCTCTGAATACCGTAGATACTCGAGTATAGCGCGACCCGAATATAACGCAATGGATAGAGATTTATTATGGAAATGAGAGAATACTCAAGACTCGAATATAACGCGAGGAGCAAAATTATACTGTACCCGTAAACAATTGAAATCCTTCCAGGTTTTCTTAACACAGTCAGGCTCCCCCTCAGGCCAGGGTGCTCTGCTCTAGAATGATTGCAGTTGTTACTAAGTATGAAGCCAACGGCCACCCATCTTCTTTACTAGTGGTTAGATGGCCGGCGGAGACAAGCAAGGTGAATGATTGGCTTAAGCCGAGCTTGCCCTCTGGCTGTGATAGATTCCACCTCTCCTGAATCCGGGAGCTCCTGAAGTGTTTGCAAGCATTGGAACCTCCAGGAGACTTGGGATCCAGAGCAAGGCAAGTTTTTTTTTTTTTTTTTTACGTGCGATGCAGAGGTCTCGAATATAACGCGACCCCTCCAATTTTAAGGTAAATTTTTGCCACCAAAACATAGCGGTATACTCGAGTATCTACACCCTGACACTGTCTGGCCCAAAAAAAAGTCACATGCAATAATATTTGATTGTGTCACCTTTTGCTGTGATCGCGGCACGCATTCGCTGCGGCATCGTTTCAATAAGCTTATGCAACGTCCCAGCATTTGTTCCAGAGTGGCATTAATTTGTGGTCAAGATCTTGTATTGATGAAGGGAAAGTTGCAGCGCTGCATAAAGTCTTCTCCAGCACATTATTCCATCCTATCCACAATATTTGGAAGCCGCAAGCAGTGCCACTGTAGGTAAGCACTACCTGACATGCGGAGGGCTCCCTCTACTGGGAGAGCAGGGGGAGTGCCGGAAGGAACCCTCTATCTCCCCGTCACTGAGGGTTACAAAGTCAAGAGAGGAATCGCTGGAAAGGTCACAGTCTGACCTTTCCAGCGATGCTTCTCTTTAACCCCTTAGGTGCCAGGCCATGATCTGACACTTTCTAATGATACCAAACATGTCCAGGTTAATTGTAAGTAAAAAATAATAATTTAAAAAATAAATAAAAAAATATTCTTTTCTTTAATTTACGAATGCAGCACTATTGTTGACTTTTCAATTATAATGTGAATAATAGTCGTGCCCAAACAAAATATTTTGTTTTTATTTTTAGCTAAAATCGTGTACTTTCTCAGAAAAATACAGTAACGGGTTCCCATCTCTATTTTTTTTAACAACGTACCCCATAGAATATCTATCCGTAAAGGTTCGGATGATAAAATGTGAAAAAATTACTTTACACGCTGAAGATGATTGAAATTTTAATGGAAATTCACATTTTTTTTTTAATTTTTTTGTTGCAGCATTCTGGCAGGACATGACGTATACATCTAATAATGATATATTATGAATCTGCCGAAAATAAGGATATATAATTTGTCTGGGTCGTATAATAAAGTTAATAAATAAATAATAAATAATAAAGTTCAAATCGCTATTAAGCATGATGAGCAAAAACGGTCAAAATGAGCTCAGCACAAAGGGGTGAAATGGCTCAGCAGTGAAGGGGTTAAGTCACCAGAAATATATGATTGTGATTACAGTTAGCGTAATGATTCCCCGAAACCCAGCTTATGTTTACATTTAAACATTAATATTAAATTTGTATGTGGAATGGTGGGTTAAGTGGGACATGTCAATGGCATTAATTGTAAGTTCCCTTGGAAACAGGGTCCCCCTGAATCGGCCGTATCATCCATGTGTGTTATTCCAATGTATCAACACCTCGTACACTGATCTTGTAAAGCGCTGCAGAATTTGTGGCGCCATCTAAATAAAGGACAATAATAATAATAATAATGGTTAAAAGTGGAAATCTTGGAGGGTTCCCACACTTATTTTTTTAGGTCTAGACCCCTGCCACCAGTCAACGAATGGCAGCTGAGCCGGAATTAGCTCATCGTTAGACATGTGCATTTTGTATCGTCAAAATTTAGTTTTTGTCCGAGATATGCATTTTTGTTATTTTTTTTGGTTCCGAAAAACGTAATATCGGCTGTCCAATATTACGAATCGTCCGAAATGTCAATTCAAAGTCGATTCGAAAACGATCCAAAATTATATCAATCGATTCGAAAATGATCTGAAACGGTATCAAATGATTCGAAAATGATCCGAAACAATATAAAACGATTCAAAAATATCCAAAACGATATCAAACGATCGTTTTAATGTCTCTTTTGCCGACATAACAAAGCAAGAGGAACCTGGCCAGAACAGCCGAGCTCCTGTAACTCCAACACGTCTCGACGTCCCCTGAATAGACCCTAATGTACTTTTATGTCTGCGGCGAATCTCCATAGCGTTTTTGAGACCAAATTACCAGTGGACATTTACAGCTGAAAATACTGAAAATTACCCATAACTCGTTTCCTTTTAGATCTTCCGACGTAAGTGGCTCATTCAAAGACCTTTCCGGAAAGGTCCAACTAAAATAAGAATGGCTTGAAATGAGCTTCTCTCCATTATTCACGTCCCCCCCCCCACACCATATCTAAGTGTATATTTACGAGATATCATCCCGGAGAACACGAGCTGCCGTAGAAGTGATTGTGGACCTTGATTGACAGCAGTATGATTGATTTTTTTTTTTCTTCTCGCCTCGACTTTGGATACAAAAGTCGGCCGTTGTGCGCATCATCAATAACTCTCCATATAAACAGGAAAATGACAGGGCAGACGGCAAATAATTGAAAATGTTCCCAGTACTCTTGTTGATTACCTAAATAGAACTTTACACAAAGCGCAAATTACTCGGTTTGTGATGCTATCTGAGAACTTTAAATAGTCGTCGCGGTATTGATTTTGTCTGGCGAGCGCCGCGCTGTTACAGCCTTTGCCGTCTAATGAGCAGGTCGCTCTCAGAATCTGAATTGGATTTTTTTTATACCGAAAAACAGAACGATGGGAGCTATTTATACAGTACATGTATATATTAAATAAACAAACAAAAAAGCATGGTGCTGATTCGAACAAAGGTTCTCTAAGGTCACACAGAGCCATTATGATGTGCTGTCTGAGCAGCTATTTGCAAAGTGAGATGACACATGACAGCTTGGCAGGATACAGGACGCTTGCACGGTTGATTTAGGATTTATTTTAACCTCTGGACCAGTTGTAGCCGTATAAAGTCATATATTTTCATAAAAATAGCAATTTCGGTGCCAGGGCTGGCCCAAAACATTGTGCTGCCTGGAGCGAAGGATGAAATGCTGCACCCTCCACAACCACCAACACCACCACATCGCCCAAGATACACCCACATCCATCCAACCGCACCATGACTGGCTGTTTACCCCCCCAAATTCACACTCACCCCTCTCAGCTTTTCATTTTCACCACAGTCACATCCACCCCCACGCAGGGCTGGATTTGCATCTCCGGAGCCTGTAGGCACAGAAATGTGGAGCGCAACCCCCAACAAAAAACAAATTCATGCCTAAATTACTTTTTAAAATTTTTGTTTTGGGGCAAAATAAGACACTTTAACGAAATAAACGGAAAAAAACGTTTCTCTTTGCTCAAATCAAAAGGAGCAGAATCTGTTGCCTTAGGTGAGTTAGTGCAGTTGTTTGTTTTTTACGTAAAAGCATATATTGCCTCTGCCGTAGAACAGAGAAAAAAAAAATTTGCATTTACTTTTTTCCAATTTTTGTTTTTACACATTACATGGTCATGTCTGGTATCATTGTAAAGACCAGACTCTGACCTTTCCAATGACACCTCACTTAACCTTGTGTGATGTACAATTCAGAGACGCACATTCCAAAGTTCCTCTGACTCTCCACACTGCAGCGCCACGGTCTAGGTTGTCGATTAAACAATGCATTGCATGATTAGCTCCACACTTTCTGGCAGCGTGGGAAATGAGCAGGTGAGTTAGTACAGCACCACTGCTCACATTATAATTGTAAACTGAATAATAGTGCAGCGTTAGTAAAAAAAAAGGAAAAATACTTTATCTATTTTTACATGACTCTAACCTGGTTATATTTGGCACCACTGGAAAGGACATAATCTGGCCTTTCCAATGATACCTCACATGTCACTCTAGCCATTTGGGCTCCACAGACACAGTGGTCTAAATGATTGTAGATTGTAAGATTTTTTTTTTTTTCCTTTTACAGAGCAAAGCACACCCTTGTGGCAGGCGCCTGTAAGCACATGCCTACTCTGCCTAGTTATAAATCCAACCCTGCCCCCATGCCACACAGACAAATAATATAGTCCACGCAAGCAACTTTTTATCACAAGCATAAGCTGCTCGTGTGCCTGGAAATCCTCGCACCGGCCCTGGACGTCCTGTCACAGACCTATGGCCCTTCCACAGTTTAAGGCTAATAGAGAGGAACAAAGGCTTGAGCACACGAAACTGCAGATTCAAAGGCTCCAAGGGCCGTAAGACTTCTGCAAGCCCAAATTTTTTTTTATTTTAAACATATCCTTTTTTTTGCTTTATTATATTTCTAGCTGTCTTTTCATCTTTTATTTTTGTTTTATTTATTTTTTTAGCATTCTTCGAGCATTTCGATATTAAGATTATGGATGGAGGGGTTGCACTGGCTGAAGTCCTGATCGGCAAGGGGGTCAGAGCCGTTTAATTTAATCGAGACCGGTCGACGAGTGCCGGCGGGAGTTTGTTCTTCAATACACAGTTGGCAGAGAAATTAAGAAGTCTGGTGACGCCGAGTGAAGTGTATCGCAGATCACTGCAAAACATTACAGAGTTTTTCATGGTTTTTTTCTGTCTTATCGCAAGCAAACAAGGCGCGTTGGTTACGCTCCACCCGCATAGAGAGGCATCCTTGTGTTTATCTTTCTATATAGTGCAATTTTAACGAATCTTAACGAATCATCTTAATGAATTTCTGTTTTTGTTTACTCTTTTGTGTGAGTTTTATTTACTTGGCTCCCCCTGCGATTTATTAAATATGTACATATTAATACAATCTCTAAGCTGCATTGAAAGTCTCCTCAGTACTCCCATTTATTTATTTATTTATTTATAAAGGATTTTACCAGGAAGGATACATTGAGATTTCTCTCGTTTTCAAGTATGTCCTGGGTTCGAGAACATTGAGTGGTTACAGAAATACAAAATAGTAAAATCCAAGATATTAACACAAGACCAAATATACAGATTAACAGAAAAATAAATATGTAGGAAATAAAGTCATTATGTTACATGTTTACAGGTGCATTTCGTATTGAGGTATGTTAATAGGGAAGTCTTAAGGGACTTTAGACTGGGGGAAGATTTGACAGTGTCTGGGAGGTTATTCCATATTTGCGGTGCTCTGTAGGAAAATGAGGATCGAGCCACTTTCTTTTTGTATTGCGGTATTGCAAGTAAGGTGCTGGTCCTGGATCTGAGGTTATAGGATGAGGCAACTGCCGGGGGAAGCAGCATATTCAGGTAGGGTGGTAGCTTCCCAGAAAAGCTCTTAAACACCAGGTTGGAAAGGTGAAGGGTGCGTCTAGAGTCCAGTGATGGCCAGTTTAGTTCTTTTAACATGTCACAATAGTGTGTCATGTAGTTACATTGTAGCACAAAGCGGCAGAATGAGTTATACAATGTAGTAAGTTTCTGAAGGTGTGTTTGCGGGGCGGTTGCATACACTACATCTCCGTATTCAATGGCTGGCATAAGCATTTGTTGTACAATATGCTTTCTTACCGCGGGGCTCAGGCAGGATTTGTTTCTGTACAGGGCACCTAGTTTGGGGTAGAGTTTAGATGATGAGCTACTGTAACTCAAATTGCTGAAAAATGTAATCCTGTCCATAACAGAAAGGTGTCAGCACACAAGTGACACGCATCTGACACGACAGAGATTGCCGCAGACCATGTACACCCCTTCATAGTCATGGTTTTCCCTGATGGTCAGTGACCTCTTTCAGCTGGATAATGCTCCCTGCCACACGGCAAAAACTGCTCAGGGATGGTTTGAAGAACATGACAAAGATTTTAAGGTGTTGCCTTGGCAAACAAATTCTCCAGATCTCAATCTGATTAAGCATCTGTGGGATGTGTGGGAACAACAAATCCCATCCATGGAGGCCCTGCCACATGATGTTCAGGACTTAAAGGGTCTGCCACTAGGGATGAGCCGAACACTCCCCGAGTTCGGTTCGAGCCCAAACCCGAACTTCCCATTTGTTCGGGTCCGAACCCGAACCCGAACCCGAACTCGAACCCAATGCAAGTCAATGGGGCTGAAAATTCAGATTTTAGAGTGCCCTCCAAGAGGGCATATATGCTACATATTTGCCATAAAAGGTGTATGGGGGTCCGGGTAGTGCACTGGGGGACAGGAAACAAGAACAAAAAGTAAAAAAAAAAAACATTTTTAAAGGGACAGTGAGTTTTCCATGAAATAAGGGTTAAAAATAAAAACCAAAAATTCCTTCAAATATCGTGCCTAGGATGTCCCCATAAAGTGCCCGTGAAGTGACGGATTTCTAGAATGTATTGAAACACAGAAAAACAAAAAAATGACGTTTCATATGACGGTAAATGCTTTTCCTTTAATCTATCCATAAACAACTGCTTGGGGCGGCAGTCTGTATGAAAAGAGGATACATGTTCGTACACGCAGAAAAAGTTTACTGATTTGTTTGGCTAAATTATTGTGAAATATATGCAGGCTTTGGATGAAAGTAACAATAGGTGCTTTAAAATTGGTCCTTTAGCGTCCCCAACAGTGCCGTCACACCTTAACCCCTCTGAGGATATGAATCTGATACAGGCATCAGTGGCAGTGCACCCAAATATTGTGCTTTTGGTGCCAGGCCTGCAAGTACTATCATACAGTAACCCCTCTGTGGTATTGTGGAAGAATGCAGGGGTGGACCATTTGGTCCTATATTGAAAAGATATGATTCTGGTCAAGGCGTCAGTGCACCCAGATATTGTGCCTTTAATGCCAGGCCAGCAAGTATCATCATACAGTAACCCCTCTGTGGTATTGTGGAAGAATGCAGGGGTGGACCATGTGGTCCTATATTGAAAAGATATGATTCTGGTCAAGGCGTCAGTGCACTCAGATATTGTGCCTTTAATGCCAGGCCAGCAAGTATCATCATACAGTAACCCCTCTGTGGTATTGTGGAAGAGTGCAGGGGTGGACCATGTGGTCCTATATTGAAAAGTTTTTGATCTGGTAATGGGCGTCAGTGCACCCAGATATTGTGCCTTTGGTGCCAGGCCAGCAAGTATCATCATACAGTAACCCCTCTGTGGTATTGTGGAAGAGTGCAGGGTTGGACCCTGCTATTCAAAAAATTCAAATGATATAAATCTGGCACAGGCGTCAGTGCAGCCAAATATTGTGCCTTTCATGGCAGCAAGTGCATTCACACCGTAACCCTTTTGTGGTATTGTGGAAGAGTTCAGTGCTGGAGGTTTTGTGCATGCAGAAGACATACCCGATCTATACCGTTACTTCGGCATCAGGGGATTGATAGCTGCTGATCCAGGACTGATTCATTTTTATAAATGTCAGCCGGTCTACAGAGTCGGTGGACAGACGCACTCTTTAGTCTGTGACAAAACCTCCAGCGGCACTGAACGTCCTTTCGGAAAGCACGCTAGATGAAGGGCAACCTAGTAGCTGCATAGCATATTGGCTAAGTTCTGGCCAATGATCCAATCTCAACACCCAGTAAGCCAGTGGATCATCTGCTGGAAAGGTATCCAGGTCTGCCCTTGCCCCTAGGTAGTCCTGCACCATATGGTGAAGACGCTGGCAATGGGTGCCTACATTTGACGTCCCTGGGCGTCGAGGACTAAAAAAAATTAAAAAAGCATCAGTCAAGCGGCCCTGGCCTTCACCACTATTCCTCTGATCACCCGCAGCCTCAGAAGCACGTGTGTCAGCACTTGGTAATCTACCAGTGCCTGGAATCCTGGGGTCCTTTAGCAGGCTTTGTATCATTAGGGAGCCCATGCAGCGTAGGTTGGAGGTGGCATTAGCCTCCGAGTCTTCCTGGTCAATGAGGATGACCGTATCGTACACTTCCTTCTCCCAGCCATGCACTAGCCCTTCTGTTTCTGGGCACACAAAACCCTCCCTTGAGGAATCCCCACCTTCAATGCTCCACTACTTAAATATTCCTCCTCATCCTCCTCCTGTCTGATCTGAGTAGGACCCGCTGGAATGCTGTCTGCGGAAAGACTGGGGCCTTGAGAGCTAGGGAAGGCCTCCTCTTCCTCCTGCTGCTCTGCCTCTAGAGCCACATCTATAATTCCCCGCACTGTGCTCCAGCAGGAAAACTAAAGGAATTGTGTCACTGATGCATGCACTGTCCCTGCTCACCATCCTCGTTGCCTCCTCAAATGGTGACAGTACAGTGCATGCATCCTTGATCATCAGCCACTGTGGGGGGGGGAAAAACAAGTTGACCTGAACCTGTCCTTGTGCCATACTCACACAGGTACTCGTTGATGGCCCTCTGCTGCTTGTGCAGACGCTACAGCATTGCTAATGTCGAGTTCCACCTGGTGGGCATGTCACAGATCAGATGGTTTGTGGGAAGGTGGAACTCTCTTTGAATTTCTGCCAGGGGAACTCTTGCTGGGAATGACCGTCTGAAGTGGCTGCAGACTTTTCTGGCCTGGATGAGAAGCTCTGGCAGCCCTGGGTACTTGGTTAGGAAACTCTGTACCACCAGATTTAGGACGTGTGCTAGGCATGGCACATGCATCAATTTACCCTTGCGTAGGGCGGAGAGAAGGTTCGCTGCCATTATCGCAGACGATCATTCCCAGCTCAAGCTGGCGTGGTGTTAACCATCTCTGCACCTGCCCCTGCAGAGCTGACAAAATTTCTGACCCGGTGTGGCTCCTGTCCCCTAAACAAACCAGCTCAAGCACAGTATGGCATCTTTTTGCTTGAGCCATTGCGTAGACCCTGTCAGGCGTCGGTTTAACTGCCACTTCGCCAGAGACAGAGAAGGAGGAGGAGTAGGAAGAGGTGGTGGAGCAGACAGACCTCATACAAGCAGCTTTCTGCAGGCGTGGTGGATGAACAAGCTCCAGCACAGAGCCCCGTCTTGGATCCCTCCCAGCTGCAATCAGAGTTACCCAGTGTGCCGTGAAGGAAATGTAACGACCCTGTCCATGCTTGCTGGACCACGTGTCTAGAGTCACATGCACCTTGCTGCTGACTGCCTTTGCCAATGACTCGATAACATTGTCTTCCACGTGCTGGTATAGTGCTGGAATCGCCTTGCGTGAAAAGAAATGGCGTTTTGGAACCTGCCACTGTGGTACAGCACATTCAGCAAATTCACGGAAGAGAGCAGAGTCCACCAACTGGAAAGGCAGCAGCTGCAATGCGAGTAATTTTGCTAAGCTGGCATTTAGATGCTGTGCTTGGGGATGGTTGGGACTATATTTTTTCTTTCGCTGCAGCAGCTGCGGCAACGTAATCTGACTGTGTAAATCTTCAGCTACTGGGATGATGTCACATTGTGAGGAAGGACCTGGTACATCCATTACTGTAGCATCATCCCTGTCGGTGGAGGTTGTAGGCAATGACATGGCAGGACATACAGTGGGGGTAGAGACAGATGAGGAGGAGGAGGACCTACGCAAAGTTTTGCGCCAATGGGATGTGTGGCACTTGTTCATATGTCGCCTCAAGCACGTGGTACCCAAGTGTCCGGTATCTTTCCCACGCTTAAGCCTCATCTGACATAGATTACAAATAGCAACGCTGCGCTCTACTGCACATTTCTTAAAGAACTCCCAGACAACAGAGTTCCTGCATGTGTTCTTTGAGACAACAGCGCTCTGCACCGGAGCAGCTCTGACATGTGATGCCTTGGACTGGCTAGTGCTACGGTTGGTCACATAGGATGTTGTGCCTCGTGTTTGCTGTGCCTCCTCCTCCCCCTCTTCCTCACTTAATTCCTCTGTTTGATCTGGCACCCAGGTGGAGTCAGTGACCTCATCATCATTGTCATCATCATCACCCCCTATCTCCTCCTCACTGGAGCCAAATTGGCAGTATGCTGCAGCTGCTGGGGCAACATGAGTGCCAGTTATTTGTCTGTCATCACTGGCACCCCCTTCCTTTAGGTTGATTATACTCCCTTGCTCAACCTCAGAGATTGAATCAGAGCACTGTACTTGCTGCGCATCCTCAAACAGCATGTCACACTCATTGTAGTCAAACAATTCAGCTGACTCCTCCGTGTGTGATAGCGAGGCTACGGCAGGAGTAGCTGTGGACATGGAGGCTGCATTAGATGCTTTGGCAGCTGAGGTGGACTGTAAAGCACTAGAAGCCTGGCTGGCAGAGGACTCGGAGGATGAGGATGGCCTGGTTAGCCAATCCACCAAGTCCTCTGTATGTTGCTGCTGCTTAAGACGGCCAGCACCAGTTAGAAAGGACAAGCGTGCCCCTGCAGAGGATGCACCACGTCCACCATGACCAGAGGCACAGCCTCCCGACACAGGGGCTGCTTGCCCTCTTATCTTTGTCTGGGAGCGTCTGCCTGTCCTTTTTGTTCTTACAGACATGGTGAGTGATATATAGATTAATATATACAGAACTCTGATTCAACTCTGGTATAAAGATTTAAAGAACTCTGGTATAACTCAGTGAGACACACTGATAGCTGGCAGCCAGTGACAAGAGAACGATCACCTCAATTCACAAATGTTTTGGAGAAATTAGTGAGCCCTGAAATACAGCGTGGTACTGGATGTGTGACGAGACACAGATCACCTCAATTCACAAATATTTTGTAGAAATTTGTGACCCCCAAAATGCTTGCTTGCAGTGACAAGAGACAGATCACCTCAATTCACAAATGTTTTAAAGAAATTAGTGAGCCCCAAAATACAGCGTGGTACTGGATGTGTGACGAGACACAGATCACCTCAATTCCCAAATGTTTTGTAGAAATTAGTGAGCCCCAAAATAATGCGTGGTACTGGTTGTGTGACAAGAGACAGATCACCTCAATTCACAAATGTTTTGTAGAAATTAGTGAGCCCCAAAATACTGCGTGGTACTGGATGTGTGACAAGACACAGATCACCTCAATTCACAAATGTTTTAAAGAAATTAGTGAGCCCCAAAATACTGCGTGGTACTGGATGTGTGACGAGACACAGATCACCTCAATTCCCAAATGTTTTTTTGAAATTTGTGACCCCCAAAATACTTGCTGGCAGTGACAAGACACAGATCACCTCAATTCACAAATGTTTTAAAGAAATTAGTGAGCCCCAAAAAGACTTGCTGGCACAGTGACAAGACCCAGAAGATCATCTCAATTCACAAATGTTTTAAAGAAAGTTGTAAACCCCAAAAAAACTTGCTGGCACAGTGACAAGACACACATCACCTAAATTCCTTGATATTTGGTAGAAATGAGACCCAAAAAGACTTGCTGACACAGTGACAAGACTAAGAAGATCACCTCGATTCACAAATGTTTTAAAGCAAGTTGTAAACCCCAAATAAACTTGCTGGCACAGTGACAAGACACACATCACCTAAATTCCCTGATATTTGGTAGAAATGAGACCCCCCAGACCCCCCCAGTAGCGTGGCAGACCGGCAGTAACAAGACACAACTATCTCCTTTGAAATCTCCTCTGAAATGCGTGCAGAATCGGCGCGTGGAAACGTTATATAGTGTGCTGCGGGACTTAGCTCTGTGAGCCCATGATTGGGCAAAATTTGCCGAATCAGGACTCTGAGCGGTGATTGGCATAGTGTTGAACCAGTCTTGCACCAGACCTGTGGTCAGGTGCAAGGCTGTAGCCAATTATGAGCTTCAGGCCAGTGGGAAAATGCATTGTGGTCCATTGTGGTCGAACATGCAGCGAACACCCGGAAATGTTCGGTGTTCGTGATCTCATCGAACAGGCCAAGTTCGGGTCGAACCCCGAACCGTCCGAACCCGAACCGCTCATCCCTATCTGCCACTGATGTCTTGGTGCCAAAAGCCACAGGACATGCTCAAAGGTCTTGTGGAGTCCATGCCTCGACACATCAGCAGCACGAGGGGGCCTACACAGTTTTAGGTAGGGGGTTTTAATGTTATCGCTTATCAGTATATATTACATTACTCGACATGTATACAGCATGTTCTGCAACACTGCGGAGCTGGGGAAATGCTATCAACAAACACACCAGTTGAGATACCAGCATTGCAAGGTATTGTTATTTCTTTTATTTTCCTCCACAGCAAGTCCTCCAGATGTTATGGCACAGTGGCACTATCAATGTATTCACACATATCATACATTTTTTTCATGGTTATTATCCATTGTAGCATATATACTGTGACGTGCGTTACTTTGAAATTGGGGTACATGGGACTAGAGATGTAGTTAGGATGTGCAGGCCGAATGTTCTATATTGTTTGCCCTCTCCTATGTTGAAGTCACCCTGTACCTGTAGGGTGCAGAGTGTTTGTGTAATCTGTGTTATGTATGAATATTATTATTGTAATTATTGTTATTGTCTATGTTTCTCTGATTACTGTTACTATGGTTTATGTGATTACTGTGTGGGTCACTGTAGCCTTTCCCAACTCCCCATATCTGGACTGCATTTGTATCTATTAAGGGTTTGAATAGATATAGTTTTGTATTGTTTGCAAAATGTTGTGCAATGGTTCTTGGTGACCAGAGTTAATCCCTTTATCTGTCCCTGGTCTAATTATTTCATAGACAGCAAGCCAATCAGGAAACTGCAGAGCACTACAGTATTATAGGGAGGGATTAATGATGAAGTGCTGTTAGGCGCCAGGGTGACATTTTCCATTGGCTGCCCTGCTCCGTGTGGGACTGTATGTAGTTAGCTCAATAAAGGCGTTCAGTTGTTGTCTGTTCTAAAAACCTACAGTTCTATCAACGCTTTGCATGTACCCGTCCTTAAGATTTGGCTACGGGCTAGAGAAAGGCATGAAAGACTACTGGTGGGACAAAGGGGGTCCGGAAAGGAGGCAGCATTAACAGATGTGACTCAGTCGTAGTACAGAGATCTGTTACATATACCTACCCAATAATAGGCAGCTAGAAGAACTTCAAATTTCATTCTTTTTGGCTCCCTTTTACCAGCTGAGCTTTCTTTACCCACTGGAGAAATACCCTGCAGAAATAAAGGCATTATTGTGTACATCAAGTAAATAAATACATAGAAAAGGTAAGAGGTGCAACAATTCTCCTGGACGGTGAGATTCTTCCATGTGAAATACTATTCCTGCAGAAACCTCTATTTTTACCTGCAGGTAGAGTCTGAAAATCACACATCCATAGACCTTTGTTCCAGATGTCACATTGCTGTATGTTCCTAAAATAGAAGCACATTTTTTCTTGTTCTTATAAACTGCAGATCACAAAGGAAAGAGTACAGGAGCTGCTGACGGCAGCTTTTTCGCTATGTGGGCCATTCGCGTCCTACTATCCGACAGCCCGAAGCTGTTAGACTGCCAGCGTAGCATTACGCTCCGGGAACAGATGTTAACGTCAGTGCTGTGAAAAAAAGACATTATGTTGTGATAAACTAAAAATATAAGCATGTCTGGATTTACAATAAGCACTGAGTGCATAGTGAAATACTGTAATGGCGCATGTGAGAGGACACGACAGGACACGGGAATCACTGCACAGGATGTGGATATAAGCAATGTATCACCAATTCCACCGCCTGTCAGTGATCAACAATCTCAAACGATAAAATGGATGACGCCGTAAGAGTACCTTAATAGAGTTCCAACGTAGGAAATAAGAAAATAAGAAAGATAAGTGAACAGGAAATATAGGATAAAGTATTGACCATAGATATTGGAATAATATCAGCTTTGACCAAGTCCTCCTAGATAATTGCGGATCAGATATTCACGAGTCGGAATTCTTCCAGCTCTTGGTGTTTATGGGATATTTTCAGTGACGTGCGGTGAGGTCAGTGACTGGTGAGGCACTGGCTAGTATCAGAGCCAGATATACACAGGGTTACGCAGTCGCAATTTACGCATTTGATTATCGTTATATAGGAGAATGGAGTTTCACTATTTATAAAGTTCACATCTTTTTTATTTTTACAGCTAAGAGCATGCACTTACTGTACAATGCTGACTAATAGAGGGCACTATTACAGCTCGAACTGTAAAAAAATTTTGCATACAGGTTTTAATCTTGTAAGAGCATGCACTTACAATTCTGACTAATAGAGGGCGCAATTACACGCATGCTGATTGTTGAGCTCTGCCTCCCTCCCCCACGACTGACGAGGACAGTCACATGATTGTCCTGCGTCAATAAATCCATGGGGAGCTCTGCCTCCCATGGGGGGCGTTTTTTTAAAAAAAAAGAAGTGTTTGAGACCAATGGAGCTTTCCCATCGGCTCAAGCTTTCAATTGCTCTCATTGCTTCTGGTGGCACAAAAGAGCATAGAACCAGCTTGAGCTTCGCATGTAGCATTTAGCTGCGCATAATGCGTAGGCTAGGCTGGCTCAGTGCTGCCCCTGCTGTCTGTGTAGTGATCACACACACACACACACAGACAGCAACTGAAAGTGCAGGAGAAAAAAAGCGGAGGACAGAGAGAAGAAGCAAGCACAGCGAGGGAGCGTGGAGCAGGTGAGTATGAGAACGTTTTTCAATAAATAAAATGTAATTTACATTTTAAATATACACATCACACATGTCATTACAGCACAATGACCATATTAATTTTATGGAATGGCAGGGGAGGCTCTGCCTCTCCTGCCACCCCTGACTGCACGTCCCTGTTGTAGATGCAGGATGATGTGACCTGTTTTGAGCACTATTTAATTTAAAAAAACAGAAAGGGAAAAGGAAAGAATTTTCTCCTAAATTATAAAAAAAATATTGAGAAGATGTTGTCAGCTGCTTCTACCTAATTATTTAAGGGGGAAAGAAGGTATGTGGGGGCATTTGATTAGAAAGTTCCTATAAGTGTGTTTTTATCCAGTTTGTGTTAAATAAGATATGTGTTTATTTAAGGAAGTTGAGCTAACATGAAAATTCCTATCAGACTAAGACATAATCTTCTGGAAATAGAAAAGGTCTTGAAGTGTACTCTCCAGGCACTATCCTGCAGTGATGATTATCAAACATATTTAGATTTCTTAAAAAAAAATCACCTTCAGAGATGAAATTGTAAATTCACCCTTAAACCTGTTAATCACAGACCCAGATAATTTCATTTCCTGGTTCATGTGGATTTGAGTGGATTTGATGTTATGCTACAGGGACCTGTAGGTGAACAATCCATTCCCCAGGTAAGCATCATAAGGCATTTTCATTGTTTCATTATTTAGTTATACAGTTTTGTGTGAATATGACATACATGTTTTTATAGGTATATGTGGGAGTATTAGGCCCCGGGGCACACGAACGAACTAAGAACGTTTGTTGTGACCCCCCACACACACGTCTAGCGCCTGTCATAGTGGTTCGATGGATTCGCTGGGAGGATGACACAGTGTAACGTGCATGCTTTTATCGCCTGCTACAACCCCGTCAAACCGCTATAACGGACATTCGATGGGTCTACAAAGTGCAAACAGCCATAGTAGACTCACTATTAGTAGAGTTGTGCACACAGTGAGGAGGCTGCACGGGTCTGATCTCACGGATGTTCTTTCCAAACTCCTGTACATTCAAGTCAGATTCTTCTTTTGGAGATATACTATATATACCTGCATTATGCAAAATCTATAAACTGCATGTCCTAAAAAATAAGTGCAGGAACCAAGATTTCCACTTCTCAGTTAACCATTGACATGTTGCACATGACCCACCATTCCACATGCAAACTTCCTATCAATGTTTAAACATAAAGACATGCTGGGTTTTTGGGAATCATTATGATAATTGTAATAAATATCTTATATTTCTGGTGACTTAATAAGGAAACATAAGATTGGAACCTAATAAAGCTTCTCCTTGTGTGAGCCAAAAGGGAACGCCATTCCTTCTGAAGAAATACTGCAGGAACGTCATTCCCTAACATTCCTGCTCGACTAGACCCTTAACAGTTGTATGATTGGAACCTAATACAGCTTCTCCTTGTGTGGACCAAAAGAGAACACCGTTCCTTCTGAAGAACTAGTGCAGGAACTTCGTTCCCTAATGTTCCTGCTCGACTTAACCATTGACTGTTGTACGATTGGAACCTAAGAAAGTTTCACCTTGTGTGGACCAAAAGGGAACGCCATTCCTTCTGAAGAAATAGTGCAGGAGCTTTGTTCCTTAATGTTCCTGCTCGATTTGACCCTTGACTGTTGTACGATTGGAACCTAATAAAGCTTCTCCTTGTGTGAGCCAAAAGGGAACGCCATTCCTTCTGAAGAAATAGTGTAGGAACTTCGTTCCCTAACGTTCCCGCTCGACTTGACCCCTGACTGTTGTTTGATTGGAACCTAATACAGCTTCTCCTTGTGTGGACCAAAAAGGTAACTCCGTTCCTTCTGAAGAAATAGTGCAGGAACTTCGTTCCCTAACGTTCCTGCTCGACGTAACCCCTGACTGTTGTATGATTAAAACCTCAACCTTATAAAGAGTATCCTTGTGTGGGCCAAAATGGAGCTCCATTCCTTCGGAACAAATAGTGCAAGAACTTCGTTCCCTAATGTTCCTGCTCGACTTGACCCCTGTCTGTTGTTTGATTGGAACCTAATAAAGCTTCTCCTTGTGTGGACCAAAAGGGAACGCCATTCCTTCTGAAGAAATAGTGCAGGAACTTCGTTCCCTAATGTTCCTGCTCGACTTGACCCCTGACTGTTGTTTGATTGGAACCTAATACAGCTTCTCCTTGTGTGGGCCAAAAGGGAACACCATTCCTTCTGAAGAAATAGTGCAGGAACTTCGTTCCCTAACATTCCTGCTCGACTTGACCCCTGACTGTTGTTTGATTGGAACCTAATAACGCTTCTCCTTGTGTGGGCTTTCCCTCCGAGAAAGAAACAAATACTCTGATGTAAAACCCATACGACAACTCACAGGTGCTTTAGTGATGTGGCTGAGAGCTATCTTTTTTGTGGATCAGAATATTGCATCTGGATTTCAGAAACCAGTTAAAGCACATGTTACTGGTAGAAGCCTTCCAAGAAATGATATATTGATAAAATACAGTAAGGGATGCTGAACATAGATGAAATCAATAATATCAATTATTCCCAGGGTGCAATATTTCTGTAAAGGACAAACCAATAATAAAAATTAAATATGAGAGATATAAATATTTTTTAACTATATGTGAATAGCAATCTCTATAGGGTTTATTCAGAGAGAGCCAAACTGGCCCCGAAATTGTACCGAACGGTGAATTTCCACGTACGGTGCAATTTCGGGGCCATTCGGCTTTTCAAAACCTGGCAATTCTCCAATATTGCCGAATTGCCAGCGATATACGGTGCCCTTCGGCAGCAGTGAAATCCCCCGTAGAGAAGCAATGGTTAATCTATTCAGAGTCACTAAACAGCAGAGAAATGTCAGTGAAATGCTTTGATGTACAGTGGTTTCATTCGGCAGGTTTAATCAGGCGAATCACATAGGTTTCAATGTCAAAAATATTCCCGTTTTAATTCAATATCTAATAAACCGTTCATTATAAAATTCTGCAGTAAAAAGCCTATTTATAGATTTTTTTAGGATATTTTAAGAATTTTTTAAAATAAAATTTCCAATTTTTTTTTTTTCTTAACTTTACTTCTTTTTTCTGTAACAGCCCTTTTTATTATTATTCATTGGATCATATGTAAATTTCAGACATTTTCGCTCAGTAGTTTCTTTGCAAACAGCGTTTCACTTTTCAAACATTCAAGCGAACTGTTTTGTTTTTTTCACTGCATTCGTCTGCGGTCTCGGCTTTCTCCGGAGGCTTCGCAGCGTGTGATCGGCTCCTGCTCAGGTTTTTCCGGCGTTTTCGGCGGGTTAATTCAGATGTTTTTGCGGGTTTCGGTGTGCGTTCGTCCTCGTTTTGCGGTGAGTTTTCGGCGGGTTTGCGGTAGCCTTTCCCTGCATTTCGGCGGCCCTGTGGTGCTCGCTAAATACACCGCAGGGTCGCCGAAATGGGATTGCCAAATCGAACCGAATTGAGAACGAAAAGTCACCGAACATGCGGTGACTTTTCGATTCTCTTTGAATAACCCTGTATGTTAAAGCGTGACTCAGATAAACATGCTAAAAAATGTACTATTTATATATTATATTCCATTGTTTTAATATAATAAAAGTATGGATATTAAAAAAACGCAACCAGGAGCAAAAGAACAAGAACAAATCATTTGGAGGTGGGATTTAATGAAGTTATTCAGGCGTATTAAGTTGCCTAAAAGATGTCAAATCATTTGCAGCAATTTTACAAGTTCTCAAACCAGCAGCTAAAACCTGAAAGTCAGAACGCCACGAACTTATTAAACGCAAATAACGCACTCCAAACTTGAGCCAGTTAAAAAGATGGATAATCCGCTCCTGCCTTATGCAAAATCTTTTAGAAAAAGTAATAATGGTCTCGATTTACTAAGATCTGAGGTGCGGCTGACTATTGCAGCTCGGCGGATTAGTATAGAGAATCTGCGGGAAAAAATGCAGCAGTAAAGAATTTGCATTATTAACCCCTTCACTACCAAGTGATTTTCCAAAAACCCATTGTCAGAAACCAGTGTTTTTTTTTTGTAAAATCATTTTTAATTAATTATACAGTCAGAAATATATAAGCATTTACCCATTGTATTTTTTACTGTAAATAACCTATTTTGGCCACTAGATGGCGGCATTTACTGCCAACTTGAGTTACAGCTGTTTGAGCTGCAGATCTACTTTCTTTTTTTTCCCTGCATTGGCTGCTGAATGCACGATGTCAGGACATTCAGTTTGCCGATTTTACACGGTTTTAGCTCTTTGGGCATTATGCCCGTGTGACGGAAGCCTCCGCCACCTTTTCAATGACTTGGGTTCCAATTGTCTGAGACTGGCTGGCACGGTCAGTATTCACAGCATTGCCCGCACTACATAAAGACCTTGTGCCCTTTGGAGAGGAGCAGAAGCCAGCCTTGTGCCCACAGACTATGGGTGATTATGGCAGAGACTCATCATAGGGCGTTTGGACATTTCCATGCTGTGTGTCTTTTGTTTTGAAAGCATGTTTCTGTTTAGCAGTTCTAAGAGTTTGTATTAGTTCATCTCCCCACCCCACCCTCTTATTGTGCTGGACAGATAATCTTATCACTGGGGAGGAGGAGGGAGCTCAGGCAGCAGAGGGTTATTGTTCAATTGTTCTAGACCCCTCCCAGATAACAAACATACACTGTGCAAAATGTATTAACAAACTAACTGTAAATAAAGCATTCATTCCTTCTTTTACCATGGATCAAGTCTCTCTGGTCGTGCGTGGGGAATCTTGGATCTACTGGGGAATCTCTCTGAGCTGTCAGAGCTACAAGTTGAGTAGTCCAGAAGGTGACCTTGGGTCTCCTGACATGGTTCTGGGACGGACGAATAATGGACTGGTTCAGGTTCTGGAAATTTGGACAGAACCCTGGGTGTTCCCGTTACAGCTCACATGGCTAAAACTTTGGGGGCACCTTCTGCAGCCCAAAAACAGATGAATAAATATTCATATTCCCGATGGCGTGGACTTCATGGATCTGGAATATGTCCTGTGATGGGACTCTGAGGTGAATGGGCACCTAAGAATATTGAAGATAAGACCCCTAAGGAGATATATTTGAGAGTCGGATACGGGCTCATAAAATGCTGAGTTTTATTCCATTTGTGTGAAGACTCTATACTGTATATGTAATGGACATACTGCCCTGTGATCAGCAGCTTGTCGGCTTTTTCCGACGTCTTTGGCATGTTTTTTGTAGCGGGTCCGGCAGGTTTTCGGTGGGTGTTTGGCGAGTTTGCGGTGAGTTTCCGTGCACTCCGGGAACCCTGCAATGAATGCTGAATTCACCGCAGTGTGGGGAACTTTGATTCCCCGAAGTGCAGGGAAGCGCGGGGAACGAGAGAGAGCACCGAAATGTCTCTAACAAACCTTTCCCCCAGCTGATCCTGCACGGAGACCTGAACTGTAGTAGCTCCTTTTGGCCAGCAGATGGCGACACCTGCCTGCCAAATAGGTTATTACAGTAAGGAACACACTGGCAATATTCCCAAATAATTAATTACTGTATAATTATTTTAAAATATTATTTTTTAAACAGCCACTACTTTCTGGGAGGAAATCACTCGGCAGTGAAGGGGTTAAGATCATTTTTAAGGCTGATAATCTAATATAATAACAAATAGGATTAAAAAAATAACAAAAAAATGTGGTACTTCATGTTTTATTTGTTTATGGTTATTAGTCACCATACAAATAAGAACCTTTTGTCTCCAGAACAGAATTGCTGTCTGTTTGTGGATCCTCCAGAGACGCTCGGCCTTCGCACTAATCTTTTAATATATTTTCCCTTAAATAAAGAGTCGGGAGAAGAATAAGAAGGTGCCTGTTTCACAATTACTTTACACCATTTCTCGGCTAATAGGATCATAAAGCCTGTCACTGTGGTCGATGGTTTTGCTCTCGTAGAAAGCATTAGTCACTAATTTATGTTTCTCTTCGCCCGAGCTTCCTTTCAGGCTAATTGTCCTTTTCTGATAGATGTGTACGTGTGATTATTGAGGGGAAATTTCTAAATATTCCTCTGTAATTCATTACCGTGAATACTCATTTCCTAAACACCCTTTTATCACATACTAAAGGATGTTGTGGATTCAGCAATACATTATTAACCCCTTCACTATAGAAACATAGAAACATAGAAAATGTCGTCAGATAAGAACCTTTTGGCCCATCTAGTCTGCCCAATTACATGGATACTTTACCTGGATTTATCTTTTGTTTAGGATAGCCTTATGCCTATCCCATGCTTGCTTAAATTCAATTACTGTTTTGGCCTCTACCACTTCAACTGGAAGACTGTTCCATGTATCCACCACCCGCTCAGTAAAATAATGCTTCCTGATGTTACTTTTAAACCTTTGCCCCTCTAATCTAAGACTATGTCCTCTTGTTTTGCTACTTTGTTTCCTTTTAAATATACTCCCTTCCTCTACCTTGTGGATTTCCTTTACGTATTTAAATGTTTCTATCTCTATCTAATGTTTCTATATATGTTTCTATATCTCCTCTGTCTCTTCTTTTTTCCAA
The DNA here is from genome assembly GCA_009667805.1 of Leptobrachium leishanense. Lineage (NCBI taxonomy): Eukaryota > Metazoa > Chordata > Amphibia > Anura > Megophryidae > Leptobrachium > Leptobrachium leishanense. The sequence continues at coordinate 55,317,083 of CM019063.1, read as the reverse complement.
GCTATACATGTTAAGATCATTAACCCTTTCGCTGCTGAGGCATTTCCCGCCTGTGTGCTGAGGTCATTTTTACCGGTCTTGCTCATCATATTTAACCGTGTTTTGAAGCCTTATTTTATTATATGACCCAGACATATTATATATCGTTCTTTCTGGCAGATTCATAATATGTCATTATTATATGTATACATTATGTCCTGTCTGTATATTATAACAAAATATGCAATAAAATTAGAATTTTCAATAATGTACAACGTGTAAAGTGTTTTTTCACATTTTAACATGCGATCGTTTGCGGTTATATTTTCTATGGGGTGCGCTTGTTAAAAAAATTAGAAATGGGGTCTCGTTACTTTTTTTGGGGGGAAAATTTCGCTATTTTTAACAAACGCACCCCATACAAAAATCGTTAGTGCAGCATCATTGTTCACATTGTAAATTAAATGGGAACAATATTGGTGCATTAACAAAATAAATAAAAAATAAAAAACTTGTTTATTTTTTTTATCATTATTTTTTAAATATTTTTTTATTTTTATTTTTTATTTTTATTTTTTATTTGTATTTTTTTTACAAAACTTTTTACATGGTCATGTTTGGTATCATTGGAAAGGCCATGCTCTGGCCGGTCCAACGATATCAAACATTAACCCATAGCTGCCACGGATCGGGAGATAGGGGGTTCCAATGAACCACCTATCTCCACCATTGCTGGCAGCTAGGGGTTAACTCCAGGACTATGCTATGCACGATGATGCCAGTCCTCAGGGGGAGTTCCCGGAGGCTTGGCCGACATCCAAGATGTCGGCCAGCTCCGGGAAAGGATCACGAACCGGCGCTTTTCAGTGCCGAATCGTGTACACTGTTACCGTTCACGGCTTTGCCCTTCCAAACGGTGCCTGACATTAAGCTCAGGCCCCCGGCGATCGGGAGGGAGAGAGATCCAAAGGACCTCCCCCCTCCCTTTCAGGCGCCTCCTCCGCACACGCGGGGGGGGCTGAAATAGATGTCATCGCCGCGATGACACCTATTGTGCCCGCGGCGGTCCCGGAGTGCCGGGCTGACATCGGGCACCGGGGGGAATCCGGCCGATCGCTGGCTGCAAAGGGAGGACGTGCTCAGTGCATCCTCCGCAGCCAACCCTTCCTGCGGGAGGACACGCAGAGCGCGTCCTCCGCAGCAAAGTGGTTAAGCCTTTCCTGGTAACTTTTCTCCTTCAAGCCGTACACCATTTTAGTAGCCCTTCTCTGAACTCTCTCTAAGATGTCTATATCCTTCTGGAGATACGGTCTCCAGTACTGCACACAGTACTCCAAGTGAGGTCTCACCAGTGCTCTGTACAGTGGCATGAGCACTTCCCTTTTCCTACTGCTAATACCTCTCCCTACACAACCAAGCATTCTGCCAGCATTTCCAAGCATTCTGCCAGCATTTCCTGCTGCTCTATTACATTGACTACTTACCCTTAGATCCTCTGAAATAATAACCCCTAAATCCCAACCCTCAGATGTATCAAATATTCTATATTCAGCCCTTGGGTTTTTACGTCCCAGGTGCATTATCTTGCACTTATCCACATTAAAACTCAATTGCCACAGCTCCCACCATTTTTTTAGTTTACCTAAATCATTTGTCATTTGGCTGATCCCTCCAGGAACGTCAACCCTGTTGCAAATCTTTGTGTCATCAGCAAAAAGACATACTTTTCCATTAATACCTTCTGCAATATCACTAATAAAAATATTAAAGAGAATGGGTCCAAGTACTGACCCCTGAGGTACCCCACTGGTAACAAGACCTTGCGCCGAATAAACTCCATTTACCACAACCCTCTGTTGCCTGTCACTCAGCCACTGCCTCACCCATTCAACAATATTGGAATCCAAGCTCAAAGATTGCAATTTATTGATAAACCTTCTATGCAGAACAGTATCAAAAGCCTTACTGAAATCTAAATAAGCAATGTCTACTGCACCACCTGCGTCTATTATTTTTGTTACCCAATCAAAAAAATCAATAAAATTAGTTTGGCATGATCTCCCTGAGGTAAACCCATGTTGTTTCTGATCCTGTAATCTATGTGTTTTTAGATGTGCAACAATCCTTTCCTTTAACATGGTTTCCATTAATTTCCCCACTACTGACGTAAGACTAACTGGCCTATATTCACTATCAACTATCAAACCAGTAGGGTTTATTCAGAGAGCACCGAAATGTATCCAACATTTCGGTGCTCCCTCGTTCCCTGCACTTCTCTGCACTTCGGGGAATCAAAGTTCCCCACCCTGCGGTGAATTCAGCATTTCCTGGAGTACAGGGAAAACCCGCCGCAATCCCGTGGAACACCTGCTGAAAACCCACCGAAAACCCATTGGAACCGCTATGAAAATATACATCGGAAAAAGCCAATGAGCCGCCGATCACAAAGCAGACCAATCGCCAGGAAGCTGAGGAACGGGGTAAAAAAAAAAAAAGTTTGCTTGAAAGTTTCAAAATAGTAACGCTGTCTGGAATTTACACATAAGATCCAATGAATAATAATAAAAAGGTCGGCTACAGAAACAAATAAAAAACGTATTGGAAAAAAAAATAGGAAAAAATTTTAACAAAAAAACCCTAAAAATGCATAAAAGATCCTAAAAAATCTATAAATAAAGAGACGTTTTGCTGCAGAATAAAATAATAAACGGTTTATTAGATATTGGATAAAAACGGGAATATTTTTAACATTGAAGTCTATGGGATTCGCCTGAATAAACCTGCCGAATGAAACCACCGAACAGCAGGGCACTTTGACAACTTTTCACTGCTGTTCGGTGTCTTTGAATAGATTAACCATTGCTTCTCTATGGGGGATTTCACTGCTGTTGAACAAGCACCGTACTTGCTGGCAGTTCGCCATGGCAAAATTTCCAGCCCCTTCCACATTTTTCCATTGCAGGCACCAGGGGCGCCTGCAGATGATGTCATCACTCAATGTGATGACATCACTGCGACTGCCAGGCCCCCTCAAAAGGTGGGGAAGACTCCAGGACTGCCAGAACACCGAGGGAGCCCAGCGAGGGAGTTGAGTATCGGGAGGGAGGACGATTTGGAGACCCAGACGTACCATGTATGTCAGCGGATCTAAAGGAGACCAGTAGCCGTGACGTACATGATACATCTGCGGTCGTGAAGGGGTTAAGAGAGGCAATGCTGGAAAGGTCAGACTGTATCCTTTCCAGCAATGCCTCTCTTTTTGTGCGCCTTACTGATGGGGAGATAGAGGGGTTCAAAGGACACCGCCCTCCCCTTCAGGCACTTGCCTGACTCCGCCGGGGGTCATCTGAAAATGACAACTTCACAGTCAAGGAAGTCAGACTGCCGCCGGACTCCATCCAGAGCGGCTAGGGTCTCCCCTTTTGCTGCAGAGACCCCGGGACTTGTGGGTGCTGTCTTCTGCATTTTGTAGGGAATCTTTAGGACATCCTCCGATAATGTCAGCAGCATCTGCCCAGTTATTTAAGAGGCAAATAAAGGGGGCCGTGAAGGTTTTTATTAGAGTGTTCATTTTTCTAAAAAAATCATAGGGCTCTATTACATTCTTTGCGCAAAAATGTGCGCGTGTGCAAAAACGCATTAAAGCGAGAGGAGAAACCCTTTGCGCTGACAGTCAAATTACGAGGTTCGCACACAAAATGCGCGTTAACGTCTAACGCGAGTTACCCTGCGCGAGCAAAAGTTCTTGCTCGCATCCTATGCTTAACATTGTGAGCGCTAATTTGTTCGTGCGCTGGTACGCGGCTGGTATTACAATCGATGCGCAACTTTTTACGAGCGACGTTTGCGCGCATAATTTTAACGTCTTTGAAAAGCTGGTGGTAACGGCAAATCGGAACATTCTGGCCGAAACCTAATACACCAGCACGAAAGAAAAAAATACAGCAAAGTATAGTTACACATTCTACACATACCCAAACAATAAAATTGAGAGGTTGTGCGTGTTTTTATTATTGCTGCAGCATGTATACTCATATATATAACTAAACGGGAGACAATTGTGGTTCTTAATTCTGATTGGCTGAATCGCGTGAAAAAAACAGTCTGCCCACCGATTTCTGCGAGCAGCGTTAATTTGATCTAGTTTTTGCACGTCTTTTTTACGCGCGATATTTTTTGATGGATGAAATAATGCGCTCGGATCGTAATACCAGCGTTAATTTACATGTGTTAACGTTTAACGCTGCGTGCAAAAAAAATTGCGCTGCGTGTACAAATTTGCACAGAGAATGTAATAGAGCCCATAGACTGTAAAATCAATGTATTGAGAAACAAAAGGATACTGTATAATCGTTGCTGTCACCCGATATGGAAATTCAAGATTTTAGAGCAGGTTTCGGGGTTTGATATGTTACTGTATGTTTATCGATGAGGGAGAGGTTTGGGAGTTGTTTTTAGATGGACGTCAGGTGCTGGTTTATAGTTATGGGACTTAGTGAAATCTTTGGTTAAGCAGGTTTTAACCTGATTGTGCACTTATATCCCCATATGTTCGCCACCTGGAAGGCTGTTGTCCCCTTGTGCGGCTCCACATAAGAAAAAAAAAGAGTGACACCGCTCAAGAGGGCAGAGTCTGCCCTTTTCAGCAGTGCCTCTCTTTAACCCCTTAGGTGCCGGACCGCGACTCTGTCCCGGAGGTGGCTAACATCTTGGATGTTAGCCAAGACTCCGGGTCACCCCCCATTCACTGACGTCGCCACCATATGTGCGATGATGTCACTTGGACAGCTAACCCCCTAGCTGCCAAGTGGGATCCTTTGATCCCTGTATCTCCCGATCAGTGACAAACAGAAGGTCATGTTTGGTATCATTGGCAAGGCCTGATCAAAAAATAAAAATTAAAATATTTAAAAAAAAAAAAAAAAAAATTTGTCTGGGGGTATAATAAAATAGGACTTCAAATTACATTTAAACACGATGGGATCTATTACATTCTTTGCGCAAAACGCTTGCACAGCGCTATTTTTTTGCGCACAGCGTTAAACGTTAACGCGCGTACATTAACGCTGGTATTACATTCCGAGGGCCTTTTTTCATCCGTCAAAAAATACCACGCGTAAAAAAGACGCGCATTAACGCTGCGCACAGAAATCGGTGGGCAGACTGTTTTTTCACGCGATTCAGCCAATCAGAATTAAGACCCACAATTGTCTCCCGTTCAGTTTTTGCGCCTGTCAAAATCAATCTGAGTATATATGCTGCGGCAATAATAAAAACACACACAACGTCTCCATTTTATTGTTTGGGTATGTGTAGAATGTGTAACTATACTTTGCTGGGCTTTTTTTTGTGCTGGTCTATTTGGTTTCGGTCAGAACGTTCAGATTTGCAGTTACCACCAGCTTTTCAAAGACATTAAAATTATGCGCACAAACAGTGTCTGTTAAATTTTGCGCTAAGATTGTAATACCTTGCCGCACCAGCGCACGAACGCATTTGCGCTCACAATGTTAATTATGGGACGCGCAAAGTACATTACGCTCGCAAAGGGTTTGCGCAGGTCCACCCACGTTAGACATTAACGTGCATTTTTTGCGCAGACATTATAATACGACGTGCGAAGGGTTTTGCCCCTCGCGTTAATACGTTTTTGCGCACGCGTTAACGTTTGCGCAAAGAATGTAATAGAGCCCGATGAGCATAAAATGGTCAAAATGAGCTCAGAGCACAGAGGTGAAATGGCTTGGCAGTGAGGGGGTTAAAAAGCAAAAACATATAAAAATTGGGTATTTTTAATTTCAGGACAAAATTTCTAAACTATTTACAGGGTTATTCAGAGAGCGTGAAAAGCAGGAGAATGACTGGAGAATGAAAAATTCTAGGTCAAAATAGCCGAATTGGAAAGTGAGATGAAAGGGAGAATTTTTCTGGTTTGGCTATTTTGATCTAGAATTTTGCATTCTCCAGTCATTCTCCTGTCATTCTCCAGTCATTCTCCAGTCATTCTCCAGTCATTCTCCAGTCATTCTCCTGCTTTTCACGCTCTCTGAATAACCCTGATAGTCTTTTTTGGCGGTTGTAGATTTTTGGGATTAAATTTAGAAAAAGTGTGTTTTTTCCAGTTTTGCATCATATTTCATAATTTTTTTATAGTAAATTATAGGATATGATGGAAATAATGAGACTTTAGAAAGTCCATTTAATGGTGGGAAAAACGGTGTATAATATGTGTGGGTTACTTATACGAGTAAGATGAAAATTTATCCTAAACACAAACAGCGCAGAAACGTAAAAACAGTAGTGGGCACTTTCGGCCTGACAATGGTAAAACCGCCTATGGGGGTTAGTTAAGCCCTAACCCTTAAAAAACCCTACTATTCAAAGTAACCCTAACCCTAGAAGTGACTCTAACCCTAATCAATAACATAGCTTACTTCTGGTATAGGATATAGAGAAGGTTGTATGGGGAAGTATAGAGGAGTTATGGAGAGGTGGTGGGGGTATATGTGGACCTTTTTTCCAAACTAGGATCAGCACGAAAAGGAAACTTCAGAATCCGAAATATGTGGATTCCAAAATTACTGAATTTATTATTATTATTATTATTCTTTATTTATGTAGCGCCAGCATATCCCACAGCACTGTACAATCGGCACGATATAGACAGGGTTACAATACATTCAACAGCATTTTGACAAACCAGTACAGGAGGAAACGAGGGGCCCTATTCCCATGGGAATTTACAATCTAGAAGGGTTGGGGTGGAAACAGGAGGAGAGGACTGCAAGGTGAGCGTGATGGACTGCAAGGTGAGAGTGATGGACTGCTAGGTGAGAGTGATGGACTGCAAGGTGAGAGTGATGGACTGCAAGGTGAGAGCGATGGGCTGCAAGGTGAGAGTGATGGACTGCTAGGTGAGAGTGATGGACTGCAAGGTGAGAGTGATGGACTGCTAGGTGAGAGTGATGGACTGCTAGGTGAGAGTGATGGACTGCAAGGTGAGAGTGATGGACTAGTGGGTGTGATGGACTGCAAGGTGAGAGTGATGGACTGGTAGGAGGGATGGACTGCAAGGTGGGAGTGATGGACTGCAAGGTGAGGTGATGGACTAGTGGGTGTGATGGACTGCAAGGTGAGATTGATGGACTGCAATGTGAGAGTGATGGACTGCAAGGTGAGAGTGATGGACTGCAAGGTGAGAGTGATGGACTGGTAGGAGGGATGGACTGCAAGGTGGGAGTGATGGACTGCAAGGTGAGGTGATGGACTAGTGGGTGTGATGGACTGCAAGGTGAGATTGATGGACTGCGAGGTGAGATTAATGGACTGCAATGTGAGAGTGATGGACTGCAAGGTGAGAGTGATGGACTGCAAGGTGAGAGTGATGGGCTGCAACTAGAGGAAAGTCTAGTCTAACAGTATGAGGGAGAGCGTTCCAGAGGGTGAATGCAAACCAAACCAAAGTTTTGGGTCATGCACATGTGTAGCACTAACCCCAGCCCTAATCTGAAACAACATTTAAGTCTAAGCCCCCTAAAACTATAACAAAATGTCCTTAAACCTCCAACGCGGGACACACAACAATGTAACACTCACTGAAACCTGGCTTAACAGTATTAGTGGTGTTTACATGACCAGACAGTCTCTGTGATGTCAGCTCTTCTACACTAAACCTTAACCTGTAGTTTGACTCGAATTTGCTTGAATTTCCCCCATTTTCTATACTTTGTTTTCTTTTCCGTGACCTGCTTTCAAAACATTATTGCTGTTTAGTGCAAATAAACGCCCTAGGCCTTGTTGAGATTGGAGTAAGTACCCCGTGGAGTGAAACAATCTACTTTCCGCAGTGAAGTCGTGTCACCTCCAGCGAAATATACAAATTCAAGGCTTTCTGCTGGGAGTCCAAGCGATCGAAAGCATCAGACATATATTTGCATAGTGTTTCCTTCAAAATTTAGGTAAAATACCGCATTTATGGCCCAAATAGTTATGCGCATGATTGTTATTATATGGCCATGGAAAAATAGAATTAGCTTTGACACATTCCTGGTATTATCCGCTCACAGCCATAAATAACAGTCCCGGGAACTTCGTTTCTTCTTTTTAATATACAACGTAAGCTCCGTTTGATTTCTCTTGCAGCGCGGTATCTAAATCCCCCGTACACTGCAGCTACTTTATTACAAACATTATGGTTCCCGAGGATTGTTTATGAAAGCTGGAAAAAATAAGCAAGCTGTAAAGAAGTTATTTCTCAATCTATTGCATCAACTTTTATTGGCAGCCTGCAGTGGTCAGTTTGGCGGCATTCGGCAGATCGTCAGCTATTCTCTGTGGCATTCGGCGGCTCCCGTTCAGCGCACTTCAGGGACCCTGCGGTAAATATTGAATTCACTGCAGGGTCGTCAAACTAAAATCACCGAAGCGCGCCGAACGAGAGAGCCGTATCACCCGATCCGTGGCAGCTAGAGGGTCATGTTTTATACCGTTGGAGAGGCCTGATCATGACCTTTCCAATGATGACCAGGTATGGTGTAAAAATTAATTAAAAATAAATAAATAAATAAAAAAAAAAATCTTTAACCCTTTCGCTGCTGAGGCGTTTCACACCTCTGTGCTGAGGTCATTTTTACCGGTTTTGCTCATCATGTTTAAACGTGTTTTGAAGGCTTATTTTAGTATATGACCCAGACATATTATATATCATTCTTTCCGTCAGACTCGGCAGATTCATAATATGTCATTATTATATGTATATGTCATGTTCTGTCTGTATATTATAACAAAAAATGCAATAAAATATGAATTTTCAATAATTTACAACGTGTAAAGTGTTTTTTTTTCACATTGTAACATGCGAGCAATTGCGGTTATATTTTGTATGGGTGCGCTTGTTAAAAAAATTAGAGATGGGGTCTCGTTACATTTTTTTGGGGGAAAATTACGCGATTTTTAACAAACGCACCGCATACAAAAATCGTTAGTGCAGCATCATTGTTCACATTATAATTGAAATGGGAACAATATTGCTGCATTAACAAAAAAAAAAAAAAAAACTTGTTTGGTTTTTTTTTTAGAATTTTTTTTTAATATTTTTTTATTTTTATTTTTAATTTTTATTTTTTTTAAAAACCTTTTTTCACAGTGGTGTTTGGTATCGTTGGAACGGCCATGCTCTGGCCGATCCAACAGTACCAAACATTAACCCCTAGCTGCCACGGATCGGGAGATAGGGGGTTCCAATGAATCCCCTATCTCCACCGTTGGTGGCAGCTAGGGGTTAACTCCAGGACTGGCGTCATCGTGCATAGCACGATGACGCCAGTCCTCAGGGGGATTCCCGGAGGCTTGGCCGACATCCAAGATGTCGGCCAGCTCCGGGAAAGGATCACGAACCGGCGCTTTTCAGCGCCGATTCGTGATCCAGCTCCCAGGGGTTAATGACAGCCACCGTTTGGAAGGGCAGGCTGTGCCCTTCCAAGCGGTGTCTGTTTTAACTCGCTACTCCCCGCGATCGGGAGGGAGAGAGGTCCAAAGAGAGGTCCCCCTCCCTTTCAGGCGCCTCCTCCGCACATGCGGGGGGGGGCGCCTGCATTAGCTGTCATTGCGTCGCCGCAATGACATCTAATGTCCCCGCCGGGCTCCCGGATTGACGGGCTGACATCCAAGATGTCAGCCCACACCGGGGGGGCGCAGCAATCCGCCGGAATCCGGCGGATTGCTGCCTCCTGTGCTCGGACGCGCTGAGCGCGTCCGTAGCACAGGAGAACCACTTGGCTGGACGCGCTGAGCGCGTCCATAGCAGCCAAGTGGTTAACCCTTTCGCTGCTAAGCTAACCCTGTGTGCTGAGCTCATTTTTACCGGTTTCGCTCAATATGTTTAAACACGATTTGAAGCCACATTTTATTATACAACCCAGACATTTTATATATCATTCTTTCCGGGAGACTTGGCAGATTCATAATATGTCATTATTATATGTATACGTCATGTCCTGCCTGAATATTATTACAAAAAATGCAATACAAATTGAATTTTCAATTATCTACATTGTGTAAAGTGTTTTTTCACATTCTATTATGACAGCCTTTTCGGTTATATCTTCTATGGGGTGCGCTTCTTAAACAAATTTGAAATGGGGACTCATTACATTTTTTTGGGGAAAATTACTTGTTTTTTTGGAAACGTCCCCATAGAAAAAAAATCGTTAGTGCAGCATCATTGCTCACATTATAATTGAAAGCAGTGAAGGGGTTAAAAAGCAAAAACTTGTAAAAATTGGGTATTTCTATTCTAGGAACAAAAATTTTAAACTATTTAGCTGGGGTCTTTTTTGGCTGTTCTAGATTTTGGGGATTAAAAATTCCAAAAAAGTGTGTTTTTTCCATCATATTTCATATTTTTTTTATAGTAAACAAGGTGGAAAGCCTGCCCAGAGGGCAGTCTATTGTGGATATACTGCCCCAGCTCATGGATATATGCCCCAGCACGTGGATATACTGCCCCAGCACGTGGATATACTGTCCCAGCTCATGGATATACTGCCCCAGCTCATGGATATACTGCCCCAGCTCATGGATATACTGCCCCAGCACGTGGATATACTGCCCCAGCACGTGGATATACTGTCCCAGCTCATGGATATACTGCCCCAGCTCATGGATATACTGCCCCAGCTCATGGATATACTGCCCCAGCTCGTGGATATACTGCCCCTGCACGTGGATATACTGCCCCAGCTCGTGGATATACTGCCCCAGCACATGGATATACTGCCCCAGCAGGTGGATATACTGCCCCAGCTCATGGATATATTGCCCCAGCTCATGGATATATTGCCCCAGCTCATGGATATATTGCCCCAGCTCATGGATATACTGCCCCAGCTCATGGATATACTGCCCCAGCTCATGGATATACTGCCCCAGCTCATGGATATTGCCCCAGCTCGTGGATATTGCCCCAGCTCGTGGATATTGCCCCAGCTTGTGGAGATTGCCCCAGCTCGTGGATATATTGACCCAGCTCGTGGATATATTGCCCCAGCTAGTGGATATTGCCCCAGCTCGTGGATACTGCCCCAGCTCCTGGATATACTGCCCCAGCACATGGATATACTGCCCCCCAAGCTCTCATGGATATGGCCCAGCTCAGACCCCAGACCAGACATGGGGCGGCTGTTCGAATGCTCTATCGGCATTCGGACAGCCACCCCTGGAGCTCCGGCATACTTACCTGCTGAGCGGCGAAGGGAAAGTTTCCCCGCTTCCGCTCGTTGAAGGACCCAAGCTGCGGTCACGCGGGACTCCCACGTGACCGCGGCTTGGGTCCTTCAAAGAGCGGAAGCGAGGGAACTTTCCCTTCGCCGCTCAGGGGTTGGATGCGCGTGGCAGCCGGGTAGAGGCTGCGAGCGCAGCCTCTACCCGGCTGCTGCGTGTGCATCTTGTAACTGCCGCGGCGAGCGCACAGCCGGCTCGTGCCGCGGCGGTTGCATGCGCGCGCAGCCAACCGCCGCTGGTTGTGCGCGCATGCGCAGAGGAGGCTTGGCGACGGACACGCCAAGCCTTACTCTTTTATAGTATAGGATTATACGATATGATGAAAATAATGATATCTTTAGAAAGTCAATTTAATGGCGGGAAAAAAGGTGTATAATATGTGTGGGTTGCATAAACGAATAATAGGAAAATTAGACCTAAACACATACGGCGCAGAAACGTAAAAACAGCAGCGGACACTAAAGGACGGACTTTTGTAAAACTGCCTGGTCACTATGTGGTTAACCTCTTAGGTGAAAGTACCTTGATCTGGCACTATCGGTGCTGGTTTGTGGGCTTCTCTCAGAGGGGGCTGACATCTTAGATCTATGGAAATCCCTATCAGGGTTATTCAAAGAGATCCGAATGGCTGCTGAAAATCAGCATTCGGTTACCTTTCTTGGCCATTCAGCTATCCAGAGAGCAGGCAATTCGCCAAATCCTGGCGAATTGCCTGCACATACGGTGCCTGTTCGATGCCTGTTTGAGGGCAGTGAAAAAACCATAGAGAAGCACTGCTTCGTCTATTCAGAGATCACAAACCAGCAGTGAAAAGTTGCTGAATTGCCCTGCTGTTCGGTGGTTTCATTCGGCAGATTTATTCAGGCGAATCCCATAGGCTTCAATGTTAAAAATATTCCCATTTTAATTCAATATCTAATAAACCATTCATTATAAAATTCTGCAGTAAAAAGTCTCTTTATTTATAGAATTTTGGGATATTTTAAGCATTTTTACAGATTTTTTTGTCAAAACTTTTTTTCCGATTTTTTTTTTAAACGTTTGTTCTCTTTTCTGTAACAACCCTTTTTATTATCATTCATTGGATTTTATATGTAAATTTCAGACATTTTCGCTCAGTAGGTTCTTTGAACACAGCATTTCACTTTTCAAACATTCAAGCGTACTGATTATTTTTTTTTTAACTCCATTCGTCTGCGGTGTTGGCTTTTTCCGGCGGCTGCTCTGCGCTGTGATCGGCTCCTATTCGGGTTGCTCCGGCGTGTTCGGCGGAGTTAATCCAGATGTTTTTGCGTGTTTTCAGTGTGCCTTCGCCGGGATTTGCGTTGAGTTTTCAGCGGGTTTGCGGTGACTTTTCCCTGCAATTCGGGGACCCTGTGGTGCTTGCTGAATACACTGCAGGGTCGCCGACATGGGATCGCCAAATCGAACCGAATGGAGAAGAACGAAAAGTCACCAACGTGCGGTGACTTTTCGATTCTCTTCGAATTACCCTGAATGGTGGAGATAGGTGGGTCCTTTTGGGTCCTGGTGCAGCTAGAGGGTCATGCTTGGTGTCATACGAAAGACCAGAGCATGGCCTGTCCAGTGACATCAAACATGACCAGGTTATGCATACCAATAACATAAAAACAAATAAACAAGATGAGCACAAAGTGAGCTCAGCGCAGAGGTGAAACGGCTCAGCAGTGAAGGGGTTAAGAAATGCTGTGTGATAGCTAAAATACAATGGGATCCGCAGGTCAGCGTTTCACAGGATTATTATTAAATATCACGTTTTATACAGACATTCTGATGGCACTAGTTAAAAAATAATATGTTAGCGCTCGGGCCGGGAAAGGTTACGTACACAAACTTGCTTATTATGATGTGAAAAAAACGCCAAGATGCGTCTTGGAAATGTAACAGCTTTTTCATGGCGTTGTGAGCTGTCACTTCACGTTGAGAAATGGACCATTACTCCAGCATTCAGATGTACCTGATCTTCAAACAGCTTTAGTTAATGGGCTATTTTGGCAGCCGGGAAGATTGCTAAGTAATTTATCAGGGGGGGGGGAGATGGCTAGGTGTATGAAATATGGCGGATTCTTTAGCATTCTGAATGCAAATGAGGTGTCGCTTAAGCGGTTCTCAGTTGGAAATTCTGTAAAAAATAAAATAACTTAAAACTGAATTTTTCGGGCTTGTGAAATAAGTGGGAGCAGATCTTCCGTGTTCTTTCTCATATGTCATTATTATTACAAAAAAAAAGGACTACACGGGATATGGGCTGAGGATTTTCAATCCTCCAGAGAAAATAATGAACCATTAATGCTGAGATCATCTGGTTCATCATGAGCAGGTTCATCTTGAGTCTCTTACAATTTTGAAGTTCTTACAGTTATCAGGAGTAAAAACCACTGATTGCTGATATTATCTCTTTACCTGCCAACATCTGGGGCTCTTGGCATGAGTCGATATCCAACCCACCTGCCTGTTACTGGGTCTCGTCCAACGCAGCTGCTGCTGTGTTAGTGTGGTGGGTTATGGCTGACTCCCCTACTTGCAAAGAACCCCCTGATCCAGACATGATACCTATCAGTCCTTGAAGTGGTTGGGTTTCACATCGATGGTTAGAAACCCCGAGCCGGGCCCGATTACCAGTTCTTAATGTGACTGGGCTTATAACGTGCAGAGGTCAGAGAATAGGACAGAATATCAGCAAGCGGAGTCATGACACAGGAATGGAGATCAAGGGTAGTCAGAAGGCAGGCTAGGTTGGTACACAAGAAGACAATGCGCTATTGGGCTACGGAACAAACAATAGCAGGGCAGTAACAGTAACGCTGGGCGGTAATGCTGTGGTGACACAGAAGTGTCGACTTCTTGGTGCCCTGACCTGCATTAAATTGGATATGAATGCACCTACCTCACAAAATGCATTTCATGGATTGTACATAGGCCCCCCTGAATCGGGTCATCATCCATGTGTGGTATTCTAATGAATCAACCCCTTGTACACTGATCTTGTAAAGCGCTGCGGAATTTGTGGCGCTATATAAATAAAGAATAATAATAATAATAAAAATAATTATAATACTAGTATATCTTGTGGGAACAGGGCCCAGGGCTTTCAGCCCTCTTGTCTCCTGGTCAATGAGGTTCTCAGGGTATTTACGGTGTTTCTTGGAACTTTCCTGTGTCATGGTTTTGGTTACCCCTCAAAGCATTCCTGATATATTTTGTGATTGATCACCTAGTATTTGTTTTCTAGCTGCGCATATTGACTTATCCTGATTTCTCCACTTCTTGACCCTGATTTTTCTGATAACCTGGCTCCCTGCTGCTGACCTCTGCTTATTTATACGTATATGTATCCCTCTCCTGTCCCAGAATGTCACGTTTGCTGTAGCGCTCACCCCTGATAACCGTGATGTGGATCCTTTTGGACATACCTCTGTACTTCTCGATTTGTAAGCAGTCCGGACTGCCAACCCTAGCACTCCAAGCCAGGGAGGTGAGACAGAACACCCACATTAAGTACCACTCAGTAGCAAATGATTTCGAGACCAAGTATCTACTGAGCAAAAAAAAAAAGTTAACTATGCACGAACAGAGATTATGCAGAAGTTTCATGCACCATGGGTTAACATAAGCATGGTCAAAAGTACAATCCGAATCGGCAACAGAGGGGGTAGTCATACAGGCAGGTTTGGCAACAGAGAAGACACTCATAAACTTCGTGTCAGTAATGTAACTCGAGGATTCAGCACCCGGCAGGGCATGCCTATAATCGGAGGCTGTGTGGTGTGTATTACACTTAACCTCAGTGTCAGCAGAGAGCACAGTGCATATGTAGAAGGAGTCAGAGAGAGAATGGTCAATTAGGCAATCTGGTTCAAACACAAGCAGGGTCCTCATACAGACAATATCGGTAACAGAGCAGGATAGACAGTGAAGCACAGAGTGAACACAGCTGGCGATGCGGGAATAACTCCACGTCAGGACGACGAGCTGAATCTCCTGCCCTGCATTTAAGGCCGGCGGCTCCGCGTCACTATGCCAAGCCCCGCCCCTCCAGACGCCAGCCAATCAGCCGGAACTCCTGTCATCCGGCCAGCCAGCGATACCCCCCAGGGAGCGCCGCAGGAGCCGAGGATGTGACACAGACCAAGGCTTGTTATCTGGTTATTCTTTATATTAACCGTGTTGTTATTGGTCACTTAACCAGCGCTATGCCTGGCCTTATCTGTATTGTCTGTGGTTATTCATATCTTCGTGCCGGGTTACTGGTATATACCATTGACGTGCGGTGAGGTCAGTGGCTGGTGAGGCACTGGCTAGTATCAGAGACAGATATACACAGGGTTACGCAGTCGCAATTTACGCATTTGATTATCGTTATGTAAGAGAATAGAGTGTCACTATTTATTTTTTGATTATCGTTATGTAAGAGAATAGAGTATCACTATTTATAAAGTAAAGTTCACTTTTTTTTTACAGTCCTAAGAGCATGCACTTATAATACTGACTAATAAAGGGTGCTATTACACCTCTTACTTTAAAGTAAAGTTTGCATATTGTTTTTTTAGTTCTAAGAGCATGCACTTACAATACTGAGTAATAGAGGGCGCTATTACACACATGCTGACTGCTGAGATCTGCCTGCCCCCCCCCCCCCCACCACTGATGAGGACAGTCATATGACTGTCCTGCGTCAATCAATCCATGGGAAGCTTTGCCTCCCATGGGGGGCGTTTTTTTTTTTAAAAAAAGGAATTGCATGAGGCCAATGGAGCTTTCCCATTGGCTCCAGCTTTCAATTGCTCTCAGTGCCTCTGGAGGCACTGAAAAGTGTAGAACCAGGAAGTCAGCTTGAGCAATTAGCATAGCGTTCAGCTGCGCAAATTGCGTAGGCTATGCTGGCTCAGTGCTGCCCCTGCTGTCTGTGTAGTGAATCACACACACACAGCAGCCGGCAAACTGAAAGTACGGGGGGAAAAAAAGCAGAGGACAGAGAAGCACAGCGAGGGAGCGTAAAGAGGTGAGTATGAAAACTTTTTTCAATGAATAACATTTTATTTACAGATTAAACATACATACATGTCATTACAGCACAATGAGCACATTAATTTACTGGAATGGCAGGGGAGGCCCTGCCTCCCCTGCCACCCATGACTGCACGTCCCTGGTATATACTTACAGTTTTTCCAAAGGTCAACTCAATTGAGTTCAGAAAGTTGAGGAAGCAATCAGATAAATAGCACTATTTTTATATATTTTTGGCACCAAACCTTACGCATAATTTTTGATTTTTTTTTTCTCTTCCTCTTGAAATGATAATGGTTTGGGGGCGACACATCTCAGGAATAAGGAGCGGCTTGTTCATTAGACGATGTTTAGAGCTCTCCCAAAATATGAATTTCCACATGATTATCTTCACAGAATGATGCTCTGCCGTTTTTATATTCAGGACATTGTGCGACTTTCTTGAAAAAAAATTATAGCTGAGCATAAAAATTTGCTATGAATAATTTAAGGGAGATATTCACGACTTTTAGGGAGGTTATATTTTATTAAAAGTATTTCCTCCATATGACCTCTCTTCTCTCCAGTCGGCTGTTCTCTAATTAACTGCAGAAAAGCAATTAAATGTTCATTTTTTTTTATGTTTCTCTCATATTCCACTTCTCTTAATTAGCAATGTTCAATTTCCATTTAGTTTATATGTGGTAAAAAAGTGCTCATGTTTGAAATAACCAGAAAGCAAGATCATTTCCGACATTTGCAATGACTTAACCCGAGAAACGACCGAACGGCTTAAAAATCGTCTTTTAATTTCCTCTATAAATTTCCTCTATTCTTTAAAATATATAAGCTAATTAGGAAACATATAAGAGAATTCTCCGGAATTACAGGTCATGTTATAACAGTGTTTTCTGGCGTAATTCCTTTTAGATTTTAAATACTTGTGCAGATTATATCAAAATAATGGGATTATTTCCGAATTTAATACTTCCGATTTTGACCGCCATCTAAATAATATGATAATTTTAATTATAATTCACATTTTTCCTCTCGATGGATATGTCATTAAGTAAAAGTGGATTGTGGCATTTTGAAAGATGCATAAGACCCAATAAAGCCATTGATTTCATTTTATCATCTTCTTTTTATGTAACATGGTCAAGGCAAACTCCATCAAGGATCATCTAATAGAAGGAGTTAGGCTTGAACCCCTTCATCATATTTACTATATGTATTATTTATTTATGTTATTACTATTTTATTATTATCATTATTTTTTTATTATCATTATTATTATCATCATTATCGTCATTATTATCATTACCATCATTATCATTATCATTATTATCATCATCATTATCATTATCATCATTATCATTATTATTATTATTATTATTAGACCTGGTCGAGAGGGTCAAAACCATCAGATCTCTGGAAACAGCAACCTTGCCCCACACGTGCTGGGCAGCAGTTCACTATGCTACTTGGTTCCATTGGGACGCCTTCATATCCTCCTTGTCTTTCTCACACTGGCTGGCGTTGACTCACACTTGAATGAATCTAGTGAGGGTTTGCATGGTTGGCATTTGCCCAGGGCTCACCTGACCCACCATGCTACCCTGGATAGATCCAACATGTTTGTCCTTTGTTGATGACCCTTCACTGACAACGCTCTACTCTCCCGCTTCCCATTACTGCCACTTCCCATCCCCCTTCCTTTCCCTTTTTATATCTTATGTTCCTCTCCCTCTTCACACACCCTCTATGACATTATCTTCCTTCTCTTTTCTTACTCTACCATGCCCTTTATTTCACACTATCCCTGCAGACCAAGCAGTATCCTCCATTAACACATACGCAAAGGACGCAGTAAAACTTCACCCACTAAGCGGAGCACTGAATGAGCCCCTTCAGATATCTTTTACTGTTTCACGGATACTGCTCCTTGTTGACTCATCTCAGTCTTAAAATACTGTATCCTGGCTAGACCCTGTTTTGGCTAGGTACCTTCTTACTTCATTACCTTCTCATTAATCTGTAATGTATACCGCACATTTCACTGTATTTTGTTATTGCCTCAATAAACTTTTTGATTGGAAAAAAAATATTATAACTATTATAATTATGTAAATTTGATAGGCTGTGTTGGTCCAGATGCCAAAATCACGAGTATAGCAGTACGTAGTGATACCTTTTTTATTGGACTAACGTTGCATTTAAAAGACAGGCTTTCGAGAGTTTTCCTCTCTTCCTCAGGTCTGGAAACTAGGCTTGTGCACCGATTTTTTTTTTCGGTTCGATTCTTCAGATTTTTAAACTTTTCGATTCGGCTCGTTTCGACCGATTTCTGTTTCGATTCGGTTGGACTTGATTCGTTTTTCGTGTACATTTTTTTCTCGGAATATCGACCATTTTTCGTATTTTCGTGTCACTTTGCTCGTTTTTTGTATCGACTTTTCGTAATTTCGGAAATTTTCGTTTTTCGGAATTGTACATGTTTTCGGAATATCGACCGTTTTTTGTATTTTCGTGTCAGTTTGCTCGTTTTTTGTATCGACTTTTCGTAATTTCGGAAATTTTCGTTTTTTCGGAACGTCTGTTCTCCTCGTTTCAAAGCAATAAATTTAGATTTGACACATTTCAAGTCCATTCGAAAATTCCGAAAATATTTCGTTTCGGCTCGGAAAACTTTTCGGATCTGCCATTTTCAGATCTAAAAATTTTCGGAAATTCGGCCGCATCCGAAAACACGAATCGGGAAATTTCGTGAAAATTCCGAAACCCAAAACGCACATCCCTACTGGAAACTATACTAATCAGTTCCTAGAATTGAACATTAGGACATTAAGGGTCACATGGGTGGGGGATTAGATGTCGTAAAAAGTGAGAGTCAAATGGTATGTTCAGGTTGGTAAAATTTCCAAAATCAAAAAGTATGAGCTCTGACATACTACCAAATTTAGAAAATTCCTCCCCTGACCTTATGTGACGGGGGACAAAATGATTAAAAATCTTGTATAAATTACCCTTCAGGCTGTGTGTTTATGGTGTGCATGAATCGTAAAGGAATTATGTGTTTAGACTTTGGTTCAATCCCCAAGATATATCATTATTTTATAGAAATACCCCCCCAAAAAAAATCCAAAGCATTTCCAAACCCAAGGATTAAGGATACGCAACCTACCGGCTTTGTTATCGGCTTTTCACACAAACAAACCAAGTCCCCGCCCACTTCTCCTGTTTTTACGTATGTTATGCAACATACGTAAATATTTGAGTTGCTATTAGAAATTATTGGTTCATGTGTCTTCAAACACACCAAATCCATATAACTCCATTGGTGTGTGTGTAGGTGTGCCTCCTGAACCTTTAAATGACGTCAAGCTTTACTCGCCGACGAGAAACTAAGGCCCTGATGTGCCCCACACATTGCAAACTGATCCCCATCTAAGCAGCTGTGCTGTACAACACACCCAGGTCTCCACGGGCGTCATATGGTGCAATCTAAACTAGACTGAACTCCTACTTATTCCTCCCTCCAATGCCTCCCCACCTCCTGACTTCTCTATCACGGTGGAGGGTATCACCATCTCCCATCAAACCAAGTTCGCTGTCTTGGAGTTACACTTGACTCTGCTCTTTCCTTCATCCCCCACATCAAGTCTCTTTCCTCCTCCTGCCGATACCAACTGCGTAATATTTCCAGAATTCGGCCATTTCTTACCGCTGTCACCACAAAACAACTCATACACGCCCTGGTAATCTCCCGACTCGACTATTGCAATAATCTCTTATCTGGCCTCCCTCTGTCCCGCCTCTCCCCCCCCTACAATCCATCCTGAACGCCTCCGCCAGGCTAATTCACCTCACCCGCCGCTCTGTCTCTGCCGCTCCCCTCTGCGAGTCCCTTCACTGGCTCCCCATCCACTGCAGAATTAAGTTCAAAATCCTTATCCTTACCTACAAAAGCCTCACTAACTCAGCTCCCCACTACCTGTCCTCACTAATCACCAAATACACCCCAGCCCGCTCCCTAAGGTCAGTGACCTGCGCCTAGCTTCTCCCCGCATCACCTCTTCCCATGATAGACTGCAGGATTTCTCACGCGCAGCCCCCACTCTCTGGAACGCTCTCCCTCGTACTGTCAGACTTTCCCCTAACCTCTCTTCCTTCAAACGCTCCCTTAAAACATTCCTATTTAGGGAAGCCTACCACCCAACTCACTGACACAACCATCAATCACTCTCACCTTACAGTCCTCTCCTCCTGTTTCCAACCCCAACCCTCCTAGATTGTGAGTTCCTACGGGAATAGGGCCCTCATCTCCTCCTGTACTGTTTGTCAAATGTTGTTCAATGTATTGTAACCCTGTCTATACTGTGCTTATTGTACAGCGCTGCGGAATATGCTGGCGCTTTATAAATAAAGAATAATAATTAAAAAAAAATCTAAACAAAATGGTAGGAACTGGGGACTTTGGCTTCATGAAGCTGATCCCCGATCCCCAAAAAAATCCCTAGATTGGCTTCCTGACCCAGATCCTTAAGATTGGATCAGGACACCCCTACTTTCTTCATTGTACTGAACACTGAATCCCTGAACCTGTTTACGATGGCATATTTCTGCATGCCGATATAATGCTGGAGCATCACCTCTTTTGTTCCACATAAACCAATGACTACCACCAGCTTGTATGCATCACTAATTGAACTGTGAAATGCAATACACCATTTTTTTCTCCTATCCATGTGTTATTGATATTACGATATTACAGATATTACAGATATTACAGATATTACAGATTTCCTGATCTTGCTAGTCAGATTGTAGATTGTAACTTATAAAGGACAGTACATGGCACAATACCAATGGGAGACAGATGGCAATATGTTATACACCAATCTACTCACAAATTCATGAGCCTCCCGATGAGTGGCTCAGTAAATGGGCTTTGGACCACTTAAGGATGGTCCCACCATTGCACAGGATCCCCAATATTGAATGTAGTCGGTATCAGCAAGATGAGTAAAAAGTTTTTTTTTATTACAAATAAAATTGATATGAATAAAATAATATAAAATAGACTCCAATTTCTGATTTCCGAAACGCGTTTCGCTTGCCGAGGCTGCAAGCTTCATCAGTCGGGTAGCCTTTCTTATGTGGAGTGTCCATATTTAAGGTAATCATGGGACAATAGAAGTTGTAACCTCCGCGTGCATGTCACTCGCCGATCTGCAGTTCATTCACTCGCGGGCGATGGTTAGTGACGTACTTCCGTTTCCGGTTTTCAGGGCGATCGTGATACTTGTATCCTAATTTCATTTGCGCATGCGTCAGTCCACAATAGAGATCGATAAACATATACCTCCGATCTTATACCCGCCCACATAGCCCCAAAACATGACAGACATAACTATCTTATTCTGGAGGCCATTTATCTGTAATAGAGAGAACTGTTAGACATCACTGCCGATTATATTTTAACATGTAAAGACATATTGGCAAGTTCAACTTCCAATTTTGTTTACTCCCTGTTGTTATGATTCATAATCTCTTCGGAAAGAGGAATAAATAAAGCTAGTGATTATTAGAAATGAATATAAAAATAAAAATAAAAATGAAAATAGAAATATGGATGAAGATAAATATATAAATAAAGATAAAATAAAATAAAAATAGAAATAAAAATAAAAATAAAAATAAAATAAAAATAAAATAGAAATGAAATAAAATAAAATAAAAATAAAAACAAACAAAATCATAATAAAAATGAAAATAAAATAATCAATAGAATATACAGGTAGTGAACTTTTTACATGACTCTAATCAGAGATCTTATCTTAAAAAGTGGCAGACCTCAAAGTCCGCATTCAGCGCATTAGGGATTAGTGTGTCTAGGTGATAAATCCACCGCATTTCGTTCTTTACGAGTTTTGCACCCATATCAACTCCCCTCCAGTCACGTTTCACCTTCTCTATGCCCATAAATTGTGTGTTGTTCGGGTTGCATCCATGTTGGTCTTTGAAATGAGATGAGACACTATGTCTGTCATATCCCCTAACTATGTTGCAGAGAAGTTCATTAATTCTAATATAAAGTGGTCGGGATGTTTGTCCCACATATTTTTTCCCACATGGACATTGTATTAAATAAACAACATTCTTAGTATGACATGTTATTAGATCCTTAATTTTATACTCTGGTCCCTTAGTCCCTGCTTCAAACTTCTTTATTGTTCTTTTTTTATTTCCAGTTTTTCGACATGAGATGCATTGGCCACAACCATAGAAACCCGGAGTCAGACCAAAAGGATGTTGTGATATACATCTATTTTTAATATGGTTTCTGACTAGATTGCTACTAAGGTTGTGTCCCCCTCTAAAAATTATTTGCGGTTTATCCGGTAAGATACTATTGAGGATAGTGTCATTGGTTAAGATTGACCAATACTTTTCTATGTATCGCTTAATAGTTTTATTACCTACTAGTTGGAAAGCCTGCCCAGAGGGCAGTCTATTATTAATACTGCCCCAGCTCATGGATACTGCCCCAGCACGTGGATATACTGCCCCAGCTCGTGGATATTGCCACAGCTCCTGGATATTGCCACAGCTCGTGGATATACTGCCCCAGCTCGTGGATATTGCCCCAGCTCATGGATATATTGCCCCAGCTCGTGGATATATTGCCCCAGCTCGTGGATATATTGCCCCAGCTCGTGGATATTGCCCCAGCTCGTGGATATTGCCCCAGCTTGTGCATATATTGCCCCAGCTCGTGAATATCGCCCCAGCTCGTGGATATATTGCCCCAGCACATGGATATACTGCCCCAGCTCATGGATATTGCCCCAGCTCGTGGATATATTGCCCCAGCTCGTGGATATTGCCCCAGCTCGTGGATATATTGCCCCAGCTCGTGGATATTGCCCCAGCTCGTGGATATATTGCCCCAGCTCGTGGATATTGCCCCAGCTCGTGGATATTGCTCCAGCTCGTGGATTTATTGCCCCAGCTCGTGGATATTGCCCCAGCTCGTAGATATTGCCCCAGCTCGTGGATATATTGGCCCAGCACATGAATATACTGCCGCAGCTCATGGATATTGCCCCAGCTCGTGGATACTGCCCCAGCTCGTGGATATACTGCCCCAGCACATGGAGCTCTCATGGATATTTGCCCCCACGCTCTCATGGATATTTGCCCCAAGCTCAGACCCCAGACCAGACATGGGTCGGCTGTTCGAATGCTCTATCGGCATTCGGACAGCCACCCCTGGAGCTCTCAGCCGCATATTTACCTTCCCGAGTGGCGAAGGGAACGTTTCCCCGCTTCCGCTCGTTGAAGGACCCAAGCAGCGGTCACGTGGGACTCCCACGTGACCACGGCTTGGGTCCTTCAAAGAGCGGAAGTGAGGGAACTTTCCCTTCGCCACTCAGGGGTTGGATGCGAGCGCAGCCTCTACCCGGCTGCTGTGTGCATCTTGTAACCGCCGCGGCGAGCGCACAGCTGGCTCGTGCCGCGGCGGTTGCATGCGCGCGCAGCCAACCGCCGCTGGTTGCGCGCGCATGCGCAGAGTAGGCTTGGCGACGGACACGCCAAGCCTTACTCTTTTATAGTATAGGATATTATACTCAATAATAAAAGGAACACTTTCAAGTTCTTCTATCTGTCTTGGCTTGTATTGTAGTAATGTGTCCCTACTTATTCCTAGGATCTCTTGCTTCATCTCATCCAAGAATTGTTGCCCATAACCTTTTTCTCTAAAATCATCCAATAGTTTATTTGCTTGAACCAAATATTGCTCTTCTTCAGTGCAATTCCTACGTATCCTCAGAAGCTGTCCTTTTGGGACAGCTCTAAGCCACGGAGGGTAATGGCCACTGCTGGTATGAATATAGCCATTAACCTGACCAGGTTTAAAAAATGTTTTAGTCTTAACCTTGCCGTCCTCAATGTATATACTGAGGTCGAGGAAGTCCACCTGAGTGTCACTCACATTAGAGTCTAATTTTATTCCTAGTTCGTTATGATTTAGGTGCTCCAAAAATTGGTCCAGCTCCTCTCGATCACCCCTCCAAATAATTAGTATATCATCTATATACCTCCTATAGAGGACGAGGTTAGGCCCCCAGCCATGCCCTGCCCATACCACACTGGATTCCCAGTGGGCCATGAACAGATTAGCATAGCTGGGGGCGAACCTCGTCCCCATAGCTGTCCCATTGCACTGAAGATAATACTCGTCCCCATGCCAAAAATAATTATTCCTGAGTATCAAATCAATACCTTCGATTATATATTCGATCTGCTCTATCTCGAAATTACCCGATTCTGTTTGGAAATATTGTGCTGCATCACATCCAGCTTTATGTGCCCTTCCAAGCGGTGCCTGCCTTTAATCGCTGGCCCACATGGATGGGGAGGGGGAGAGGTCCGAAGGACCTCCCCCCTCTCCTTCAGGCACCTTCCCTGCAATGGCGGGGGGTGCCTGAAATAGACGTCATCGCGCATGCGCGATGATGTCTATCGTGCCCGCCGGGGTCCGGGAGGCTGGGCTGACATCGATGATGTCAGCCCGCACCGGGGGGCCGCTGCGATCGGCCAGAATACCAGCCAATTGCTGCTGCAAAGGGAGGACATGCTCAGAGCGTCCTCCGCAGCCAAATAGACATGCGGCAGGACGCGCTGAGCGCGTCCGCCGCATTGAAAGGGTTAATCTAGTAAAATTTTATAACTTTCGTTATAATGCGCATTCACTGGTATACCCCTTTTTCGTAGGTAAGCGTCTATTAAATCTCTCCACTCGTGCACACTGAATTTATCTGCACCATCTCCTCGGAAAACAGGTGGCTCTTTTGCTTCAGATTGCATAACAAGTTTAACTCCTGTCAAATTAAGCGATGGGATTTCTGAGAATGACTGCTCTACACCTGAACTTGAAGCTCGTGCATTGCCGGTTTCTCTCCCTCTACTTGCTTCACCATCTTGAGCAGAAATTATACTTTGCCCTACTTCCTGAGCAATATGTGTAATGAGGTTGTGCCATGCTGTATCATTTACATCTGGGCTGTTCGGTAATGAGTTAACCTCTGGCCTGCTGGGTGTGTGCTCAACTACCCTTGTGGAACAAGACTGGGGTGATGTTCTTATAGCCCCCCCTGCAACAGGTGTAATTGGCTGATCACTAAACAATCTTCCCCTGCCCAAACCTGGGTCTGACAGGTTCCTGACTGCATTAAAATTATCCCCACTGAAACCATGTGCCATGATTCCCTATAACACAGTTACAAAAACAGAATTTATCATTAAATAACACACAAAAAAAACTTTCACGAGGCACCACTGTAACCGCTGCAACCAACTCCAAGGAGTTATCTGTTGGAATCTCACGAGAGTGAAAAAAAAACTCGTGGCATTAAATATATGGCAAAGTGTCCTGTGCATAAAAATGTGTCACCACTTTGTTTAACAGTTCTTTGGAACCTGTAATGAAGTGCAGCTCCCATCGGCGATCAAACGACATTGATCCTTAGATGAAGATCCACCCGGCGGACTGATCTTCATCCGAGTCACGGCACCACTGTAACCGGCCTACACCCTCGCTGCCCGTTCGTATGGACTCTGCGTTGTGTTTTGTGGTTTTGTTGAGCATTAAAGATGAGACCGGCAACTGGATCGCTGGGAACATGCGATTTTAATCTGAATAAAACATATATAAAACACGGCAATGAGAATATCCTCTGTGACTTCCACCTCACACGCAGCTGCCTCGTGATCTGCAGAGCTGACTAAAACATATATAAAACACGGCAATGAGAATATCCTCTGTGACTTCCACCTCACACGCAGCTGCCTCGTGATCTGCAGAGCTGACTAAAACATATATAAAACACGGCAATGAGAATATCCTCTGTGACTTCCACCTCACACGCAGCTGCCTCGTGATCTGCAGGCTGAGGGAAAAGCCCGGGCTCACAGGGGATGAGGTCATGCCTCATTAGCTTAATAGCATTAACTCCTCAACGGCTGCACAAAATTAAAACAAAAACAAACCAAAAGCTTTCTTTGGGTTGAGACATTCACAATAATACAGGAGTTTCTCTAAAATGGGGGATATTAGGGGAATTAACACATACTGTGCTCTTAAATAGACACACACATATTTACATCGGTTATAGTTACTAATTTTAGAGTTATGGATACCATGGTTGCTTGTTTAAGGTTTAGGGTCACTTAGTGTTACTTTTAGAGTTTTAGGATTATGGTTACTATTTCTGCTTGTTTTGGGGTTACATAGTTACATAGTTATATAGTTATATAGGCTGAAAAAAGACATGCGTCCATCGGGTTCAGCCTCTCCCACATAACCTACTGCTGTTGATCCAAAAGAAGGCAAAAAACCCAGTCTGAAATGCTCGCCAATATGCAACATACTGGGAAAAAATTCCTTCTTGACCCCAGAATGGCAGTCAGATTTCTCCTTGGATCAAGAAGCTTTTACCCACATATTAAATATTATAACCCTTAATATTCTGTGTCTGCAGGAAGTCATCCAGTCGTTTTTTAAAAGTCTGTACAGACTCTGACCCAACCACCTCAACAGGCAGAGAATTCCACAGCTTTATTGTTCTCACCGTAAAATAACCCTTCCTATGCTTTAAGCTAAATTTTCTTTCTTCCAGTCTAAATGGATGACCCCTTGTCCTGTGTATAGTCCTGTTAATGAATAGGTTATCAGACAATGGTTGATAATGGCCCCGTATATATTTATATAAGGTTATCAGATCCCCTCTAAGGCGCCTTTTCTCTAAACTAAACAGGTTTAAGCTTGTTAGTCTTTCCTCATAACTTAACCCTTCCATCCCCCTTATTAATTTAGTTGCCCGTCTCTGCACTTTTTCTAGCGATATAATATCTTTTTTTAAGACAGGTGCCCAAAATTGCACGGCATATTCAAGGTGCGGCCTGACCATTGATTTATACAGAGGCAAAATTATGTTTTCATCCCGTGAGTGAACTCCCCTTTTAATGCATGCCAGTACTTTGCTGGCCTTGGCGGCTGCTGTTTGACATTGCACATTGTTACTTAGTTTGAAGTCTATGATTATTCCCAAATCCTTCTCCTGCTTGGATTTCCCTAACTCCGTACCATTTAGGGTATAAATTGCTTGTGTGTTCTTCACTCCAAAGTGCATAACTTTGCATTTATCTAGATTAAATTTCATCTGCCATTTAAGTGCCCAGTCCCCCAATCTATCTAAATCCCTCTGCAGCGAAGTAACATCCTGCTCACATTGTATTTCTTTTCCTAGCTTTGTGTCATCTGCAAACACTGATACATGACTTTCAATGCCTATCTCAAGGTCATTTATAAATAAATTGAATAGTATTGGTCCTATAACAGACCCCTGAGGGACACCACTTACCACTGGTGTCCATCTTGAAAATGTACCATTTATGACCACTCTCTGTACCCTATCTTTTAGCCAGTTTTCTATCCAAGAACAAGTATTTTCATCTAGACCATTTTTTCTTAATTTAAATAGTAACCTTTTGTGTGGAACTGTGTCGAAAGCTTTGGCAAAATCTAAGTAAATCACATCCACTGCGACCCCCTGATCTATACTTCTACTTACTTCCTCATAGAACGTAATTAGGTTAGTCTGACATGATCTGTGTTTCATGAAACCATGCTGATTTTTGCCAATTACATTATACCTCCCAATAAATTCCTGAATATTATCCCTTAGTAACCCCTCAAATACTTTCCCAGCCACAGATGTTAAGCTCACAGGTCTATAATTTCCAGGCACAAATTTTAAACCTTTCTTAAATATAGGGACCACGTCAGCTTTTCTCCAATCCTCTGGTACTATTCCTGAAATAAAAGAATCTTGAAAGATTAAGAACAGAGGTTTACATATTTCAACACATAGCTCTCTCAGTACTCGCGGATGAATTCCATCTGGCCCTGGGGCTTTATTAACATTCACATTGTTTAATTTCTGTAAAACCTTGTCCTGAGTCAACCAGTCACTTTGTATTAGTAAGTTTTTATTAATGAATTTCATGTCTCCTGTTATAGGTTTCTCTTTGATAAATACTGAAGAAAAATAATCATTTAAAATTTCTGCCTTATCCTGATCTTCAGTTAACAATAGCCCTGACTCAGATTTTAGTGAACCTACATTTTCACTCTTGGGTTTTTTAGAATTTATGTACCTAAAGAATCTTTTAGGGTTGGTCTTGCTCTCTTTGGCTATTTCTTTTTCATTATCTAGTTTAGCCCATCTAATCGCATTTTTACATGCTTTATTGGCTGCCCTATATGCTTTATAGGATGCCTCAGATTTATCAGATTTAAAAACTTTAAATGCCTTCTTTTTATTTTTCATTTCCTTAGTTACCTTCCTACTAAGCCACATTGGTTTCAGTCTGTTTCTTTTATATTTATTAACCAGTGGAATAGTGGGTTGTGGTTAGTCTTACTAGTTCTGCTTGTTTTAGCATTAGGGTGAGTGTTAGGGTTAGTATTTGTGTTTTTGATAGGCATACAGGGTTATTCAAAGAGATCCGAATTGCTTGAGAATGGTAACCGAACGCTGAAAATCAGCGTTCGGTTGCCTTTCTTGGCCATTCGGCTATCCAGAGAGCAGGCAATTCGCCAAATCCTGGAGAATTGCCTGAACATACAGAGCCTGTTCGGTGCCTGTTCGAGGGCAGTGAAATCCCCATGAAAAAGCACTGCTTCGGCTATTCAGAGACCACAAACCAGCAGTGAAAGGTTCCCGAAATGCCCTGCCATTCGGTGGTTTAATTCGGCAGGTTTATTCAGGCGAATCCCATAGGCTTCGATGTTAAAAATATTCCCGTTTTAATTCAATATCTAATAAACCGTTCATTATAAAATTCTGCAGTAAAGAGTCTCTTTATTTATAGATTTTTTAGGATATTTTAAGCATTTTTCTGGATTTTTTTTTAAAAGTCTGATTTTTTTAATTTTTTTTTTAAGTTTTCTTCTTTTTTCTGTAACAGCCCTCTTTATTATCATTCATTGGATCATATGTAAATTTCAGACATTTTCGCTCAGTAGTTTCTTTGCAAACAGTTAGCAAAACACTTTTCAAACATTCAAGCAAACTGTTTTCCTAATTTATTCACTTCACTCTGTCTGCGGTGTCGACTTCCTCGTTTTTTTCCGGCGGCTTCGCTGCGCGTGCTCAGCTCCTGCTCGAGTTTTTCCGTGTTTTAGGCAGGTTCATCCAGATGTTTTTGAGGGTCTTCGGCGTGCATTCGCCAGCTTTTGCGGTTCGTTTTCGTCGGATTTGCGGCAGCTATTCCCTGCAATTCGAGGACCCTGTGGTGCTTGCTGAATACACCGCAGGGTCACCGAAATGGGATCGGCAAAAGGAACCGAATTTAAGAGAACGAAAAGTCACCGAACGTATATAACCCTGATAGGTTTGGGTTTATTATTTTTGCTTTACGATTAGGATAGGGGGATTTCACGTTGTACAGTTCCATTTTTTTCAGAATTAAGGTTAGTATTGGTGCTTCGGGGGCCTGGTCAACTGTTGATGGGGAAAGACGCATCTTACTAGAGCTCCGCTCTAATCTGTCTCTCTTTGGGGTTTTTTGAGATTCTACTGCTGCTGATTGCGTATATATACAATCATGGTAGTGAATGGGGTTAATAAACCTACACATGGTGATATGAAGAATTGCGGATACATTGATACATGTTCTTCATCTTTTGTGTCTAATTGGATGAGCTTTTGAAAGCATCAAACAAAGGGGCCTGTTTTAAGGCATCGGCAGGACACATCTTGCGGTTTTCTTCTTTGAGTTATTCGTGATTTCCTTGTCGACATTAACAGTCTGATCAGCTTTATATAGAGTGCAAAACATGGCCTATTATGTCTAACAGCTTGACTCTCAGCTATGAAAAGATAAGAGAATTAAAATACATTTCAACGCTGAAGAACACTTGAAAGTGATTAGTAAAGGAGACGGACGTGTCGCGCGCGCTCATTGAATTCGCATTAGAGAAGCATTATTCTGTGAAATTTAATTAAGTATTGACAGTCAGAAATGATATTTACTTAGATATACCTCAATACATTCAAAACGAAGAGAAAGCACCGGGTGTCCTATTATTTGTTATGAACAGCATTTATTGACCCCTTCACGAGTACTATAGATACTCGAGTATACCGCTAGAGTTTGGTGACAAAAATTTACCTTAAAATTGGAAGGGTAGCGTTATATTCGAGACATCTGCATCGCGTGTAAAAAAAAAAAAAAACTTGCCTTGCTCTGGATCCCAAGTCCCCTGGAAGTTCCGGTAGTCTCGCTGAAGTGAATGTGGGCTCCCTGATGCTTGCAAACACTTCAGGAACTCCCAGATTCGGGAGAGGTGGGATCCATCATGGCCAGAGGGCACACTCAGTTTAAGCCAATCACCTCGCTTGCCTCCGCCGGCCATCTAATCGCTAGTAAAGAAGACGGATGGCCAGCAGATTCATACTTAGCAACAACTGCAATCATTCTAGAGCAGAACACCCTGGCCTGAGGGATAGCCTAACTTTGGTGAGAGAACCTGGAAGGATTTTAATCGTTTACTGGTACCGTATACTTTTATAATTTTGCTCCTAGCGTTATATTCGAGTCTTGAGTATTCCTCATTTCCATAATAAATCTCTATCCATCGCGTTTTATTCGGGTCGCGTTATACTCGAGTATCTACGGTAAGTGCTTTTTTGTTGTAAACATTTTTATCATAACATTTATTTGAAACTTGGGACATGAAGTTAACAGACGTAGCATAAACTGGAAATTTTGTCAGAGAAATAGTTGTTCTAAGTTATTTAAAACATTTAAATGAGATAAATTTGCTCTTTTTCTAAATTCGTCTAGAATCGGTTTATCCTTTACAGACGTATCACTGGAATGAAAGGTTGGATACTTTAGATGGCGTCCCTTATCTCGCACAATGTCACACAGGGTTTGCATTATCCGCATATAGGCAGAAATGGCCTTTGTGTCAGTAAATGTGCTGCAGACAGATAATAAAATGGTGAGATCTCCTGCTTATGGGGGTTTGTAGTGATCATAATGAGATTATTAGCAATGCAATATCTGTATGTGCTGCATAATGCCTGTGTATGGTAATTACAGCAACACCTTGTATCTGTATGTGCTGCATAATGCCTGTGTATGGCAATTACAGCAACACCTTGTATCTGTATGTGCTGCATAATGCCTGTGTATGGCAATTACAGCAACACCTTGTATCTGTATGTGCTGCATAATGCCTGTGTATGGCAATTACAGCAACACCTTGTATCTGTATGTGCTGCATAATGCCTGTGTATGGTAATTACAGCAACACCTTGTATCTGTATGTGCTGCAAAATACCTGTGTATGGCAATTACAGCAACACCTTGTATCTGTATGTGCTGCAAAATGCCTGTGTATGGCAATTACAGCAACACCTTGTATCTGTATGTGCTGCATAATGCCTGTGTATGGCAATTACAGCAACACCTTGTATCTGTACTGTACAGGGATTTACACTCATTATAACCCCCTGAATCTTATCCCTGTACAGCAGTGACTGACCCCACAGCTCTCCCTGTATTCTGCCAAATCCCTGACTGCTGGAAAGCAGTGGTAACGTATTTGAACTTTTTGGTGCCCTGGCCTTTTAAATGACATTACCCTCTAGTTGTCACAGATCAGGAGAAACATGGGTCCAAAGGACCCCCCTAGCTCCACTTGGCAGCTGGGGGTTAACTGGCCAACTGACATCATTGCACATATGGCGACGATGTCAGCAGGTGGGGGGTGACACCAGAGGCTTTGTCAGTCACCTCCGGGAGTGGATCAGGATCCGGCACCTAAGGGATTAAAGTGAGGCACCGCTGGACAGAGCATACTCTGCCCTCTTCAGCGGTGCCATTAATTGTTTTTCTACGTGCAGCCATTGGGGAGGGAGAGGGGTCCAAATGACCTCTCCCCTCCCCTTTCAGGTTCCCTCCTGCAGGAGGGGGTTTCAAAGGATCATGGTGTACATAGTACATCCTTGGTCCTTAAGGGGAATTTTCCCCTGGACGTACTATGTATGTCAGTGGTCATTATGGGGTTAAACCAAATTATTACATAAAGCTTGCATAGGAGAAGCCAGCAACTAGAGTCGTAACACTGCCGTGCCGAGCCGTTGCTTGATAGCACCTTGGTTCTCAAACTTGCCGAATTAAACCACCGAATAGCAGGGCATTTCGGCAGCTTTTCACTGCTGGTTTGTGTTCTCTGAATAGCCGAAGCAGTGCTTTTTCATGGGGATTTCACTGCCCTCAAACAGGCACTGAACAGGCACCGTATGTGCAGGCAATTCGCCAGGATTTGGCGAATTGCCTGCTCTCTGGATAGCCGAATGGCCAAGAAAGGTAACCGAACGCTGAAAATCAGCGTTCGGTTACCTTTCTCAAGCAATTCGGAGCTCTTTGAATAACCCTGTAAGTCACAAAATACTGCTCGAGTGTTGTGCTATGTGTCCAGATTGTGATCAGGCCCATTGAGGTCTATTCACTAAAGGCGAAACCCAGGAGAATTGGCAAAAGAAGAGAACAATCTAGATCAAATAGCAGATTTGGAAAGTGAGATTAATGAGATTAATTTTTCTGGTTTGGCTATTTTGACATGGATTTTTCACTTCTCCAGTCACTCTCCTGAGTTTCACCTTTATCGAATAGACCCGTTGGTGTTTTTAAACCTCAGGATATATGTTTGAGTGGAGTGCTCTGAATTTTGCATGTTTTGTTCATTGGTCTCAGTAGCAACCTTGTGAGATAAGCATGTTTAGGTTGAGTGTCTGCAGCCCTCTTGCTTTGCGTGTATGTATAAAAATATAGAAAAATAAAAAACAAATAAAATTATATATATAGTGTGTTTATTATTGCAGAAGTCACTTGCACATCACAGCAATTCGATGAATTGCATCCCAGAGCTCCTGTGCCACATTCCCCATATGCAGCAAGGAATTCTGGGTAGGATATGCAAATGACATCTGTCTCGCTTTTATGCATCCTGGGTCTGTTATTACACAGATCCCTAAAATCAATGCTATGCCACACCGTGGCTTTGTAGCAGAGATAAGGTTATGCAACTGGTCAAAGCCACTCCTAGGACAGCGCTGTTTTGGGTTTGTTGGACCCTCATCAGCAGGAGCTAGGCATGATGACCAGTTGCAGTGGATGCTTGGGACCCACAGGGCAATCAGTATCTACAACAGTTGTGGTGGAGGACAAAAAGTGAGATAAATATATACACACACTGGCCACTTTATTAGGTACACCTGTTCAATTGCTTGATAACACAAATTTATTTATTTTGCAAAGTATTTTAGCAGGAAGGATACATTGAGATTTCTCTCATTTTCAAGTATGTCCTGGGTTCAAGAACATTGCTACTCAGCCAATCACATGGCAGCAGCTCGATGCATTTAGGCATCTAGACGCGGTGAAGACGACTTGCTGAAGTACAAACCGAGCATCAGAATGGGGGAAGAAAGGGGATTTAAGTGACGTTGAACGTGGCCTGGTTGTTGGTGCCAGACGGGTTGGTCTGAGTATTTTAAAAACTAATGATCTACTGGGATATTCACGCACAACCATCTCTAGGGTTTACAGAGAATGGTCCGAAAAAGAGGAAATATCCAGTGAGCGGCAGCTGTGTGGATGAAAACACCTTGTTGAAGTCAGAGGTCAGAGGAGAATGGACAGACTGGTTTGAGATGATAGAAAGGCAACAGTAACTCAAATAACCACTTGTTACAACCAAGGTCTGCAGAATACCATCTCTGAACACACAACACGTCTGACCTTGGAGCAGATGGGCTACAGCAGCAGCAGACCACACCGGGTGCCACTCCTGTCAGCTAAGAACAGAGACTGAGGCTACAATTCACACAGGCACCAAAACTAGACAACAGTAGATTGGAAAATTGTTGCCTGGTCTGAGTCTCGATTTCAGCGGCGACATTCAGATGGGTCAGAACTTTTCGTAAACAACATGAAAGAATGGATCCATCCTGCCTTGTATTAATGGTTTTTTGGGGGGGTTTTTTTAGAAAGCATTTTGCCAGGAAGGATACATTGAGATTTCTCTCGTTTTCAAGTATGTCCTGGGTGGTGAGTATGTACCGTTAGCTGTCTTGCCCAAGGACACTTACTGGAGAGATGCTCTTTTTGGGATCGAACTCATGTCTCCACAAGCTCTCTCCACGCAGAGCAGTGATGTTACCTCTACTCCACCCAGCCGGTTCAGGCGGGTAGTGATGGTGTAATGGTGTGGGGGATGTTTTCTTGGCACACTTTGGGTCCCTTAGTACCAATTGAGCATCCTTTAAATGCCACGGCCTACCTGAGTATTGTTGCTGACCATGTCCATCTCTTTATGACCACAGTGTACCCTGTATCTTCTGATGGCTCCTTCCAGCAGGATAATGCACCAAAGCTCAAATCATCTCAAAATCTTGAACATGACAATGAGTTCAAGGTCCTCCAATGGCCTCCACAGTCACCAGATCTCAATCCAATAGAGCACCTTTGGGATGTGGTGGAATGGGAGATTTGCATCATGGATGAGCAGCCGTCAGATCTGTAGCAACTGTGTGATGCCATCATGTCTATATGGACCAAAATCTCTGAGGAATGTGTCCAACACCTTGTACAATCTATGACACAAAGAATTAAGACACTTCTGAAGGCAAAGGGGTCCAACCCAGTAATAGCAAGGTGTACCTAATAAAGTGGCCGGTGGTTGTATGTATATATATATGTCCTTATTTATTTTTCAAAAATAGTAAACACTTAAGAATAAGCAGAGAATTAGCTATTGATTCTTTTCAAAAAATGTTAATAATGTGTTGTAGAAATAATGAAATGTAAAACTTGAAGGGGAGCCCATATATGAAAGTAATTAATACTGCAGGCGGGTACTCAAAGGAAATTAATTGAAATTGGAGAAGTGATTAGATAGCGGCAAAAAAAAACCTGAAATCAATACTGTGATTAATTATAACTTTGAATGTGCAGCTTGTGTGTTAATGCACACGCGTGAGATGATACATGGGATCAATACATGAAGAGGTTGTTTTTTGTTATATTTATTATAATCCAGGCTAATGTACAATATTATTTATTATCTTGGTGACTTTCATCCACTTATGATCTCCTGTATTCCTATGTGACACAGCACAATTACACGTTACCGCAACAATAAAGCTTCTAAATGTCAATAGTTACTTTCATCGCAACAAGAAAAGTGGATGACTGTATCCCGTAACTGCTATCAACAAGGCAAGGCAGTAATTAGAAAATTATATCTTAATTAACCCCTTCGCTACTGTGATGGTTTATATGTTACAGTTAAAGTCCGAAGTGCAGTTAATTTTAGGATTACCCGGGTGATCCTGACATTACCCAGGCGTCATTAGCAAAAGTCCGAGGTGAATGAAATTTTGGACTTTATCCGGGTAACCTGCACAGTATCCAGAGGCCTCTGGGTATTCCGGTTTTCTGCTGTGTTTTACCTGGGTAAAACGCACATTACCCTAGTGTTGTTGGCTTTTCTTGGGTTTTCAGCAGGTTACAGTTGACTGAATTCCGAGGATTACCCGGGTAAAGCTGCAAACTGATCTGACTGATAAAAAAATAGTGTTTTTTGTTATTTTTAACCAAATTGTATCCACAGTCACATACCACACTAAATAACCGCCATGTTACTGTGTGCGTTAATTGTCCAAAAATGTATTTATGAAGATAAAGATATTATATAAAGATATAAATGATATATAACACACACATGGGCATCCACAGGATGGGGCAAGGGGGGGCACTTGCCCCCACTGGATCAACAGGCTTAAAGTGGCATTATACCCTCAGATTTTCTAACATAAAACAGTAGTATAATGTGAGCCTTACTGTAATCCAATGTAGTATTCCTTCTCTTTGCTTCGGTTTCTTTTAAATCCTCATCTCTAATAATGCTTGGCAGGACTTTCTTTTTTCAGGTGACCACCGTTTCTCTGTAATGCCTCATGGTGTCAGCGTTTTCACCTAGAACTACAAGAGGAAGTCCTGCAGACATCCACATCCCCGTCCACTTGTGATTGACAACTGCTGCCTGAACGTGCTGTGGATTTTATTTTTTTTTGTTCTGCAGATTCTCATAATCCGAGCTAGGTATTTTTTCTTTTTTTTAAACAAACTTTATTGCTTATGTTTTATCATAAACAACCTATTCATTGCGCAGTTCACAAAAAAAAACCACAGCACGTTCAGGCAGCAGTTGTCAATCACAAGTGGGCGGGGATGTGGATCTCTGCAGGACGTCCTCTTGTAGTTCTGGGTGAAAACGCTGACAACATGAGGCATTACAAAGAAACGGTGGTCACCTGAAAACAGGAACTCCTGCCAAGCATGATTAGAGATGAGGATTTAAAAGAAACAGAAGCAAAGAGAAGGAATACTACATTGGATTACAGTAAGGCTCACATTATACTACTGTATTATGTTAGAAAATCTGAGGGTATAATGCCACTTTAAGTTATGATAATTTATTCCTGGGCTCTCCACTTGGCAGCACTAGCATCACATCCCCACTCCACCTTAAATCCACCACGTGCTCCCACTCACTTTGCAGGCTGGGAGAGGCAGGGCTGAGATGCAGGTGCAACTGCTCCTATGGGCCACAGGCTGGGATACTGGACACAGGAAAAAACGTAATGATTGTCAAATAAATACATTTTTATTAAGCTTGATGTCAGTGTCTTTATTTATGAGGTCTAGTTTATCTGTCTGGGGAAGAGGGAAACAAAATGATTAATAGTAATCTGGTGGGAGCCTGCGTTAAAATGACAGAGCTTGCATGAGGTACAGGCCAGGGCAATATTGGCAGTATACAGGCTCTCTAGGCAGGGTCATGCCTGGGCAGTGGGGATGAGGACCCTGCTCCAAATCTTACAATCTAAGAGGAGAGGAGGCCCTGCTCAAGAGCTTACAATATAAGAGGAGAGGGGAGCCTGTTCAAGAGCTTACAATCTAAGAGGAGAGGGGAGCCTGCTCTAGAGCTTACAATCTAAAAGGAGAGGGGAGCCTGCTCCAGAGCTTACAATCTAAGAGGAGAGGGGACCCTGCCCCAGAGCTTACAATCTAAGAGGAGAGGGGACCCTTCTCCAGAGCTTACAATCTAAGAGGAGAGAGGGCCCTGCTCCAGAGCTTACAATCTAAGAGGAGAGAGGACCCTGCTCCAGAGTTTACAATCTAAGAGGAGAGGGGACCCTGCCCCAGAGCTTACAATCTAAGAGGAGAGGGTTGAGGAGAGGAGATATGTGTATGCATGGAAGGTGAGTGAGTATTAATATATGTATATATATGTGTGTAGGAAGGGGGGCTGGTGTGTGTATATATATATATTTGGAGTGGGGGGGCCTAGTGTATGTGTGCCAGTATCTGTGGGGGGGGGTCATGGTTTGTGTTTACAGAGATGGCCTAAAAAAAAACCCTTCCTTTAGTGCCTTGATCCTGGGTGTGTGACCAGTGTGGTGCATTGAATGGCGTTAACAGACTAGGAAATGCAACCCTCAGATCAGACACTTACACCTTTATTCTTCTATTAGACTTGCATCATAGAAACATAGAAACATAGAAAAATGTCGGCAGATAAGAACCTTTCGGCCCATCTAGTCTGCCCAATTACATGGATACTTTACCTGGATTTATCTTTTGTTTAGGATAGCCTTATGCCTATCCCATGCTTGCTTAAATTCAATTACTGTTTTGGCCTCTACCACTTCTACTGGAAGACTGTTCCATGTATCCACCACCCTCTCAGTAAAATAATGCTTCCTGATGTTACTTTTAAACCTTTGCCCCTCTAATCTAAGACTATGTCCTCTTGTTTTGCTACTTTGTTTCCTTTTAAATATACTCCCTTCCTCTACCTTGTGGATTCCCTTTACGTATTTAAATGTTTCTATCATATCTCCTCTGTCTCGTCTTTTTTCCAAGCTGTACATGTTAAGATCATTAAGCCTTTCCTGGTAACTTTTCTCCTTCAAGCCGTACACCATTTTAGTAGCCCTTCTCTGAACTCTCTCTAAGATGTCTATATCCTTCTGGAGATACGGTCTCCAGTACTGCACACAGTACTCCAAGTGAGGTCTCACCAGTGCTCTGTACAGTGGCATGAGCACTTCCCTTTTCCTACTGCTAATACCTCTCCCTACACAACCAAGCAGCCTCTGTATTACTACGATTTATTTTATGACGCCCCCCTTCATGACACTGTCAAAAGGGCAGAATATGGATGCCGTTAAAATTTTGGCCCCCCCCCCGAAAAATTTCTGTGGACGCCCATGAATACATATGACACATAATAAAGATCATGTAACTCTGTCACATTCATACAAGAAACATCCTGTTACTCTGTATTTTCATTATATCCGCAATACATTTTAATGTTTGTCTTTTGCCAATTTGGTTGATTATATCCTTAGATAATAGCAAAATTCACTGCTACCTGAGCGGGGTCGGATGCTCTGCAGATTACCCAAGTGAAACTGTGGTGTCAGGATGGCACCAGGCATGTGCCCTGGTGGGACCCAAGTTCAGGGGGTCTGAGCCTTTAGTGTAGGGATATGCTGAAGGTACCTTGGAGTAGGCTGGCTGATGCAGGGAATAATCTATGGCGTGGTACAAAAGCATATAGAGAATAGGATAGAGTGGTCAGGACTAGGGATGGGCTGGCGATTCGATGCTAACATGAGTTTGCATCGAACATTGGCCGTTCGACCGTTCGTCGAACAGCGAACATTTCCACGTGTTCGGTTCATGTTCGTCCACATTGGACCACAATGCACTTTTCCACTGGCCTGAAGCTTGTAATTGGCTACAACCTTGCACCTGACCATAGGTCAGGTGCAAGACTATGCCAATCAGGACTCAGAGTCCTGATTGGGCAAATTTTGCCCAATCATGGGCTCACAGAACTAATTTCCGTAACACACTATATAAGGCTTCCCCGCAGGCCCAGCGTGTGTTTGTTGCAGGAGTGAATCAGAGAGGAGAGGAGATTGTTGCATATCAGGGTTTATCACTTACTTATACCAGAGTTCTGGAAATTTGAATCTGTGTCCTGGCACTGCCAGCTATCAGGGTGTATCACTGATTTATACCAGAGTTCTGGGAATTTTAATCTGTGTATTGGCACTGCCAGCTATCGGGGGTGTATCACTGATTTATACCAGAGTTCTGGGAATTTTAATCCGTGTGCTGGCACTGCCAGGCTATCAGGGTGTATCACTGAGTTATACCAGAGTTCTGGGAATTTGAATCTGTGTGTTGGCACTGCCAGCTATCAGGGTGTATCACTGAGTTATAGCAGAGTTCTGGAAAATCTGTATATCTTTAATTCTAGATACCATAGAATACCACAGTTGAATCAGAGTTCATCTGTATCTTTAATCTGTATCTTTATCTATTCAGAGTTGAATCTGGGTCTTGCCAGCAATCAGGGTGTTGCAGCCTGCAGGAGAGGAAGTGAATCAGAGAGAGAGTAGAGGACATTGGCAGCCTTGCAGGGAAAATATCAGTGAAATCACTGATTTATAGCAGAGTTCTGAATACCTTTAATCTAGATAACACAGTTGAATCCAAGTTCTGCAAATCTCCAATCTATATACCAGAGTTCTGCATATCTATAATCTTTATACCAGAGTTGAATCAGAGATCTGCATATCTTTAATCTATATATCACTCACCATTAGTGATGAGCCGAACACCCCTGTGTTCAGTTCGCATTCGAACTCGAACAATTTCAAAAGTTCGAGTTGTAACTCGAACACGAACCGAACTCAATGCAAGTCAATGGGACTCGAAAGTTTGATTTTTAGAGTGACCTCCAAGAGGGCATATATGCAAGATAATTGCCATAAAAGGTGTATGGGGGTCCGGGTAGTGCCCTGGGGGACAGGAAACAAGGACAAAAAGTAAAAACAAAAAAAAATGTAACCCTTTCCATGCGGAGGATGCGCTCAGCGTGTCCTGCCTCATGGCCACTTCGCTGCTGAGGACGAGCTCAGCGCGTCCTCCCTTTGCAGCGGCGATCGGCCGGGATTCTGTCCAATCGCGGCAGCCCCCCAGTGCGGGCTGACATCCTCGATGTCAACCCAGCCTCCGGGGACCCCCGTGGGCACGATAGATGAACATCGCGCCTGCGCGATGACGTCTATTTGAGGCACCCCCCCGCCATTGCGGGGAAGGTGCCTGAAAGGGAGGTCCTTTGGACCTCTCCCCCTCCCCGTTCGTGCAGGCCATTGGGTCAAGACAGGTGCCGCTTGGAAGGGCACAACCTGCCCTTCCAAGCGGCGGCTGTCTTTAACCCCTAGGGGGCTGGATTGCGATATGGCGCTAACATGCGCCATATCGCGGTCCCTTCCCGGAGCTGGCCGACATCTTGGATGTCAGCCAAGCTTCCGGGATATCCCCCTAATGACTGGCGTCATCGCGCATAGCGCGATGGTGCCAGTTTCGCAATTAACCCCTTGCTGCCACCTATGGAGGAGATAGGGGTTCCAATGAACACCCTATCTCCTGATCCGTGACAGCTAGGGGTTAATGTTTGATAACATTGGAACGGCCAGAGCGTGGCCTTTCCAATGATACCAAACATGACCATGTATGATGTAAAAACAATATTTAAAAATAAAAATAAAATTAAAAAATATAAAATTTTAAATTAAAAAAAAAAAATTAAATAAAAAAAAAACTGTTTTTGTTTTATTAGTGCAGCAATATTGTTCCCATTTCAATTATAATGTGAACAATGATGCTGCACTAACAATTTTTCTATGGGGGGGGGCATTTGCTAAAAAACACATAATTTTCCCCAAAAAAAGTAACGATTCCCCGTTTCTAATTTTTTTAACAAGCGCAACCCATAGAAAGTATAACCGCAAATGCTTGCATGTTAAAATGTGAAAAAAACACTTTACACGTTGTAAATTATTGAAAATTCTAATTTTATTGCATTTTTTTGTTATAATATACAGACAGGACATAACGTATACATATAATAATGACATATTATGAATCTGCCGAGTCTCCCAGAAAGAACGATATATAATATGTCTGGGTCATATACTAAAATAAGCCTTCAAAACACATTTAAACATGATGAGCGAAACTGGTAAAAATGAGCTCAGCACAGAGGTGTGAAAAGGCTCAGCAGCGAAAGGGGTAAAGGAACAGTGAGTTTTCCATGAAATCAAGGTTAAGATTAAAAATGAAAAATTCCTTCACTCACGTCCTCCCTTGGACTCACACAACTCTCCCTCCTCCCTACCCCTTTTCTTTAGTAAAGGGGTAACTAGTGCGTGTTTGAAGGCGGATGGGAAAGAGCCAGTGGAGAGAGATAGGTTGAAGATGTGTGTGAGAGCAGGGGTGAGGGAGGAGGAGAGGGGAGGAATTAGATGTGAGGGAATGGGGTCGAGCGGGCACGTGGTGAGATGTGAGGAGGACAATAAGGAATTGACTTCCTCCTCAGTGGCTGGGAGGAAGCAGCAGAGGGTGGCAGAGGGGACCTCTGGGAGTGGAGGTGGCAGATAACTAATAAGAAAAGAAAGAAAAAATCTCGAGTGGTTGGGAAAAGGTCAAATTTGACACTGAGGCATTACTGAATTCTGGGTCTGCAGGAAATTTTCTGTACTCTGGGTTTGCTGCCATTCACCAAGTGCCTCTGGTTGAGAGCGAGGTACCACTTCTCATTGAGAGTATTGATGGTAGGAGGTTGACAAGACCTCATGTCACGCATCAAACTGTTCCTATATCTTTTAGCACTGGTGTTCTGCATAAAGAGAAAATATAGTTACAAATTAATGAGTCTCCTACTGTGCCTATCATATTGTGCTATCCATGGTTGGCTAAAAACAACCCAGTGGTGAACTGGGGAAAAGGGGAGTTGGAATCGTGGGGATCAAAATGCTGGTCCAGATGTCTGGGCATGACTGCTACAGTTGGTAGCTTGAATGTAGCCACTGCTGCTCCACTCTCTACTGTAGTACCCGAGTGGTACAAAGACTTAAAGGAGGTGTTCGATAAGGGTAAATATGAGATCTTGCCACCTCACAGGACGTATGATTGTGCCATAGACCTATTACCAGGCATCATGCCTCCAAGGGGTCATGTGTATCCACTTTCTCAGAAAGAAAATGATATTATGGAAGAATATATATGTGAAAACCTAGCTAAAGGGTTCATACGTCATTCTTCCTCTCCTGCAGGAGTGGGTTTCTTCTTTGTTTTTAGAAGGAGGTGTAACGTTGGGGGCTTCCAGCCTTTCCGGTGTGCTTGACGGCAGCATGTCTGATGCTGCTCGCTCACCAACGCCTGGTTTAAATTGAAACAGGCAGGGAGGTGGCTGCATGAGGCGCGGCTTGAGAGGGGGCGCAGTCTGGTGAAGGTCTTTTAAAAACCAACAGTTCCTCTAAGCAGTGCCAGATCGTGGTTATCCATACCTGAATTCTCTCATGATTTAACCTGTTATTGACCTCTGCTTGTTTTCTGACTATTCTGCCTTCTGTTGCCCTAGACTATTTCCTTGTACTACGATTCTGCATTGATATCGACCCGGCTATTCCATTTGACTATTCTATACTCTGTATTCCTGATTCTGGCTCGTCTGACTACCCCTGTGTTGCTGACCTGGTTTTGTATTATGACATTGTCTTTGATTAACTCTTTCTGTCTAGCTAGTATACATATACCAGGCCAATTTTTAAGGACCAGACAGTTAGGGATTCCTTTATGGCTACCTTGTTGGTAGTTTTTGGCTCTGTGGAGTGTTGGGCTTTAAGGACTGCGTGGTGGGATCCGGGAACCGTGACAGGAGGGGGATTTAAGACCTTGCATTGACTATAGAGGGTTAAACAGAATTACTATAC
Organism: Leptobrachium leishanense; assembly: GCA_009667805.1. Classification (NCBI taxonomy): domain Eukaryota; kingdom Metazoa; phylum Chordata; class Amphibia; order Anura; family Megophryidae; genus Leptobrachium; species Leptobrachium leishanense. Next base: position 55,273,809 of record CM019063.1, on the reverse strand, counting down.
GTAATGCCTGTCCCATCCCTTTAATATCTGAGTTGTTCGACTGCTTAAGAGATGCCAAAATTTACACGAAGTTGGATCTTCGTGGTGCGTACAATTTGGTGAGAATCAAGGAGGACCACGAGTGGAAGATTGCCTTTATTACTCGCAGTGGTCATTATGAGTATTTACTTATGCCTTTTTGGCCTATGCAATGCACCTGCAGTCTTCCAAGACTTTATAAATGATGTCCTGAGGGATTTTTTGCAAGTCTTTGTAATCTATTTAGATGATATTCTGATATATTCTCCTGATGTTGAGACACACCATGTCCATGTAAGGACAGTGTTGCAAAGGTTGCTGGAGAATAAACTATACTGTAAGTTAGAGAAGTGTCTGTTTGATATAACTTCAGTACAATTCATGGGTTACATCATCACACCAAGTGGGTTTGAGATGGATCCTAAAAAGCTATCTGCCATCAGAGAATGGCCACTACCTCAAGGTCTGAAAGCCATACAAAGATTTCTTGGTTTCACAAACTATTATAGGTGGTTTATCAAAGGGTTCTCTTCTGTTGTGTCTCCCATCATGGCCATGACTAAGAAGGGTGCTCAGAATCAGGTTTGGAGTGACCAGGCCAAGCAGGCATTCCAGTCACGTAAAGAAGCGTTTGACTCCGCACCTATCCTAAGGCATCCAGTACCAGGCCTTCCATTTCAGCTTGAGGTTGATGCATCTGAAATAGGGATTGGTGCAATTTTGTCTCAAAGAGAAAGTCCTGAGGGACCTGTACATCCTTGTGGGTTTTTCTCTAGAAAGATGTCACCTGCTGAGAAAAACGATGACATAGGGAACAGAGAATTACTAGCAGTTATAGCGGCCCTCAAAGAATGGCGCTATTTGTTAGAAGGCACTAAAGATCCCGTGATAATCATCACAAACCATAAGAATCTAGTGTACATGGAAGATGCCAAATGTTTGAATTCCAGGCAAGCCAGGTGGTCACTGTTCTTGTCAAGTTTCAACTTTTTGTTGACTTATCGTCCTGTTCTAAAAACACAAAAGCTGACGCTTTATCTAGACAGTTCGAGTCATATGAACAGCACACGTTTGACCATAGTCCAATTATTCCTCACGAGAGGATCTTGGGTACCACGGTCTTGACAGTGTCTTCTCCTTTGCTGGAGAGAATCCAGGCTGGCCAGGGTGTTGCTCCTCTTGAAAATCCTCCTGGGAAAATGTTTGTACCTGAGAAGAGAACACAGATGATGAGGACTTATCATGGTTCCAAACCCTATGGGCATATGGGAATAAATAAAACAGTGGCCACGATTGAGAAACAGTTCTGGTGGAGTGGTATGCGAAGGGATATTAAAGACTACATAGCCACATGTGACGTGTGCTGTAGGAGTAAAAATCCCCGGTCCTTACCTGTTGGTCTCTTGCAGCCTTTACCCGTGCCAGAGAGACCTTGGTCCCACCTCTCGATGGACTTTATCACAGATTTACCACCTTCTGAAGGTCATACTCTAATCCTTAAAGTGGTAGGTTCTCTAAGATGGTACACTTTATACCACTGGTAAAGCTTCCTTCAGCCAGTGAGCTGGTACCAGTATTCATACAAGGTATTGTTAGACTTCATGGGGTTCCTCTGGGAATAGTATCCGACAGAGGAACTCAGTTCGTGTCTCGTTTCTGGCGAGGATTTTGTGAAAACCTAGGTATTGACTATAGCTTCTCCTCTGCTTATCACTCACAAAATAATGGGGCCGCAGAGAGAGCCAACCAAAGTGTTGAGCAGTACTTGCGTTGCTTCGTGTCTGAAAGACAAAATGAGTGGGCAGACCTGTTACTCTGGGCTGAGGTTGCGTTAAACAACTCAGTAAGTGAAACCACAGGCCACTCACCTTTCCATGCAGTCTATGGTTATGACCCTCCCATGCTCCCTTCTGAATTCCAAGCGACTGCTTTGCCAGCCTTGGACGAACGTCTGAATGACATGAAAGGGACATGGGAGAAAGTAAAAGATTATGAAGGCCAATATTGAGAAACAAAAAATAAGAGCAGACAGACGTAGAGGTCCTGCACCGGTATATACGGTTGGGGACAAGGTATGGCTGTCTACCAGAAACATCAAATTGTTGGTGCCATCCATGAAGATGGCTCCCAGGTTTATTGGGCCTTATAAAGTGTTAAGACGTATTAATCCTGTCTCTTATGCGTTGGCTTTGCCTCCTTCTCTACGTATACATAACGTATTTCATGAAGCCTCTTACCTGTAATAAGTACACCAGAATTGCTGTTCCCACTCCGCCTATCAAGTCTCAGGGTGAGGAGGAGTACGAGGTCTGTGCCATCCTGCAGTCCTGTCTGGTCAGGGGTGTCTTACAGTACCTGGTGGACTGGAAGGGTTATGGTCCTGAGGATCGTTCTTGGCAAGATGCCTGCGATATCCATGCGCCTTGTCTTTTTTGCCTGTTTCATGAGGCCCATCCTTCAGTGCCTGGTGGTCGTTCTGGGCCCCCCGTAGACGGGGTGGTTATGTTACATCCTCAGCCCCCGCTGTGCCCCCTGGGGGGTCTGGGCAAGAGGGGGGACCGCTGGCTGCTCGGGTGCCAGCACTTGCTGCTGGCAGATCGGAATCTGAGGGGGTGGGGTCAGGTGTGGTTACCAGGAGCCACAGGCTTTAAAAACAGGGCTCTAGGAATTGCCTCATCGCCCTGTGGTGGAGTTATTTCACGCACTGCTACTTCTAATATCTATTTGACTTTACTGTTGACGACCCTGCTTGTATGAGATCCCTTCTCCTGTGAATTGACCCGGCTTGGCTTAGACTACTCTCTATCGTGTTTATTACGCTGTATCACTTGTTTTAGTGATTTAACCCCCTGCTGGTTGCTGGGTTGATCACTTGCTGTTTTGGGTTTTATCCCGTTTAGGGGTATCGTTTGCAACCCTCCGGGGTCCCCTTTACCCAGGTTACTACTTATGTTTATGGTTTTGCTAAGACCACGATAACAAACTATTGTTCATTTCAGTTTTATGTTATTTCTGCATCTGACTGCCCTGCACCTTGAGTACTTGACGGACTGTCATTCCACGTCTGCTGTTTCTGAGTGTCCTAGGTAATCTGTTGGTCTCTAAACCTTCAGCGTTTAGAGACAATTCAGTTAGTCCTTGTGTCTCCTTGTTACAATCTGTAGTTTATAAACCCTTTGTATTATTCAAGCAGATACTTCTGTCCTCAAACATCCCAACTCCGCTACTCTTGGGTAAGCGATATAGCTACCATTACATACACATACGCACATGGGGGGTGGCATGTGGACAATCTCCACTAAATGCGCCCCCCCCCCCATTTTCCTGATCCCTCCAGAAGAAGTGTTGAACCCGACAGAGCAGAGAACATATATATTATTCTCTGCTCTATCGGGTTCAACATTTCTTCTGGAGGGATCAGCCAAATGGGGGGGGCAATTAGTTGCCAAAATGTGTGTGTAATACAAGTTTGGATATATATATTTATAAAAATATAGATATACAGTGGCAAGAAAAAGTATGTGAACCCTTTGGGATTACGTGGAGTTTTGCATGAATTGGTCGTAAAATGTGCTCTGATCTTCATCTAAGTCACAACAATTTGAAAAACACAGTCTGCTTAAAATAATACAACACAAACATATGTTTTCATGTGTTTATTGAACATAACATGTAAACATTCACAGTGCAGGGTGGAAAAAGTATGTGAACCCCTAGCCTAATGACTTCTCCAAGAGCTAATTGGAGCCACGAGTGAGCCAACCTTGAGTCCAATCAGTGTAATATTATTGGATGTGTTGCTGAAAGCTGTCCTGCCCTTTAAAAACACACACCAGTTTTGGGTTTACTGGTTTCAAGAAGCACTGCCTGATGTGAACCATGCCTCGCAGAAAAGAGCTCTCAGAAGACCTACGATCAAGAATTGTTGACTTGCATGAAGCTGGAAAGGGTTACAAAAGTATCTCCAAAAGCCTTGATGTTCATGTGTCCACGGTAAGACAGACTGTCTACAAATGGAGATAGTTCAGCACTGTTGCTACTCTCCCTAGGCGTGGTCGTCCTGTAAAGATGACTGCAAGAGCACAGCGCAGAATGCTTAATGAGGTAAAGAAGAATCCTAAAGTGTCAGCTAAAGACTTACAGAAATCTCTGGCACATGCTAACATTTTTGTTGACACATCTACAATAAGGAAAACATTAAACAAGAATGGAGTACATGGGAGGACACCAAAAAGAATATTGCAGCACGTTTGAAGTTTGCAAAAGAGCACCTGGATGTTCCACAGCACTACTTGCAAAATATTTTGTGGACAGATCAATCCAAAATTGAGTTGTTTGGAAAAAACACACACTATGTGAGGAGAAAAAAAGGCACAGCACACCAACATCAAAACCTCATCCCCACTGTAAAACATGGTGGAGGGAGCATCATGGTTTGGGGCTGCTTTGCTGCCTCATTGTTGTCATTGATGGAAAAATGAATTCCAGAGTTTATCAAGATATTTTGCAAGAAAACGTAAGACCATCTGTCCTCCAACTGAAGCTCCGCAGAGGATGGGTGATGCAACAGGACAATGACCCAAAGCATACAAGTAATTCAACAAAAGAATGACTTCAACAAAACAAAATACACCTTCTGGAGTGGCCCAGTCAGAGTCCTGACTAGGCTTGTGCACCGATTTTTTTTTCGGTTCGATTCGGTTCGATTTTTCGGATTTTTAAACTTTTCGATTTGGCTCGTTTCGACCGATTTCGGTTTCGATTCGATTCGGTTCGGCCCGTTTTTCGGGTACTTTTTTTTTTCGGAATTTCGACCATTTTTCGTATTTTCGTGTCACTGTGCTCGTTTTTTGTATCGACTTTTCGTGATTTCGGAAATTTTCGTTTTTCGGAATTGCACATTTTTCGGAATATCGACCATTTTTCGTATTTTTCGTGTCATTTTGCTCGTTTTTTGTATCGACTTTTCGTTTTTTCGGAAAAGTTTAGTTTTTCAGAAAATTTTCGTTTTTAGAAAATTTTCGTTTTTCGGAAAATTTTCGTTTTTCGGAAAATTTTCGTTTTTCAGAACATCTGTTCTCCTCGTTTGACACATTTCAAGTCCATTCGAAAAATCCGAAAATATTTCGTTTCGGCTCGGAAAACATTTCGGATCTGACATTTTCGGATCTAAAAATTTTCGGAAATTCGGCCGCATCCGAAGACACGAATCGGGAAATTTCGTGAAAATTCCGAAATTCCGAAACCCGAAACGCACATCCCTAGTCCTGACCTCAACCCGATTGAAATGCTGTGGCATGACCTTAAGAGAACGATTCACACCAGACCTCCCAAGAATATTGCTAAACTGAAACAGTTTTATGAAGAGGAGTGGTCCAAAATTACTCCAGATCGTTGTGCAGTTCTGATCTGCAGCTACAGGAAACGTTTGATTGAGGTTATTGCTGCCAAAGGAGTGTCAACCAGTTAAGTCCAAAGGTTCACATACTTTTTCCACCCTGCACTGTGAATGTTTACATGTTCTGTTCAATAAAAACTTGAAAACATATAATGTTTGTGTTGTATTATTTTAAGCAGACTGTGTTTTTCAAATTGTTGTGACTTAGATGAAGATCAGAGCACATTTTATGACCAATTCATGCAAAACTCTACGTAATCCCAAAGGGTTCACATACTTTTTCTTGCCACTGTATAATATATATATATATCATACCTGCCCTTACCTTCCCCTATAAATTTGCTAAAAATATACACACAGAAAAAACAAACCACTGCCTGAGATCCCGCGCAGCCCACATGCCACCCCCCTCTACCTGGCTGAATGTATCTAATATATATAATTAAATACATTCAACCAGGTAGAGAAAGAAAAAAAAGTTTTATTTTATTTAAAAATGTCCTTGGATTTTATTTTTTTAGAAATGTGTCGCCTTACCTTAGCCTGGTGGTCAGTGGGGGCTCCCTGGATCCTGGTTGTGCTGGGGGGTCTGCCATGGCCGCAGGTGCAGTGGCTCCCTTCCTGCGCTGCCTGTCTCTGACACATGCACCCGGGCGGCGAGCCCGCACAGTCGCAGCTCTGTCATCCGGCAGACGCACGCTCCTCAAAGGGATCCTTGGGAGGCCCCGGCAGGCTGCCCTCTACAGTGCCTGATTAGAGGGCCGTGTCTGCCTGATGTTTTAGTAACAAGAATGTTTTATCCCATAGGCTTCAATGTTAAAAATATTCCCGTTTTAATTCAATATCTAATAAACCGTTGCTTATAATATTCTGCAGAAAAGAGTCTCTTTATTTCTAGATTTTTTTAGGATTTTTTAAGCATTTTTTTATACTTTTTCAAAAATTCCCATTTTTGGCGAACGTCCCAAAAAGTTCGAAACTCGCGAACGGCCAATGTTCGACGCGAACTCCGAACAGCTCATCCCTAGTGGACAGTCCTTTGATTACCCATGTGAAGCTCTGGATAGTCCTCAGATTACCCAAGTGAAGCTTCAGACTTTTATCTGAAGGATAACAAAATGGGGTTGGATAGTCTGCAGATCATCCGCGTAAAGTGTGACTTTTTCAGCTCTTTTAAACTGTTACCCAAGGGCGGTTGGTTAGTTTTAAGATTACCCGGGTAAAGTTTTTCATTTTTGCAGCTTTACCCAGCGGTTTTGGGTAATGTCAGGATTACCCGGGTAATTTTAAGATTAACCACACTTCGAGCTTTAACCGTAACATATACATGATCAGCAGCAGACAAGCAGCCCGCAATTGTGTTAAAATGAGCTGGGGCTGTGCTGTGTGATTGCAAATTAAATTAATTTGTTGCAAACACATTTCGTTTGAGGGCACCTTCTGGAGCTCAAAAGCAAAGTTTGGTCCTTCTCGCACTTTCTCAAATTGATCCTACATGGAGCCTTGAACTGCAGTTGTAAATGTAGTAACTCCTTTTTTATTATTTCCGTGCATTTTTATTGTTTTAAACACCTTTATATAAATAGCAGAGTTCCGGATTTTTTTTTTACCAGTTTGTTGGCATTCGGCTGCTGATCGGCTTCTTTTAGACGGTGTTAGTTGGCTGATCGAATGCGTTTGGCACCGTGCGGTGGTCATTTGGGCAATGTTCAGCAGATCGTCGACTTTCTTTGGTATTCGCCATTCTGTTTGGAGGTCTGTTCGGCGTAGAGCGTGCTGATCGGCCACGTTCATTGGTCTGTTCGGTGTTGGGCATCGACATTTGTTGGGCTGATCGGTGGCGTTTGGATGATCCTGTTTGGAACACTTCGGGGAACCTGCAGTAAATGCTAAATTCACAGCAGGGTCGGCTAACTGAAATCGCTGAAGCGCATAGAAGTGTGCCAAACGAGAGCATTGAATTTCCACTGAAGTAACCCCTTAATGGTTTATTTAAAACATATTTAATTGCCAGTCATCTCTTGCATAGTTGTACCACACCCATATGCACAGTAACTGTCTGTCACGTTCCCACGTTCCAACCCTGTCTCCCTGCCCTCTGTATTCCTTATGTCTGTGTTTCCCTGTGCTGCTTTCCCTGACATGCAGCTCAGGGGTTAAGTTTATTGCTCGTTGAGCTTCTGCTGGTGATATGGGCTGATTACTCCCCTATTTAAAGCCATGGGCCCATATCACCATGCTCTTGCATCCTGGTTCACTTCAGCTACAGATTTGTTCCTGAGAGCTCCCTGTTATTCTATCCTAGTTCTTTCTCAGTGTTTCCCCCTTGTCTGAGTTCTAGGTTTCTGATTGACTTCCTGGTATTGACCCTCTGGCCTGGCTGATGGATTTTCTCTGGTGCTATATCCCCGCTTTGGCTCAAGGTATACGTTTTGGTTTTGACCCCTGACTTATTTATTGACCACTCTTCTGGACATCCCTAGCGGTTCTGTGCTTATCGTATTATATGTTGTGTATCCCTGTAGACCACGGCTTTAGTTTATTGAAGTCCTTCCCTGCAAGTTATTGAGTATATCTCCTTTAGGTGTCTGTGTTTTTCCCAGGACTCTGCACGGCTACAAGGTAACCTTTTTCCATTAGTGCAGATTCGGCCACTCTAAGGACCGATCTATCAGTATAGGGCTCCTTCGGTATTAGCCGTGCAGAGGTCCCCAGTGTCTTCTGTGGTTTATTTCCTTATCCTGATTGTTGTGTCACGCATCTCTGCATATAGCGGCTTTTCCTCATACCTGGGCCCTACTTGGCGCATGCCGGGTACCGCCATAGTGGCTGAACGTGACATAATGCAAGAGCCAACCATAAAGCCTCAGAGCTGCGTAAATTGTTTGATTCCATGCTGCGTCTGTTTGGGGATTTCATGTCTAAGTGGAAGGGGTTAATGGACACTACTTTTCTCCCTTCTAATGATCAAGCTGTTCTAGAAAGCAGGGTACGTGGTCCACTTTCCCTTGAGGAAATGAATAGAAGACGAACTGACAAGCTCTGCTTCTATTGTGCCAGTTCATTGCATTTTGTATCATGGTGCCCACTCAAGCCAGTGCGCGTTGAGGCTGGCAAGATGCCAGTGCGCGTTGAGGCTGGCAAGATGCCAGTGCGTGTTGAGGCTGGCAAAGTGCCTGCTGTGCCCACGACCCACAGTCGGGTCACCAAAGCCAGGTCCCATTATAAATCCAAGGTAATCAGACCCCTTGTACCGTCCAGGTTTAGGAGAGCCCTTCCTAGGGCAACCAGACCTGTGGAGGGGGCAACTGATGTTAATGACCTTGCTGAATATTCCGACGATGGGTCAGATGGTGCCAGGCCCCGTACTGGGTCAGATGGTATCAGTCCCTGCCATGTATCCGAGGTCAGACCCCCTTTACCGTCCAGGCCTAGGAGAGCCCTTCCAGGGGTAACCAGGTCTGTGGAGGGGGTAACTGACATCTCAGACCCAGTCGAGTATTCCCCTTCTTCTGATCCCGAGGCACAAATGGACGTTGACTCCCTGGCCGAGAAGGAGTCCGAGGATGAAGCCATGGAGGTTATTCCCATTAATACCTCTCTTATGTGGTCTCGCCAAACGGCCAGACACCCTAATGGTGGTCCAGGGCGTAAGATTGGTACAGACTGTATTACCTGCAGTGCTGTACATTTATCTGCATTACCCACTGCACTCATAGTGCCAGGTGGCAAGGCCGCTATTATGGGGTCTGGCGATGGGGTCACAACCAAGGAGTTTGGTGGGGAAACCGCAATCATGTTGCCTTTTTCTGGCAGTGAAGTTGTCACGCCTGTGGCTGGCAAGCTTCCAGTTAAATCAGTCTCAAGCTGTGTGTCAGCGGTGCCAGTCCCAAGCTGTGTGTCAGCGGTGCCAGTCCCAAGCTGTGTTTGCGGTGCCAGAAACCCAGTCAAGCTGTGTGTCAGCGGTGCCAGTCCCAAGCTGTGTGTCAGCGGTGCCAGTCCCAAGCTGTGTGTCAGCGGTGCCAGTCCCAAGCTGTGTTTGCGGTGCCAGAAACCCAGTCAAGCTGTGTGTCAGCGGTGCCAGTCCCAAGCTGTGTGTCAGCGGTGCCAGTCCCAAGCTGTGTGCCAGCGGTGCCAGTCCCAAACTGTGTGCCAGTACCAAGCTGTGTGTCAGCAGTGCCAGAAGCCCAGTCAAGCTGTGTGTCAGCGGTGCCAGTCCCAAGCTGTGTGTCAGCGGTGCCAGTCCCAAGCTGTGTGTCAGCGGTGCCAGTCCCAAGCTGTGTGCCAGTGGTGCCAGTCCCAAGCTGTGTGCCAGTACCAAGCTGTGTGTCAGCGGTGCCAGAAACCCAGTCAAGCTGTGTGTCAGCGGTTCCAGAAATCCAGTCAAGCTGTGTGTCAGCGGTGCCAGAAACCCAGTCAAGCTGTGTGTCAGCGGTTCCAGAAATCCAGTCAAGCTGTGTGTCAGCGGTTCCAGAAACCCAGTCAAGCTGTGTGTCAGCAGTGCCAGAGCTACATTGCAACACCACTGTACCCATGCCCCACAGAGAGTCCGAGGTTTCCAAACCTCATGGTAAGGCACAGGTAGGCGAGCCTACTCCCACTGTTGCCGTGTCGTGTGGGGTGGTCACCAGTTCTAGATCTCGTTCAAGGAGAAGACGGGAAAAGGTGTCTAACCCTAGTCCCACTGATTCTATGTCCAGTCTAACTGATGCCAAGATCCCCCTACCCTGTCATGTCCCTGAGGGCTATGTGCAGTCGCCCTTTGGACTGGTGTTCAGGAAGGACCACTGGGTTGCCATTCAAAGGAACCCTCATAGACGGGGGCGTCTTGTGGAGGAGGATGACGACTCTGAGTGGGACCTCAAAGGACTTTGGTGACTGGTGTTCGTGATCTGGTTTCCTGATTCTGTCTGTCATGTTTGTTGTTTTAGGTGCCCTGAGGTCACCTTTTTTGGAGGGGGCTACTGTCACGTTCCCACGTTCCAACCCTGTCTCCCTGCCCTCTGTATTCCTTATGTCTGTGATTCCCTGTGCTGCTTTCCCTAACATGCAGCTCAGGGGTTAAGTTTATTGCTCGTTGAGCTTCTGCTGGTGATATGGGCTGATTACTCCCCTATTTAAAGCCATGGGCCCATATGACCATGCTCTTGCATCCTGGTTCACTTCAGCTACAGATTTGTTCCTGAGAGCTCCCTGTTATTCTATCCTAGTTCTTTCTCAGTGTTTCCCCCTTGTCTGAGTTCTAGGTTTCTGATAGACTTCCTGGTATTGACCCTCTGGCCTGGCTGACGGATTTTCTCTGGTGCTATATCCCCGCTTTGGCTCAAGGTATACGTTTTGGTTTTGACCCCTGGCTTATTTATTGACCACTCTTCTGGACATCCCTAGCGGTTCTGTGCTTATCGTATTATATGTTGTGTATCCCTGTAGACCACGGCTTTAGTTTATTGAAGTCCTTCCCGGCAAGTTATTGAGTATATCTCCTTTAGGTGTCTGTGTTTTTCCCAGGACTCTGCACGACTACAAGGTAACCTTTTTCCATTAGTGCAGATTCGGCCACTCTAAGGACCGATCTATCAGTATAGGGCTCCTTCGGTATTAGCCGTGCAGAGGTCCCCTGTGTCTTCTGTGGTTTATTTCCTTATCCTGATTGTTGTGTCACGCATCTCTGCATATAGCGGCTTTTCCTCATACCTGGGCCCTACTTGGCGCATGCCGGGTACCGCCATAGTCGCTGAACGTGACACTGTCTGCCTGGTGGATTACTACTGATTTCAAAAATGTAGGTTCCCACCTATACCTTTATGGAGTTTCCTTTTAAAACCTCTTCACTACCAAGAGGTTTTCCATAAACCAATGGCAGAATCCAGTAGGCTAATGGAAAACCAATGCCCAGTTACAGCTACAGTTACAAGTACTTATACAGCGCCAACAGATTCTGTAGCGCTTTACAATGGGGAAGCACAAACAGGAGACATACATGATACAAGAGGAAAGACAACCCTGCCCGTAGGATAACTGTCCAGTTAATACAGCACTTTAACCAAGTGCTCAGCCAGACATCCCGTGAGCTTACAATATAACTGATGGGGGGAATTGAAACAAATGGGAGCAGACGGTAGGTGAAACTGGTGGCCAGAAGAAAATCTTAGAGATTGCATGGGAAGGACCAGAAGTTTGGGCTTAGTAAGAGTATTTAGAGAGAGAAGTGGAGACAGCTGGAAAGGAAAGCTGAAATTAGGGACTGGCCCTGGGTGGGTTGGGGCAGCAGAGGGAAGAGAGATGGAGGTGAGTCTGTGAGCATATGCTGTTGAAAGAGAAAGAGGTTGGTAAGAATGCACAGATAGCTACTATTTCGACGGGTGGGGGAAATAAACTTACAGATTTTTTCAAACGGAAGAGGGAGATTTTAAATAATTGTCAAAATGCATGTACTGTCTATAGAAACATTTATAGAGACTGTAAGCTTATTTGACAGGCAAAAGGCTCTCTCTGCTGGCCAAAAAGTGGTACTATATATATAATAATATGGCTGCAGCTCCGTGTTTCCTTGTAGGAGAAACGGAACCTCAGTCTGTTCAAACAGCTTCAAAACCTCGGCTGACATGGCAGAGGTGGTGAAAATTTGGGAGCACATTCTAGAGCCCATTTGCAAATGAAGTTCATTTGCAATAAACAAAATAATATGCAAGAAATTTTTTAAATCACTCCAAACTATGCCAATATCAAGTTATGCTCGATCATGGTCTACTTGCAGGAGCTTTTGAAGATCGAGTATACTCGGGTATACTGGATCATGGTAAGTGAAGTGGATAGTTCATAATGAAAAATGTTGAGAAAACTTTTGAAGAACTTTGAAAAGGAATCACAAACACAAAGAGTAAAGGTCAGCAATGTTGGCCGGAGTTGTCAACTTGTTGATGGTGTCCAATCTGTGTCTCCAGATTCTCCCAGATGCCAGATATACTACTTCATGGAAGATATTCAAAGCCCTTATTATCAGCTTATGCTCATCTAATGAGCACCGTTTCATGTACAAAAATAACTTGGGCGCCTTCATAGACCTAATAGAGATGGTTGGAACATGGACTTCTAGCCTACCTCGGCCCCTATTACATTCTTCGCAATTTCATTCGCTCACCGCAAAATTTTTTGTGCGCATCGTCTGGCGTTATCGCGCAAAACTTAACGGAGTATTCCACTCCGAACGCATTTTCTCATCCGTCCGAAAATAACGTTCGTAAAAATAACGCACAAAACGAAGAGTAATACGCGCGCAGTAACGTAGTGCACGTAAATCAGTGTGCGGACTGTTTTTTTTCACCGGATTCAGCCAATCAGAATTAAGAACCTTAATTGACTCACGTTTTTGTGCCTGTCAAAGTAAATCTGAGTATACATGCTGCAGCAATAAAAAAAATATGCACAAATTCACAATTTTATTGTTTGAGAATGTGTTAACTATACTGTGCTGTACTTTTTTTTTCGTGCTGGTGTTTTCCGTTTTGGCCAGAACGTTCCGATTTGCAGTTACCACCGCCTTTTCAAAGACGTTAAAATTATGCGCACAAACTCGTTCGTAAAAAGATGCGCATCGATTGTAATACCATCCGCATACTAGCACACAAACTAATTTGCGCTCACAATGTAAAGTATAGGACGCGCACAGTTCATCAAGCTTGCGCAGGTCCATCCGCGTTAAACGATAACGCACATCGTTTACGCGAACGTGGTAATACGACGTTCTGCGCAAAGGGTTTTGCCACTCGCGCAAATGTGCATTTGCGCTCGCAAATGAAAATGCGCGAGGAATGTAATAGGGGCCCTAGTGTCTACTGAGCTTATCTAACTCCGGTATAATATCACTCTTCATCTTAACTAATAATGACAATACCACATCATTTCCCAAATCTGCACTGTCTGTGCTTTCTCTGTTATGTTTCCAAGATTGTAATAGCTGAAAAAGTATATGTAATGATGGACGTTATCTTGGCGAATTGTAACAAGTTAATCTGCCAAATCTCCCGGTTTTATTATGATCAAACTTGATTACTGCATCGACAGTTAAGAGTAAGATTGAGATTCTGACACATCTATTTTAAGATCTACAGAATACAGAGCAACCATGGAAAATAGAGTCCGATTTAATAGCGTCCTTATTTCTGACTGATCAATTTTACTGGACAATCTACAGGATTTGGGACAGGACAAGCTGCTTTCTTCACTATGTTTCACCCCTTCACTACCAAGTGATTTTTGAAAACAACATTGTCAGGAACATGTAGTTTTTGGAAAAATCATTTTTATTAATTATACAGTAAGAAATATGTGGGCATACCCCCGGTGTATTTCTTACTGTAATAACATATTTGGCCAGTAGATGGTGCCATCTACTGCCAGATTGAGTTATAGTTGCAGCTCGTGTTCCCTGCATCGGCTGCTGAATATCCAATGTCAGGACATTCAGTTAGCCGATTTGCACAATTATAGCTTTTTGGGCATTATGCCCACAGGGCTAAAACTTTGGGGGCACCTTCTGTAGCCCAAAACCAAACGAAATTTGTTTGCAGCAAACAACAAATTTCATTTGCTTTTGGGCTGCAGAGCATCAGATCAAGATAACTCGATATCGGGGCACCAGATGGTCACTTTAAAGCCTGAGATACTGTATCTTTATCTCAGTAGTAAGAGGAAGATAGACATGTCTTTAAATACCCCAACACTCAACTGAAACTGCCCTCACCAAAGTCACCAACGACCTCCTAACTGCTAATAATCACGGCCACTATTCTATTCTCATCCTGCTTGGCCTCTTGGCTGCTTTTGACACTGTCGACCACCCCCTCCTTCTGCAGAGTCTCGACTCTCTTGGCCTCTGTGACACTGCACTCTCTTGGATTCACTCTTTTCTGTCCAACAGGTCCTTCTCCGTGTCATTCGCTGGTAACTCCTCCTCTTCAATGCCTTTATCAGTTGGTGTACCCCAAGGCTCTGTCCTAGGTCCTCTGCTCTTCTCTATCTACACCTCCTCCCTGGAAAAAATCATTATCAGCTTTGGCTTTAACTACCACCTCTATGCTGATGATACTCTGATCTACCTCTCCACCCTGATCTCTCTCCGCCTGTCCTTTCCAAAGTCAGCGACTGTTTATCTGGCATCTCCTCCTGGATGGCACCTCACCACCTAAAAATTAACATGTCCAACACTGAACTCCCACTAATTCCTCCTTCTAATGCCTCCCCACCTCCTGATTTCTCCATCATGGTTGATGGTATCACTATCTCCCCATCTAACCAGGTTCACTGTCTCGGAGTTGCACTCGACTCGGCTCTTTCCTTCATCCCCCACATCCAGTCTCTTTCCTCCTCTTGCCGCTACAAACTATGTAATATTTCCAGAATTCGACCATTTCTTGCCGCTGACACTACAAAGCAACTCATCCACGCCCTTGTAATCTCCCGACTTGATTACTGTAATAATCTTCAAGATGGTCTCCCTCTCTCTCACCTCGCCCCCCTACAATTCATTCTAAATGCCTCTGTCAGGCTCATCCACCTCACAAACCGCTCTGTCTCTGCCGCTCCTCTCTGTGAGTCCCTTCCCTGGCTCCCCATCCACTGCAGAATTAAATTCAATATCCTTACCCTGACCTAGAAAGCTCTCACTAACTCAGCTCCCCACTACCTGTCCTCACTAATCACCAAATACACCCCAGCCCGCTCCCTAAGATCAGTGACCTGCGCCTAGCTTCTCCCCGCATCACCTCTTCCCATGATAGACTGCAGGATTTCACACGAGCATCCCCCTTCCTCTGGAACGCTCTCCCTCGTACTGTCAGACTTTCCCCTAAAGACATTACTGTATAGGGAAGCCGACCACCCGACTCACTGCCCCAACTAGTCCATCACTCTCACCTTGCAGTCCTCTCCTGTTTCCACCCCAACCCTTCTAGATTGTGAGTTCCCACGGAAATAGGGCCCTCGTTTCCTATTGTACCGGTTTGTGAATCGTTGTTCAATGTATTGTAACCCTGTATATATCGTGCCCATTGTACAGTGCTGCGGAATATGCTGGCGCTTTATAAATAAAGAATAATAACTCCAAATTGAATGCAGTCGGTTTTGAACACTCTGAATTTGGCCTCTGCTCCAGATTAAGGGTTAGAAATTAGGGTTAATGCTATGGATAGAAATCAGGGCTAGGTTTAGGGTTACTGAGAGAAATTAGGGTTATGCTTAGAAGAAAGTTTTAAATTTAGAAATTAGGGTTCGGGTCATTATTAGAGATTAAGGTTAGGGTAAGAAATTAAGGCTAAATTTCAAAATCCGGTTTAATCTCAGAAATTAAATTTATCATTTGGTTAGAGATTCAGGGTTATCCAAAGAGATCCGAATTGCTTGAGAAAGGTAACCAAACGCTGAAAATCAGCGTTCGGTTACCTTTCCTGGCCATTCGGCTATCCAGAGAGCAGGCAATTCGCCAAATCCTGGCGAATTGCCTGCACATACGGTGCCTGTTCGGTGCCTGTTCGAGGGAAGTGAAAACCCCATGAAAAGCACTGCTTCGGCTATTCAGAGAACACAAACCAGCAGTGAAAGGTTCCCGAAATGCCCTGCCAGGAGAATCCCATAGGCTTCAATGTTAAAAATATTCCGGTTTTAATTCAATATCTAATAAACCGTTCATTATAAAATTCTGCAGTAAAGCGTCTCTTTATAGATATTTTTAGGATACTTTAAGCATTTTTCTTAATTTTTTTTTTTTTTTTAGTTTACTTATTTTTTCTGTAACAGCCCTTTTTATTATCATTCCCTGGACCTCATATGCAAATTTCAGACATTTTCGCTCAGTAGTTTCTTTGCAAACAGCTTTTCACTTTCACATTCATACAAACTCTTTTCCTAATTTATTCACCTCACCCTGTCTGCGGTGTCGGCTTTTTCTCGGCTTTTTCCGGCGGCTTTGCTGCGTGTGATCAGCTCCTGCTCGGGTTTTTCCGGCGTCTTCGGGTTAATCCAGATGTTTTTCCTGGTTTTCGGCGTGCATTCGGCAGGTTTTGCGGTTAGTTTTCGTCGGGTTTGCGGTAGCTTTTCCCTGCAATTCGGGGACCCTGTGGTGCTTGCTGAATACACCGCAGGGTCACCGAAATGGGATCAGCAACACGAACCGAATTGAAGAGAACGAAAAGTCACCGAACGTGCAGTGACTTTTCGAATTTCTTTGGATAACCCTGCTAAAGATCAGATATTAGGAATAGGTTTGGTTTTAGAAATTACGGTAAGGGTTAGAAATAAGGGCTAAGGTTAGAATATATTGTTAGGTTTTTGGTTAGAAATTAGGTTTTGGATTAGGGAGAGAAATTAGGTTTAGGGTAAGAAATTATGGTTACATTTTGAAGTTAGGCTTAATCTCAGAAATTAAGGTTAGGATTGAGGTTAGAGGTAAGGGTCAGAGATTAGGAATAGGTTTAGTTTTAGAAATTACGATAAGGATTAGAAATTAGGGTTAATGTTGCTATTATTATTATTATACTTTATTTATAAAGCACCAGCATATTCCGCAGCGCTGAACAATGGGCACAATATAGACAATATAGACTACAAAACATTGAGACTGAACAACGTTTGAACAAACCACAGTACAGGAGGTAACGAGGGCCCTATTTATTCCCTTGGGAATTTACAATCTAGAAGGGTTGGAGGTGGAAACATGAGGAGAGGACTGCAAGGTGAGAGTGATGGACTGCAAGGTGAGAGTGATGGACTGGTAGGGACAGTGAGGTGTATTAGTGAGTCAGGTGGTCGGCTTGCCTGAATAGGAATGTCTTAAGGGAGTGTTTGAAGGAAGGGAAACTAGGGGAAAGTCTGACAGTACGAGGGAGAGCGTTCCAGAGGATGGGGGCTGCGCGTGATAAATCCTGCTGTGTATCATGGGAAGAGGTGATGCGAGGAGAAGCTAGGCGCAGGTCATTGTTGGATTTTAGGGAGCGGGCTGGGGTGTATTTGGGGATTAGTGATGACAGGTAGTGGGGAGCTGAGTTAGTGAGGGTTTTGTAGGTCAGGGTAAGGATTTTAAATTTAATTCTGCAGTGTACGTGGAGCCAGTGAAGGGACTCGCAGAGAGGAGCAGTAGAGACAGAGCAGCGGGTGAGGTGGATGAGCCTGACAGAGGCATTTAGGATGGATTGTAGAGGGGAGAGGCGGGAGAGAGGGAGGCCAGCAAGAAGATTATTACAATAGTCAAATTGGGAGATTACAAGGGTGTGGATGAGTTGCTTCATAGTGTCAGCGGTAAGAAATGGCTGAATTCTGGAAATATTACATAATTGGTAGAGGCAGGAACAGGAAAGAGATTGAATGTGCGGGATGAAGGAAAGAGCAGAGTCACGTGTAACTCTGAGACAGCCAACTGGTTAAAAATTAGGGCTATTTTAGGTCTTAGATTATAAATCAGGTTCAGGGTTAGCAGCAATCAGAGTTAAGTTTAAGATTAGTGTCTGTGGTTTATTGGAAAACCACTTGGTAATGAAGGGGTTAAAGATACCTACCTTTTGTTGCATCTAAAAAAAAAAGCGTCTTTTTCATAGTAAAGCTATTTTCTGTCCTTATATAAACCTTTGCTCAAAGATCTGATTCGGGATGTTTGATATTCCTTGTCATGAGTAGGGATGAGCCGAACAACCCGTGTTCGGTTTGCATTCGAACTCGAACAATTTCAAAAGTTCGAGTTCGAACTGGAAAACGAACCGAACTCAATACAAGTCAATGGGACTCAAAAGTTCGATTTTTAGAGTGCCCTCCAAGAGGGCATATATGCAAGATATTTGCCATAAAAGGTGTATGGGGGTCCAGGTAGTGCCCTGGGGGACAGGAAACAGGGACAAAAAGTTTAAAAAAGACAATTTTAATGAAACAGTGAGTTTTCCATAAAATAAGGGTTAAAAATAAAAACAAAAAATTCCTTCAAATATCGTGCCTAGGAGGTCCCCATAACCTGCCCGTGAAGTGGCGGATTTGTAGGATGTATAGAAACATCGCCATCAGAGACCTACACACGACACCTAGCCACCCTTAAGGGGTTAAAATGCACAGGGACTGGCTACTATCCTGTTAGATCAGGGAATGTATTAGATGTATAAAGCAAGGTATATATGACAATGGATAGTCAGAGACTCTAGGGACTCAGCTGGTATTCT
The DNA here is from genome assembly GCA_009667805.1 of Leptobrachium leishanense. Classification (NCBI taxonomy): domain Eukaryota; kingdom Metazoa; phylum Chordata; class Amphibia; order Anura; family Megophryidae; genus Leptobrachium; species Leptobrachium leishanense. Next base: position 55,255,197 of record CM019063.1, on the reverse strand, counting down.
TTATGATAGACATTTCTAACACAATAATAATTGTATGCTCAAATAGGCCCTTCGGGAGAGGTACATGACATACAAACACTGGAATATTACGTTTAAATCTAAGGAGTGTGATAAAGATTTTGTTAAGCCCTTGATGACAAATGACGTAATATCTACATTATTAATGATTGGCCTTACAGAGCGCTGGTCCTTAAGGGGTTAAACAGCATATCAGAGAGGATCATATAGTAGAAATGAACACTTCTTAGAATTCAAAACAAGCACAGTGTTTGTTCATACATGTGCAGGAGCCCCCACCCAGTCTGCAAGCAATGTATCAAATTCTAATTGCTAATTAGAAGCACATGTTATTTCCAAACACTAATTAAACACCTGTTGTTTACGCCGTTTGAGAGCACAGGTCATTTAGAGGTGGGAATCTTTGCACCTATAGTAGGACATTAGGTACTTTTTTAATTCAATATCTAATAAACCGTTGCTTATATTCTGCAGTAAATAGTCTCTTTATTTCTAGATTTTTTAGTATTTTTTTAAGCATTTTTTATACTTTTTTCAATTTATTTTTTTTCGAACTCGAACCGAACACGCCAAAAAGTTCGAAGTTCACGAACTTTCGAACTGCAAATGTTCGAGTCGAACTCTGAACTGATCGAACCGAACAGCTCATCCCTAGTCATGAGCTGTTTCCGCAAGCTTTATCCTTGTGATAATGTCTTTGCCCGACCTCCACTCGTTGATAGTATGTCAGACCATGTGACGCACAACTTAAATGTACAGGTAAGATATTTGTTATTGTAAAGTCCAAATAATAAAGAACGTATTTACTAAATATTTTTTTTATTTTCAGTTTTTTTTTTCTGATTATCTCTGGCCTTTCTAAAGATACTTTATATATCCGCTCACTTTCTATTACTCTGTGCTATTGTGTGCTTCTAAATTTGATGGAAATAAATCGCCATCCATGATTTATCACAGATCTTTCAGGACCATAAATTCTGCATTCGATCCTGGATGCTGATTAATATGAATTATTCATCAATGATATATGAAGGATTTAAACAATATGGTAAACAGTAATGACAGTTTAAGCCGCCGTATGTTTATGTGCCTATCAACAAAATCTTAATTGTATTTTATAATGTATGTATGGAAAAACAAACAAAAATTTACCAATATACGGAGCATGTGCCATTAGGTTTCAATAAAACAAAAATGATCGTCATAAGAAAACGTTTACGGACAAGGGAGCTGGATATCCCAATATATACCAGAAACCGAGATTTTTTTTTTAATGGTGTATTAAAATTATAACGTCGCGGGTCATGCTATGCTATCCCCGAAGCGTGTGGACATTGAAGCCGCGGGGCAACATAACATGCCCCTTTGGCTTCAATGGGCCTCTGTGCTTCGGCCCACCAGTTGGCGCCAGTTGAGCCATGCAGCCAATTATGTGCGCCGCGTGTCAGCTGCGTAGGCGGGTCATAGGAGGGGCCCGCCGCAGCAGCTGGCCAGCGGGGCATGCTAGTACACGCCATTGGCATTAACGCCCTGCCGCCGGGCACAACCCGTGCGGCGGTAAGAGGTTACGCTACATATGAGGTAACTGTAGTCCCTGCAATGCACAACCTACATAAAGGGTTTTTTATTTACGCCGTTCACTACCAATTGATTAAAAAAAACACCATCAGGACCCAGTGGTATTTTGGAAAATCGTTTTTAATAAAATATACAGTAAGAAATATTTGGACATTTTCCTGGTGTATTTCATACTCTAATAACCGATTTGGCAGGGAAATGTCACCATCTGCTGGCCAAAAGGAGTTACTGAAGTTCTGTTCTCCGCGCAGGATCAACTGGGGAGCTGCCTGTCAGACACATCGCCAGCTCCTTTTAACCAGTGTTGGCACCCAGGACATCATGCCCAGGGTGCTAAAACATTGAGGCATGTCTGGGCGTCCAAAAGCAATTGAAATACATAAAAATAATAATTCACTTCCAACGATAGATCATAGCACCTGATCGTGTTAGCGCAATCCCCAGCTGTTGTGACTGCTGATGATGATCGTGTAAACATGATCACACAGTGGAAGGGGTTAATAAAACACTCAGCTTTGGAGAAAAGCAAATATCTCTCTTGAAGACTTTTCAAAAACATCAAAAAATAAAAAAGGACGGTCCGGATTACATGCGAGCCATTAAGATCGCATCTCCAGCCATTATGCATAACCACCCGAGACATAAACTTAAGGGGCCATATTACATTCATCACATTAAACGGGGATGCTAAGGTGGGTAATGTGCTCCTGCAGGTTTCTCCTTAGCGTCCCCGTTTTAGCGTGATATTACATGCAGGAGCGAATCCAGCAGCCTAATAAAAATTGTGATAAAGAGTGATTTATTTTTATTACTTTTCATTTCTGTTCTGCCTCCCCCAGCTAGGGGGGAATCTCCATGGTGACATCATCACACCCATGCGAGATGATATCAGTGAACGAGAGGAGGCCCAGGAGGCGGGGCAGTCATCCAAGATGTCAGCCTCCACCGAAACAGGCTACGATCCGCTGCTGATTGCTGGATCGCAGTACCAGCACGTAAGTGGTTAAGTGGGGTATTGCTAGAAAGGTCAGACTGTGATATTTCCAGCGATGCCTCTTTTGACCCTGTACCTCTTATTGATGGGGAGATAGAGGGGTCCTAAGTACCCACCCTCCCCTTCAGGCCCCCCCCCCGGGTTGTTCCTGAAACTGAAATCATTGTGCTGGGAGGGGTTTAAAAGTGGGTCCCCGAACAGAGAGGTAAATATAGGGAGGAAAGTCAGAGACCCGACGACATGTGGGGGACGTTGTCCGCACACAGTGGTGACAGGTGAAGATGTTCCCCACACATCATTCTCAATGAAAGGGTTAACTACCAAGCAGGGCCAGATTTGTCTCTCAAGAGTCTGTAGGCACAGAAATGTGGAGCGCCCCTAAACTCCCCCCCCCAACAAAAAAAACATGCAAAAATGACTTTCTCAATCTCTGTTTTGGGGCAAAATAAAAAACAAAATCTTAAAAAACTGAAACGGTTTCTCTCTGCGCTCAAATCAAAAGGGACAGAATATGTTGCCTAAGGTCAAACGTTTTGCGGAGTGGAAGGAAGTTCTTTCCAGTCTGACGCCCATCCGGCGCCCGTCTGGCCACCTCGTTGAGTCCTCCTATGGAGGATTGTGCTTTGCAGCCCGTCAAATGCACGTCATAGCGCTTTGACGGGGAGGCTTTTAGAATGTTCGCAGCAGAACCGCTGTAGTGCGCTCAATTCGTGCGCGCATTACACCATGTGGCCAGCCCCTTCAAAGCGTCTCAACGCACGTTCGTATGGGCACATAGTGTGCTCATCTGACCCCAGCCTTAGTTCAGTTAGTGCAGCGCATTGTTTGTTTTATATGTAAAAGCATATATTGCCTCTGCCGTAGAACAGAAAAAAAATACATTTTGAATTAACTTTTTAAAAAATATATATTTTTACACATTACATGTTCATGTTTGGTTTCATTGTAATAACCAGACTCTGACCTTTCCAATGACACCTCACTTAACCTTGTGCGCTGTACAATTCAGCGATGCAGGTTCCAAAATCCCCCTGTCTCTCCTCACTGCAGCGCCATGGTCTAGGTTGTTGATGAAACAATGAGTTGCATCATCAGCTCCACACTTGCTGGCAGTGTGAGAAATGAGAAGCTGAGTTAGTGCAGCATCACTGTTCCTTTTTCTAATTGTAAACTGAATAATAGAACCGCGTTAGAAAGAAAAGAGAAAAATATTATTTTATTTTTACATAAATCTAACCTGGTTATATTTGGTATCACCGAAAATGCCATAATCTGGGCTTTCTAGTGATACATAGAAACATAGAAAAATGTCGGCAGATAAGAACCTTTCGGCCCATCTAGTCTGCCCAATTACATGGATACTTTACATACAGGGTTATCCAAAGAGATTCGAAAAGTCACCGCACGTTCGGTGACTTTTCGTTCTCTTCAATTCGGTTCCTTTTGCCGATTGCATTTCGGTGACCCTGCGGTGTATTCAGCAAACACCACAGGGTCCCCGAATTGCAGGGAAAAGCTGCCGAAAACCTGACGAAAACTAACCGAATGCACTATGAAAACAAGCAAAAACATCTGGATTAACCTTCGAAGAGGAGCCGAACAGGAGCCGAACAGGAGCCGAATCACACAGAGCCGAAGCAGCTGTGACGCAGAGGAGGCAGTGAATAAATTAGCAAAACCATTTGTATGAATCTGGGAAAAAGAAACGCTGTTTGCAAAGAAACTACTGAGCGAAAATGTCTGAAATTTTCACAGGAGGTCCAGGGAATGATAATAAAGAGGGCTGTTACAAAAAAAATAAGCAAACTGAAAAAAAAAAAAAAAAAATCGGACTTTTATTTTTTTTTTTAAAAAATTCAGAAAAATGCTTAAAGTATCCTAAAAAATCTATAAATAAAGAGACTTTTTGCTGCAGAATTTTATAATGAACGGTTTATTAGATATTGAATTAAAACGGGAATATTTTTAACATTGAAGTCTATGGGATTCTCCTGAATAAACCTGCCGAATTAAACCACCGAATGGCAGGGCATTAGGGGAACCTTTCACTGCTGGTTTGTGTTCTCTGAATAGCCGAAGCAGTGCTTTTTGATGGGGATTTCACTGCCCTCGAACAGGGACCGAACAGGCACCGTATGTTCAGGCAATTCGACAGGATTTGGCGAATTGCCTGCTCTCTGGATAGCCGAATGGTCAGGAAAGGTAACCGAACCCTGATTTTCAGCGTTCGGTTACCTTTCTCAAGCAATTCGAATCTCTTTGGATAACCCTGCTGGATTTATCTTTTGTTTAGGATAGCCTTATGCCTATCCCATGCCTGCTTAAATTCAATTACTGTTTTGGCCTCTACCACTTCTACTGGAAGGCTGTTCCATGTATCCACCACCCTCTCAGTAAAATAATGCTTCCTGATGTTACTTTTAAACCTTTGCCCCTCTAATCTAAGACTATGTCCTCTTGTTTTGCTACTTTGTTTCCTTTTAAATATACTCCCTTCCTCTACCTTGTGGATTCCCTTTACGTATTTAAATGTTTCTATCATATCTCCTCTGTCTCGTCTTTTTTCCAAGCTGTACATGTTAAGATCATTTACAGGGTTATCCAAAGAGATTCGAATTGCTTGAGAAAGGTAACCGAACGCTGAAAATCAGCGTTCGGTTACCTTTCCTGGCCATTCGGCTATCCAGAGAGCAGGCAATTCTCCAAATCCTGGCGAATTGCCTGAACATACGGTGCCTGTTCGGTGCCTATTCGAGGGCAGTGAAATCCCTATAGAGAAGCACTGCTTCGGCTATTCAGAGAACACAAACCAGCAGTGAAAGGTTCCCCTAATGCCCTGCCATTCGGTGGTTTCATTCGGCAGGTTTATTCAGGAGAATCCCATAGGCTTCAATGTTAAAAATATTCCCGTTTTAATTCAATATCTAATAAACCGGTCATTATAAAATTCTGCAGCAAAAAGTCTCTTTATTTATAGATTTTTTAGGATACTTTAAGCATTTTTCTGAATTTTTAAAAAAAAATTAAAAGTCCGATTTTTTTTTTTTTTTTTTTCAGTTTGCTTATTTTTTTTGTAACAGCCCTCTTTATTATCATTCCCTGGACCTCCTGTGAAAATTTCAGACATTTTCGCTCAGTAGTTTCTTTGCAAACAGCGTTTCTTTTTCCCAGATTCATACAAATGGTTTTTCTAATTTATTCACTGCCTCCCCTACGTCACAGCTGCCTCGGCTCTGTGTGATTCGGCTCCTTTTCGGCTCCTTTTCGGCTCCTGTTCGGCTCCTCTTCGAAGGTTAATCCAGATGTTTTTGCTTGTTTTCAGCGTGCATTCGGTTAGTTTTCGTCAGGTTTTCGGCAGCTTTTCCCTGCAATTCGGGGACCCTGTGGTGCTTGCTGAATACACCGCAGGGTCACCGAAATGCAATCGGCAAAAGGAACCGAATTGAAGAGAACGAAAAGTCACCGAACGTGCGGTGACTTTTCGAATCTCTTTGGATAACCCTGTAAGCCTTTCCTGGTAACTTTTCTCCTTCAAGCCGTACACCATTTTAGTAGCCCTTCTCTGAACTCTCTCTAAGATGTCTATATCCTTCTGGAGATACGGTCTCCAGTACTGCACACAGTACTCCAAGTGAGGTCTCACCAGTGCTCTGTACAGTGGCATGAGCACTTCCCTATTCCTACTGCTAATACCTCTCCCTACACAACCAAGCATTCTGCTGGCATTTCCTGCTGCTCTATTACATTGACTACTTACCCTTAGATCCTCTGAAATAATAACCCCTAAATCCCTTTCCTCAGATGTTGAGGTTAGGACTGTATCAAATATTCTATATTCAGCCTTGGGTTTTTACGTCCCAGGTGCATTATCTTGCACTTATCCACATTAAAACTCAATTGCCACAGCTCCGACCATTTTTTTAGTTTACCTAAATCATTTCTCATTTGGCTGATCCCTCCAGGAACGTCAACCCTATTGCAAATCTTTGTGTCATCAGCAAAAAGACATACTTTTCCATTAATACCTTCTGCAATATCACTAATAAAAATATTAAATAGAATGGGTCCAAGTACTGACCCCTGAGGTACCCCACTGGTAACAAGACCTTGCGCCGAATAAACTCCATTTACCACAACCCTCTGTTGCCTGTCACTCAGCCACTGCCTAATCCATTCAACAATATTGGAACCCAAGCTCAAAGATTGCAATTTATTGATAAGCCTTCTATGCGGAACAGTATCAAAAGCCTTACTGAAATCTAAATAAGCAATGTCTACTGCACCACCTGTGTCTATTGTTTTTGTTACCCAATCAAAAAAATCAATAAGATTAGTTTGGCATGATCTCCCTCAGGTAAACCCATGTTGTTTCTGATCCTGTAATCTATGTGTTTTTAGATGGTCAACAATCCTTTCCTTTAACATGGTTTCCAATAATTTCCCCACTACTGACGTAAGACTAACTGGCCTATAGTTCCCAGATTCCTCCCTACTACCCTTCTTGTGAATGGGCACAACATTTGCTAATTTCCAGTCTTCTGGGACGACTCCCGTTAGCAAGGATTGGTTAAATAAATCTGTTAACGGTTTTGCTATTACATCACTGAACTCTTTTAATAATTTAGGGTGGATCCCATGAGGCCCCATTGACTTATTTGTCTTTACTTTAGACAGCTGCTGTAGAACCTCCTCCTCTATAAACTGATATGTAAATGTCTCGTTAGTGTTTCCTCCTAACTGAGGTCCCTTTCCTTCCTTTTCTTCTGCAAAGACTGAACAAAAATATTCATTGAGGCAGTCTGCGAGACTTTTATCCTCTTCTACATACCTTCCTTCCTTTGTTTTTAATCTAACTAATCCTTGTTTTACTTTTCTTTTCTCGTTTATGTATCTAAAAAATGTTTTGTCCCCCTTTTTTACTGACTGAGCTATTTTCTCTTCTGCGTGTGCTTTGGAATCTTATATAAATTGCTTTGCCTCTTTCTGCCAAATCTTATAGGTTTGCCTATCTTCTTCACTCTGAGTTTTTTTAAAATTATATCCCTCTAGCCCTTAGGGCTCCAGAGATACAGTGCGCTAAATGATTTGTAAAGAGCAAGGTGCCTCCTTGTGGCAGGTGCCTGTAGGCACATGCCTACCCTGCCTAATTATAAATCCAGCCCTGCTACCAAGACAGCCAAGCTTTAAGTTTTGCTTTTCCTGCATGGAACCATGACGCTCAAGCTTCACACAATGGCCATTTCTGCCTGTATGCTGATAATACAGAACCCGTGTGACATTGTGTGAGATAAGGGACGCCATCTAGAGTTTAGAACTTTTTATTTCAGCAACATTTCTGTAAAGCAGAACAGGGTCCACTAACAGGCCAGATTTTAAGGATCATCTTGTGGAAATGCAGTCTGAATCCTACAATCACCGAGCAGCAAATCATATCACCTGTGCTGTGCGTCAGATATTTGGCAAACTGGCCTGTTAGGGGAACCTGAGGAGCAGGGTTGGGAACCACTGATGTAAAGGATAAACGAATACATGAAAATTTAAAATGGGCAAATTTACATTATTTGTCCTGTTGCTCATCTTAGAATCATTTTAATCAGGACTTTTACATCACTTTCTCTTCTGTTTTCCAGACGATTTTATTTGTAAATAAGACATTTCTGTCGGACACTTTGTAGTTAATTTGATTGTTGTCCTAATTAAGTGTCATTCCAAACTACACAAAAGCAGAATAGTTTCCATAACCAGAGGAACTAAACATTAATTACCTTCATTTTTGTTTACTGATGAACCTATTATTAAAGATGCTGTTGTTGCAACTAATGAAAGGAATTTGTTTTAGGGATGGTTCGACGGAGATTAAAATCTGCACACTGTGCAATACATTCATTTTACTGTAAAAAAGCAGAGAATGCCATTGTTTTGTAACAGAATAATAGCACAAAATGAGCCCAAACTCCAGAGAATCAAATTCCCAGAGCCTGCGGTGAATTCAGCTTTCATCGCAGGGTCCCCGAAGTGAAATCCGCCGCAAAGCCGCCGAATCGAAAAAAAAAACAACGCTGCAAAATCGCCGAAATTATTGGATCCGGCCCGATAAGCTGTCAAACACGATGAACGAGGCCGAAAAAAAGCTGACCATCCGCCGAACACAGCACCAACCAGCCTCCGGAAAAAAACGACAAGCCGACGAACGGGATAAATAAAACAAAAAACGATTGAGACTTTCAAAATTTTAAACGGTATTTGCAAAAAACCTACCAGAAGAATATGTCTGGAATTAACCTATGAGGTCCTATTAATATTAATAAAAAGGTATTTTACAGCGAAAAAAAGATATTTAAAAAAAATCGGCAAAAACAATTTGCTGAAAAAATCCCCAAAAATGCCTAAAAAAATCTTAAATAAATAAGTAAATAAAGAATCATTTTTCTGCAAATTAAAATAATAAAGAGTTTATTAGATATTGAGTAAAAACAGGATTTGTTTTACATTGTAACCTATGGGATTCGCCTGATTAAACCTGCCGAATGAAACCACCGAACAGCAGGGCATTTCACTGACATTTCTCTGCTGTTCTGTGTTCTCTCTATGGGGATTTCACTGCTGTGGAACAGGCACTGTATTTCATTGTCAATTCATCAATATTTGGCGAATTGTCAGGTTTTGAATAGTCGAATGGCCCCGAAACTGCACCGTACGGGGAAATTCACCATTCTGTGCAATTTCGGGAACGGTTCAGCTTTCTTTGAATAAACCCAATAATGTTCCCCAGTTTTCAGGTTAACTCTTTCCATATCAAAAACGTGCATTGTAATACAATAAGAAATACAAATTAACATATAATACCTTTTTTTGCAATTTTTACATGTAGGATTAGTGTTCCACCTGGAGAGAGACACAATCCTCTGTCCAATCTCACTCCTGCCCCTCTGTATTACTGTAAAGGAGCTGCAAGTGAAATCCCCCATTAGAGAAACAATGGTTAATCTATTCAGAGACACCGAACAGCAGAGAAATGTCAGTGAAGTGCCCTGATGTTTGGTGTTTTCATTCGACAGGTTTAATCAGGCGAATACCATAGGTTTCAATGGGAAAAAAAATCCCGTTTTTATTATTTTTTTATTCAACGTTTATTCCTTTCAATTGCAGAAAAAAGTATTTTTATGTATTTATTCTTTTAATCTTTTTAATGCATTTTTATGGATTTTTTTCAGTGAAAATTTTTGATTCAGATTTTTTTTTTAGAAATGCCAAGTTTTTTTTATCCTGTAACTGACCTTTTTATTATTATTCATAGGACCTTTTTTATTATTTTCATGCATTTTTTTTTGTTTTGAACGTATCTTAAAAATGGAGTTTTGGGAATTTTTTACCCCTGTTCGGCGGCTGATTGGCTTTTTTTGGCGGCGTTCAGTGACTGATCGGAGGCGGTCGGTGGTCAGTTTTATTGGATTGACAGCTGAATTTGGCAGTTTGCGACTGCGTTTGGCGGTCTGTTCGGCGGATCGTCGGCTGCGTTTGGTGATTTGTATCTGCGTTCGTTGGTCTGTTTGGCAGCATTTGGTGGATCATCGGCTGTGTTCGGCGGTTTGTGGCTGTGTTCGATGGTCTGTTCGGTGGCGATCGGGTGACTGATCGGAGGCGGTCGGTGGTCTGTTTGGTGAATCGGCAGCTGCGTTTGGTGGTTTTCGGTTACACTTGGCGGGTCTGCTTCGTTCAGTGGTTTGAGGCTGTGTTCAATGGTCTGTTCGGCGGATCGACGGCTGCGTTCAGTGGTTTGCGGCTGTGTTCAATGGTCTGTTCGGCGGCGCTTGGCAGATCGTCGGCTGCGTTCAGCCGGTTGATTAGCGGCATTCAGCGAATCCCTTAGGTGCACTTTGGGGACCCTGCGGTGAATGCGGAACTCACAGCAGGGTCGGCGAATTGAAAGCGCCAAAGTGAGCCAGACAAGATAGAGGTGCTTTCTCAATAAGCCCCTAATTTGGGTGTCATATCAATCAGTAGGCGTTTTTATTCAAGAGTTATAGGAGCACTAAAAGTCTCATTACAACATCAGCTTACTGAAGTGGTCATTGAGCAAGGATCCTGAAGTTAGGAATCCTCGTTTTTAAAACTGCTATTTTAAGTAAGGCTTTAAAGCCAAAATTGTTACTCACCCACCCAGAAGCACTGTCAATCGGAAAACCCTGGAATTATATTTCCTGCTGTTAGCCTAAGGGTGATAAATACCATTCTGCTAAATGGACCTTCCGGCTCTTCCAGGATTACAGCCACTTAATTTGTCACTATTATAAGATTATTTTCTAATTCCTGATGTTAAATTCTGTGTGGGAATGTATTTTGGTGTGTGCACGTAATGCAATATTAGAGTAAATTAATATATAATTATTATCCATGATTATCTGGATATATATACAAACACAATATGGCAGCGCCGACAAAGTTCTTAGGAATGATCGCTACAAGCACTCACATGTGGTTCCTGTCTCAAACAACAAACAAAATTACCATAGTCCAAGATAAAATTATGGAGTGCAGGGAAGACAATGTTCCTGTCCTTAGATCCCGGGGGCAAATATCCTAGATCGTGAAGAATGCTTTCTTCTTAGGGTGACCTCAGATAAAGAAGAAGAACATCATAGTGCGATCTGATGGATAATATGATATAATTTTAGGATTTTACATATTATCCATCAGATCGCACTATGATGTTCTTCTTCTTTATCTGAGGTCACCCTAAGAAGAAAGCATTCTTAAGATCTAGGATATTTGTCCCCGGGATCTAAGGACAGGAACATTGTCTTCACTGCACTCCATAATTTTTTCTTGGACTATGGTAATTTTGTTTGTGGTTTAGAAACATAGAAACATAGAAAAATGTCGGCAGATAAGAACCTTTTGGCCCATCTAGTCTGCCCAATTACATGGATACTTTACCTGGATTTATCTTTTGTTTAGGATAGCCTTATGCCTATCCCATGCTTGCTTAAATTCAATTACTGTTTTGGCCTCTACCACTTCTACTGGAAGACTGTTCCATGTATCCACCACCCTCTCAGTAAAATAATGCTTCCTGATGTTACTTTTCAACCTTTGCCCCTCTAATCTAAGACTATGTCCTCTTGTTTTGCTACTTTGTTTCCTTTTAAATATACTCCCTTCCTCTACCTTGTGGATTCCCTTTACGTATTTGAGACATAATTTTATCTGGATATATATTTGTGTCCTGATGAACAACGTTTGTAAAGTGCACGGCAGAAAGATGACTGGGTGAGAGAACTTAGGACAGTATCACCTCCTTAACGCCCGTATCACCTCTCGATCGCTAACGTTCTCGCCGCTTCTGGCCACCGGGTGCAGAGTGAGACTGGGAAAGAAAAATGTCCCCAGTTTCACTCCGCGATCACTCCTCCGACCTGCAGGATCTCGCGAGAGGCGAGATCCTGCAGGTCATGTGTCCCAGCAGCAGAAGCCTCCAGGATGCTCAGGACGGCGCTTTAGCTACTGTGAAATGTACCGTACAATTTGGTGGCAAGTTCGTGCTCTTTGAGTAGCTCCTGTAGTAGAGAAACGGTTAAATGTGCGCAGCATACAGTTTTTGACAATTCTCTAGAATTTAACAAGATTTCTGCATGAAGAGACGGACATTGCGGCGATTTTATAGAATATTCAGAAGCGCTTTTGAGGGAAAACGCTCCTTTTTAGATAGTTAAAGCACGACGAGCAGCGAATGTTATTAAGGCTATAGACTAAAATATAAATCACCAAAAAAAGCACAGAATATATTCCAAATTCAGCATTTCCTGAGACTCGGATACTTTTAATAGAAGAATATATATTTTTTTTTTAAGTAACGTTTCACTTTTTTTTTTTCTCCCTAACTTTGAGAAAAGGTCATATCAGCATTTCCTCGCGCCGCGTTACAGATAAATATGCTTTGCCGGCTTAAATGAAAACCACAACTTTGCAAATCAATCAAGTTTCCTTGTCACAACTCAATTTTGCACCATATTGTGTTCGGCTTCGGCCAATACTCGCCTGACAGACAAATCTATGAGCACTTTAATTTATAAGACACATCCATCTTCCGTGTAATTTACTCGTGAGCATTATATAGTGATAAAATGATCTGAGCGTGTGGACGCAGCAGCCGGGGGAAGCTTCAATGCAGATTTTACAGGGATCTTATCTGTTTAGTTGCCTATTTAGTGTTCAATGTTTTTAAGTATAATGCAGTTTTTTCATATCTCAGTATGAATTGTTTTGTTGTATTGACTCACGAAAGGTGAGGCTGCTTTTTCATTAAAACATGTCTATTTTTGTATGTTACTTTCATGGTTTTAACCCCATAGTGACAAGGCAGTTTTACGATCGTCAGTCTGAAAGTGCCTGGTGCTGTTTTACGTTTCTGCGCTGTTTGTGTTTAGGTCAAATTTTCCTCTTACTCGTTTATGCAACCCACGCATATTATATACTGATTTTTTTTGCCATTAAATGGACTTTCTAAAGATACCATTATTGTCTTCATTGTCTTATAATTTACTATAAAAAAACTATGAAATATGATGAAACAAATGGAAAAAACACACTTTTTCAAACTTTAATCCCCCATCTACAACTGCCAATAAATAGTTTCGAAATTTTGTCCTGAGCTTAGAAACACCCAATTTTTACATGTTTTTGCATTTTAACTCCTTTACTGCTGAACCATTTCACCTTTGTGTGCTGAGCTCATTTTGATCATTTTATGTTCATCATGTTTAAACGTCAATTCAAGTCTTATTTTACTATACCCAAGACAAAAAAAATTACATTTTTTTTTATATATTATTTTTTAGTTTTTCACCAAACTTAGGCCATGATCAGGCCTTTCCAATGATACCAAACATGACCCTCTAGCTTCCATCGATCGGGAGATACGGGATCCAAAGAATCCCCCAAGCTCCACTTGGCAGCTAGGAGGTTAAATGGTCCACTGACGTCATTGCCCATATGGCAATAACGTCAGTGGGTGGGGGTGACCTGGAGGCTTGGCTGACATCCCAGATATCAGCCACTTCCGGGAGCAAATCGTGATCCGGCACCGATTGGCGACCCGGCACCTAATGGGTTAAAGAGAGGCACTGCTGAAAAGGGCAGACTCTGCCCTATCCATTGTGTGATATTTTCCTCTATGTGTCGCTGGGTGCATCCATTGTGTAATATTTTCCTCTATATGTGTCGCTGGGTGCATCCATTGTGTGATTTTCCTCTATATCATCAGGCCTCGGCTCTTTGGCAACGACAGACACAAATAGTACATCCTCGACCTTTAATAATAGATCTCTATCAACCACCTGATGGGAAAACGCAGGGAAAGTGCAACTCGCTGATACATGCGCATTTTAAACTATTTACAGTGCTAATGTCTGTTTCTTTAATAATAATGCAAGGATATGCTGGTAACCTTTTGCACACCTCGATGACTGCAATGGGGCCAGCTTGACCCCTCCCTGCAACCAGCGCACCGCACGCGCCATTGGCTGCAGAAAGACAGCCTCAGGCTGTCCACCTGCAGCCAATGACTCGTGTCGTGTGTCAGTTGTAGGGCAGGCCGAAATCAGCGGCTTGCGGCTGCACCTGTTGGCGAGGCTTACCTGTAGGCCTCATCTGCGTTGACCCCCGCCCAATGGGCAATGCCTGCCTGTCCTTAAGGTGTTAATACTATAAAATGGGAATGGCCTTTATACTGGCAATCCTGTAATCCCGGCAATCGTAACTCTGATGCTAACCACGGTATGTCCATGTGATTATTTCCCAATAAAGGTGTAACGTTGGGGGCTTCCAGCCTCTCCAGTGTGCTTGAAGGCAGCATGTCTGATGCTGCTCGCTGACCAACACCCGGTTTAAATAAAGACAGGCAGGGAGGTGGCTGCATGAGGCGCGGCTTGAGAGGGGCGTGCAGTCTGGTGAAGGTCTTTAAAAACCCACAGTTCCTTCTATGCAGTGCCAGATCGTGGTTTTCCATACCTGAGCTCCTTTACCTGAATTCTCTCGTGATTTAACCTGTTATTGACCTCTGCTTGTTTACTGACTATTTTGCCTTCCGTTGCCCTAGACTATTTCCTTGAACTACTCTTCTGTACTGATATCGACCCGGCTATTCCATTTGACTATTCTATACTCTGTATTCCTGATTCTGGCTCGTCTGACTACCCCCGTGTTGCTGACCTGGTTTCGTATTACGACATTGTCTTTGATTAACCCTTTCTGTCTAGCTAGTATACCTGGCCAAGTCTAAAGACCAGACAGTTAGGGATTCTTCTACGGCTACCCTGATGGTAGCTTTTGGGCTCTGTGGAGTGTTGGGCTGTAAGGACTGCGTGGTGGGATCCGGGAACCGTGACAAAAGGGACCGATTCACTAGTGTGCGCTAAAATGGGGATGCTAACGGGGAAAGCTTGCGCCTGCAGGTTTCCCTGTAGCGTCCCTATTTTAACGTTAGATTCTGGGGCAGGCACTACGTCAGCACCTCGTCCCAGAACCATGCGCTCCCCTCAATGATATTGGTGGTAGCGCTTCTGCACCGCCGCAAATATCAACTCCTGTAGTCCATAGGACCCCATGGAGGGTTGCCCTGCCATTCCCGAGCCCTGCGCGATCTGGCTCTTGCAAGATCGCACAAGGTCGCAGAATGATCACAGAGAGAGTCCTGGGACTATTTGTTCCCCAGTCTCACTACGTTCCCGGCGGCAGGGAGCAACGGATCAGGCCAACGTTCTCGCGTGATATGAGAGGTGAGTATGGGATTTATTGTGTGTGGGGAGGGTTAGCTGGTGTTAAATGATTCTACAAAAGCGGAATCCTTTAGCACCATCTTTTGGGTGACGGTAAAAATCTGTTTAGGTCATCGCTGCGTTAAATAGCGCCAGCACTTTGTAATACCTTACTGATCCTAACGTTAATTACTGATTGCGCTCCCCCTGTTAAGTATAGGATGCGCAAAGTAGAGTAAGCTCCCGCAAGCTCGCACAAGCACCGATGCGCAAATGGATTTTTACCGTAATTAGTGTTAGGAAGGTAATATGGGGTATACGTTAAAGTCACTTATCCTGACGTTAACCCCTATGTGACGTAAATCACTTTTGGACTTGGGGTGCAGGGCATGAAGGCATATTTGTACGGTGCAGACCCATAATCGATATTAGTTCATTGCCCTCTCATGTGCAGAATGTTTGTGTAATCTGTGATTATGCAAGAATTCTATTGTCTGTCTGTCTGGTCCATGTTTATCTTGTTATCTCTTGAGAGGATTAACATCCCAGCCTACCCTGGTCTCAGGGATGTGTCGATGTCTGTTTATATTTGAATAATTTGTAAATCTGCCGTGTCAGGCACATTATCACATTATCTGATTCCTGTTACAATGGTTTATATAATTACTGTGTGGTCGCTAATTGTTAATTTATGTAACTTCACTCTGTTATCTAATGTATTCAGGCAGTCTGATACGCGGCCTGTGATTACATGCCACCATATTGTTTAATTCATGTCTGAACATGTCTGGTTCACTTGAGGCTGAGGGGGGCAGGGTGTAATTCGCCATCGTCTCTAGCCCCTCCTGGAACTGTATGTATATAATAAAGGTGTTCAGTCTGTGTGTTCCATTCTAACCTACAGACTCTTCTTATTTCTGGGGGCCGCTAGCAAGGCTCTCTAAGTGTATCCGTCTAAGCTGCAGCTAAGGACTGGAGAAAGGCACGAGAGTCTGCTGGGGAGAACACCGGGGGATCCAGCAAGGAACTGGCATTGGGGGATGTAACCCTGTTGAGGTACTGAGATCTGTCACACCTTACATATCCGATACAGTGTATATATATATATATATACTGTATATATCAGTATGCAATCTAACCCCTAATGTATATATTACAATTTTGAGTATAAAACATGATCATGGTATATTCCACTCATTAGCACATTACTGATGCTGACAATAAATTCTATAAACATGTGCTATATTTTCCCAAAAAAATAACTATTGCCTAATTTGATTCATCGGTGGAATAGAGGAGGTTTGTAAACGTGGATCACATTTCGTTTTTCACTCTGTGAAACTTTAATTAAAGCCAATTATGTGCTCCAATATATGTTTCTGGTTATCTGCTCCTTCCAGAAACGTTTTAAAGCTATTCATCAAAACGTGTCCTATTTAATGATTCAGAGAGGAGAGAATTTCTTTTTCATGCAAGTTCCTTTTTACGGAAGCACTGTTTACTCTTTATTAAACCCTTAAGGATTTAGTGAGCCGGGACCAAGTATGCTCCCCCCAAACGTGTTCCGGATGGGAAAGTTATTCCATGTTTGTGATAATGTATTTGTTGACAGACAGCGGCCATTGTTAACGTTACACTTAAGGGGTTAATCAGAGAGCACCGAAATGTCAGCAAAATTTCTACGCTCTCTCATTCGACGCACTTCGGTGCACTTCGGTGTACTTTGGCGATTTCAGTTTGCCGACCCTGCGGTGAATTCAGTATGGACTGCAGGGTCCCCAAAGTTCACCGATTGGGATCCGCCGAATGCCACCACCGAACAGACCACCGAACAGACCACCGAACGCTGCCGATGACAGCCAACGATCCGCTGAAAGCTACCAAACTAACCACCGCATGCTTCCGAATGTGGGAATCGGGGCGCGGCTGGCAGTGGAAGGGAGCAGACGTGTTCTGGTGGTGCTCCGCTTGATACCTGCTTTCTTGGAGTTATTTCGATGACTTTCTCTGCTCTTTCTTCCCCGCTGAGACCCATAAGCTGCTGCTGGCCATAGGGAATGGGTGCTCTGGAGCCTGTAAAGTCCCCCCTCTGGAGCTAAGACACCAGTCTTTGCAGCTGGTTCCCAGCTGGAGCGCTCTGCTTTCGGACATCTTGAGTAGGGATGAGCCGAACCACCCCGAGTTCAGTTCGCATTCGAATTCAAACTCAATACGAGTCAATGGGACTCAAAATTCGATTTTTAGAGTGCCATCCGAGAGGGCATATATGCTAGATATTTGCCATAAAAGGTGTATGGGGGTTCGGGTAGTGCCCTAGGGGACAGGAAACAAGGACAAAAAGTTAAAAAATAAAACGTTTTTAAAGGGACAGTGAGTTTTCCATGAAATAAGGGTTTAAAAAAACCCTGAATAATTCCTTCAAATATCGTGCCTAGGAGGTCCCCATAACCTGCCCGTGAAGTGGCGGATTTGTAGGATGTATAGAAACATTTAAAAACAAAAAATTACATTTCAAATGATGGTAAACGGTTTCCCTTTAATCTATTCATAAACAACTGCTTGGGGCGGCAGTCTGTATGAAAAGAGGAGACATTTTAGGACACACAGAGCAAGTTTAGTGATTTTTGGCTACATTATAGTGAAACTTTTGCAGGCTTTGGATGAAAGTAACAATAGGTGCTATAAAATTGGGCCTTTAGTGTCGGCAACAGTGCTGTCACACCATAACCCCTCTGTGGTATTGTGGAAGAGTGCAGGGTTGGACCCTGAGGTCCAAAAAATTAAAATGATATGAAACTGGTAATATAGGCGTCAGTGTCAGTGAAGCCAAATATTGTGCCTTTGGTGGCAGTAAGTGCCTTCACACTGTAACCCTTTTGTGGTATTGTGGAAGAAGTGAGACCCCCACAATTGCTGGTGGCAGTGAGAACACAAAGATTAGAACAATTCCCAGATATTTTGTAGAAATGAGACCCCCAAAATAGTTGCTGGCAGTGAGAACACACAGATTACAACAATTCCCAGATATTTTGTATAAATGACTGACCCCGAAAATAGTTGGTGGCAGTGAGAACACAAAGATTAGAATAATTCCCAGATATTTTGTAGAGATGAGACCCCCCCAATAGCTGCTGGCAGACTGGCAGTGAGAACACACACTAACAATCTCCTCTCAAAAAACACATGCTGGGGCTGCAAGGGACGCCTTATATAGTATGCTGCGGGACTTAGCTCTGTGAGCCCATGATTGGGCAAAATTTGCCCAATCAGGACTCTGAGTCGTGATTGACATAGTCTTGCACCTGTCTTGCACCTAAACTGTGGTCAGGTGCAGGCTGTAGCCAATTACAAGCTTCAGGCCAGTGGGAAAGTCCTTTGTGGTCCATTGCGGTGCATTGTAGGCGAATAAGCTTCGAACACGCGGAAATGTTTGTAGTTCGCGAACGGGCGATGTTCGAATCGAACTCTGAACACATCGAACCGAACAGCTCATCCCTAAGCATGAGACATCATTTTCACACATGGATTGGCCACTGCACAGTCCATACCTTAACCCCATTGAGGTTAATCTTTGGGATAATGTGCTGGAGAAGACTTTACGCAGCGCTGTGCTGGAGAAGACTTTACGCAGTGCTGCGACTCTCCCATCATCAATACAAGATCTTGTCCACAAATTAATGCCACTCTGAATGAGAATAAATGATGTGACGTTGCATGAGCTTATCGACACGATGCCACAGCATTGTAAAGACCAGACTCTGACCTTTCCAATGACACCTCACTTATCCTTGTGTGATGTACAATTCAGAGATGCATTTTCAAAGTCCCCATGTCTCTTCTCATTGCAGTGCCATTTTCTAGATTAGTGTTTCCCAAACCTGTCCAAACTGCCATTTGCACAACTACTTGGTACTCGTGTAAATGGCCCGATACACCCCCCGATACTAGAAGCCAGCGCTGGGCCGGCTTCCCGGTATCCGCGGGGCTGGGGATGCTGGCCACGTGCATGAAAAGCACGCGTTCCCCTCTGGCGGCAGCGATACTCACCCATCTGGAGGTCCGGTCGCGCTGCTGTGACGCGTTAACGCGGCCTCTGGGCGCTTCTGTGACGCTGCCTCTCGGCCGGAGGCAGCATCACAGATGCGCCCGGCGGCCACATGATTGCATGACCTTCAGACAGGTGAGTATCACTGCCGCCAGAGGGGAACGCTGGCTGTGTGCTTTTCATGCACACGGCCAGCTTCCCAAGCGTATAGGTGAGCGCTGGGGGCAAATCCATACGAGCTGGGGCATATCCATACGAGCTGGGGCAATATTCATATGAGCTGGGGCAATATCCATATTAGCTGAGGCATTTCCATATGAGCTGGGGGCATTTCCATATGAGCTGGTGGCATATCCATACGAGCTGGGGGCATATCCATACGAGCTGGGGGCATATCCATACGAGCTGGGGCATATCCATACGAGCTGGGGCAATATCCATATGAGCTGGGGCAATATCCATATGAGCTGGGGCATTTCCATATGAGCTGGGGCAATATCCATATGAGCTGGGGGATTTCCATATGAGCTGGGGCAATATCCATATGAGCTGGGGCAATATCCATATGAGCTGGAGCATTTCCATATGAGCTGGGGCTTATCCATATGAGCTGGGGGCAATATCCATGTGATTCTGGGGCAATATCCATGTGAGGCTGGGGGCAATATCCATGAGAGCTGGGGGCATATCCATGAGAGCTGGGGGCAAGCTACATGTGAGCTGGGGGCATTCTGTATATATATATATATCTCAAGGGTATATACATCATGAGCTGGGGGCATATTTATTGGAAAGCGGTCACATGACATAAAATAAAAGTATCGGTACTCGTATCGGTGAGTACTTTTAAAAAGTATCGGAACTCGTACTCGGTTTTAAAAAAGTGGTATCGGTGCATCCCTAGTTTGCAGGATATGTGAAGCACAGCACAGGTAATATGATTTGCTGCTCAGTGACTGCAGGATTCAGTTAGCTTTTCCCCAAGGTGATCTGCAAAATCTGGCCTGGTTGAGGGTCCCGAGGACAGGTTTGGGAAACACTGATATAGATTATCGATGAAACAATGCATTGCATCATCAGCTCCACACTTGCTGACAACGCAGGAAATGAGAAGGTGAGTTAGCGCAGCATCACTGTTCACCTTATAATTTTAAACTGAATTATAGTGCTGCGTTAGACAAAAAATAAAATTTTATTTGTTATTTTATTTTTACCTAAATCTAACCTTGTTATATCTGGTACTGTATTGGAAAGGTCATAATCTGGTCTTTCCAGCGACACCTCATATGTCCCTCTAGTCCTTAGGACTCCAGAGATACAGTGATCTAAATGAATGTAACAGAGCTATGCTCCCCTTTGTGGCAGGTACCTGTAGGCATATCAAGGAAAAAAGGTGTCATCTGCGCTCGTTTCTATGTGTTCCATGTACAAAAAAACTGAGGTTTTTGTTTGTTTCAATGGCCATTGCAGCGTAAGCTCACTCGCCACTTCACGGCACCTCTTTACAGAGTGAGTACCTACCTAACATGTACCAAAAGGCCGCTCTACTGAGCAGCTCCAAGCCCCTCCTGCTGCTTTTCAGCCAAGGAGAGGCAGAGATGGTGGGTTTTATTTATACACGCACCAAACACTTCCCATTTGGGATTAAAAACAAAAACATGCTGCCGCTCCGGTGAGTATGGGCGCGACGCCATTTTTTCTGTATCTATGTATATCATGCTTGTAACTCCAGTCCGTCGTTCTGCAGCTGTTCCTCTTTCCATGTTTTTGTTTTTAATCCCAAATGGGAAGTGTTTGGTGCGTGTATAAATAAAACCCACCATCTCTGCCTCTCCTTGGCTGAAAAGCAGCAGGAGGGGCTTGGAGCTGCTCAGTAGAGCGGCCTTTTGGTACATGTTAGGTAGGTACTCACTCTGTAAAGAGGTGCCGTGAAGTGGCGAGTGAGCTTACGTTGCAATGGCCATTGAAACAAACAAAAACCTTAGTTTTGTTGTACATGGAACACATAGAAACGAGCGCAGATGACACCTGTAGGCATATGCCTACTTTGCCTAGTTATAAATCTGACCCTGCGCATCACTGCGATTAATTTGTGCAAGCTCTATGCGATAGGTTACTTATCGAAATGCTAATGTACGTTTTAGCACATCTGCCTGCAAAATACACTATTGCCAAAAGTATTCGCTCACATGCCTTGACTCGCATATAAACTTAAGTGACATCCCATTCCTAATCCATAGGGTTCAATATGACGTCGCTCCACCCTTTGCAGCTATAAAAGCTTCAACTTTTCTGGGAAGGCTGTCCACATGGTTTAGGAGTGTGTTTATGGGAATTTTTGACCATTCTTCCAGAAGTGCATTTGTGAGGTCACACACTGATGTTGGACGAGAAGGCCTGGCTCTCAGAACACCTTTGGGATGAATTAGAGCGGAGACTATCGGGTTGAGGTTAGGACTCTGTGCAGGCCAGTCAAGTTCATCCACACCAGACTCTGTCATCCATGTCTTTATGGACCTTGCTTTGTGCACTGGTGCACAGTCATGTTGGAAGAGGAAGGGGCCAGCTCTAAACTGTTCCCACAAAGTTGGGAGCATGGAATTGTCCAAAATGTCTTGGTATGCTGAAGCAGTCAGAGATCTTTTCACTGGAACTAAGGGGCCAAGCCCACCTCCTGAAAAACAACCTCACACCATAATCCCCCTCCACCAAACTTTACACTTGGCACAATGCAGTCAGACAAGTACCGTCCTCCTGGCAACCGCCAAACCCAGACTCGTCCATCAGATTGCCAGATGGAAAAGCGTGATTCGTCACTCTAGAGAATGCGTCTCCACTGCTCTAGAGTCCAGTGGCGGTGTGCTTTACACCACTGCATCCAACGCTTTGCAGTGCACTTGGTGATGTATGGCTTGGATACAGCTGCTCGGCCATGGAAACCCATTCCATGAAGCTCTCTGCTCACTGTTCTTGAGCTAATCTGAAGGCCACATGAAGTTTGGAGGTCTGTAGCAATTGACTCTGCAGAAAGTTGGCGACCTCTTCGCACTATGCGCCTCAGCATCCGCTGACCCCGCTCCGTCAGTTTACGTGGCCTACCTTTTCGTGGCTGAGTTGCTGTCGTTCCCAAACACTTCCACATTCTTATAATACAGCTGACAGTTGACTGTGGAATATTTAGTAGCGAAGAAATTTCACGACTGGATTTGTTGCACAGGTGACATCCTATCACAGTTCCACGCTGGGATTCACTGAGCTCCTGAGAGCGACCCATTCGTTCACAAATGTTTTTAAAAACAGTCTGCATGCCTAGATGCTTGATTTTATATACCTGTGGCCATGGAAGTGATTGGAACACCTGATTCTGATTATTTGGATGGGTGAGCGAAAACTTTTGACAATATAGTGTAAGGAATACGTTGAGAATATTTCCAAATATATCTTACTGTACGATTCATAAAAAAATATTTTCCATAAAACCAAAGGATCCTGACAGTGGTTTCTTTTTTAATCACTTGGTAGTGAAGGGGTTAAGTACGTGGACTCAATGGGTTCAACATAAGTACCGGATTGACGCTCATTCTCTCTTCATTTGCCGTGGGAGATTGCACAAACAAAGCACCTGAGCAGCACTGATAAATATATAAATTCTCTTATTTCCATTTTTGATGTTTCCTCCACGAGTTCTCATAATATTCAGTTTATTTCTCGCAGTGATAACAACAAATTATACAGCACACCATTAACGCGGCAATGTTTTTCTGTTATGATAACAAGTAATAATTAACAAATGCTTAATGCCACGCGAGCTGGATTCATAGACACGATTTACATGCCTGACAATACAAAGTATCCAGCGATGGATTTATTAACCCCATAGTGACCGAGCGGTTTTAGAAAAGTCCGTCCTTTAGTGCCCGCCGTTGTTTTTACGTTTCTGCGCTGTTTGTGTTTAGGTCAAATTTTCCTCTTACTCGTTTAAGCAACCCACACATATAATATACCGTTTCTCCCGCCATTAAATGGGCTTTCTAAAGATACCATTATTTCCATCATATCCTATAATTCACTATATAAAAAAATATGAAATATGATGAAAAATGGAAAAAACACACTTTTTTTAAATTTAACCCCCAAAATCTACAACTGCCAAAAAAGACCCTGGCTAAATAGTTTCAAAATTTTGAGAATAGAAATACCCAATTTTTACATGTTTTTGCTTTTTAACCCCTTCACTGCTAAGCTATTTCATCTCTATGCGCTAAGCTCATTTTGACGGTTTTATGCTCATCATTTTTAAATGCCAGCCTAGGTCCTTTGTAGTATACCCCCAAGACAATTTTTTTTTTAACTGGCCCACTGTTGTCCTCACACATATGGTGAGGATGTCAGTGGGTGGGGGTGACCCGGAGGCCACCTCCAGGTTTGAATCGTGATTTGGTGTTGATTGACTACTATGTACGTCCACGGGTCTACGGAAGACTTCCCGATCAGACGTACATAGTTATAAAGAAAATAACCCAACAAAAAGGAAAATACAAACTGGGCCTCAATTCAGTTTGGCCTCTTAGGCCAGTGTCAGATGAGCAGTGGCATCACAAGGGGGGAGGGGCGGCCCGCACCAGGTGACACCACCCCCTAGGGCATGGGTCAGCAACCTTGGCTCCCTGATGTTTTGGAAACTACATCTCCCAAGATGCTTAGTCACCCATTAGGCTGCCTGAGCCACATAGGAAATATAGTTCCCAAAACATCAGGGAGCCAAGGTTGCTGACCCCTGCCCTAGGGTGACACCCTAAAAAAAGTAAAAAAATATTATTATTATTTTACTTTTACAAAGTATTTTACCAGGAAGGATACATTGAGATTTCACTAATATTCAAGTATGTCCTGGGTAGGCAAGGCCTAGTCCGGCACTTTCCAGGAGGAGGGGAAAAAGCCACCACTAAAGGGGTTACTCACAGAGCACTGAAATGACGCCAAAATATTGGTGTTCTGTTGTTCCCTGCATTTCGGGGAATCAAATTTCTCCACCCTACAGTGAATTCAACATTCACTCAGGGTCCCTGAAGTGCAGGGAGTCGGCCGCCGAATGCCACTGCCGCACACCAGTGGCCTGCTGTTTTTAAAAAAACTACTGAACAAAAATGTCTGGAATTTACATATAAGGTCTTATGATTGATAACAAAAAGGTCTATTACAGAAAAAAGAAAAACCGCTATTAAAAATAAAGAGGAAAAAAATGCTGCGGAATAAATTCTGAAAAATGACTAGAAGATACTAAAAAACAAAAATCAATAAGTAAAGAGACTTACTGCAGATTAAAATAATAAATGGTTTATTAGATATTGGATAAAAAGGGGAGTATTTTTAACACTGAAACCTATGGGGTTCTCCTGAATAAACCTGCTGAATGAAACCACCGAACATCAGGACATTTCACTGACATTTCTCTGCTGTTCAGAGTTCTCTAAATAGATTAACCATTACTTCTCTATGGGGATTTGCACTGCCTTTGAACAGCACCGTATTTGCTGGCAGTTCGCCAAAATTTGTGTGTGAGCACATCACAGAGCACCAGTGGCGTACTTAGGGGAAGGGTGGCGGCAGGCCGCCCCATGTACCAATGATTATTGGGGTGTCATTAGGGGATGCTAGGAGGTGCCACTGTCACTGTGTCAGCTTTGAGCAGTGTTCTTAAACAACGAGCAGTGGAGCAGGGCGTTTCGCGTTTGCATTAGGAGAATAAAAATCCCCCTCTCCTCCCTCCATAACTCCTCCCCTGCCCCTCAGCAGCTCTAGGAGAGGGGAGGGGGGTGATTTGTGTGTAGAGAGAGAGAGAGAGAGAAGATGACAGTAAACGGCAGGCAAAGGGGTGGGGTATCAGCAGAAAATGAAGCCCTGCCTGCTTACTGCTGTTTAAAATGGGCCTTTCATTAACCATAACCAGCACTGCAATTGATCAGAAATTGTCACTGAGCTGCCTGGCTCCTGGTGAGGTCCTGCATAGAGGGGGGCAGGCTGCATTCACTGCATCACCAGGGAATAGGCAGCCCAGAGTAAACAGGGACAGGGAAGAGGGAGTCTTTATAAAACTGGAATAGTAAAGAAATAAGACCATAGCAGCATCTCATACCTGCAAAACACACACCCATTATCTGCTCAGCAAGTCCAATCCACAAAACCAGCCACCCAGCACACACACACACACAACTCCCATCACACAACACCAGCCACCCACAACCAACTATCATTACACTAAACCACCCACCCAACACACAAACAACTCCCATCACACAAAACCAGCCACACACACACACACCACTCCCATCACACAAAACAAGCCACCCACACATAACTTCCAACACACAAAACCAGCCACCCACACACAACTCCCATCACACAAAACCAGTCACCCACACACAACTCCCATCACACAAAACCAGCCACCCACACACCACTCCCATCACACAAAACCAGCCACCAACACACAACTCCTATCACACAAAACCAACCACCCCAACACACACACAACTCCCATTAACAAAACCAGCCACATGTGTACTTTTGTTCATAGCATGAGGATGGATATGTTGTGAGTTTGCAAAATCACTTAAAAATAACAATTCTTCAAAATGATTCTACACTCGCCTCTTATTGCACAGCACAGAGGCCGCATGATCTACCATCGGCAGATTCATAATCTATCATTATTATATATATATGTCATGTCCTGTCAGAATGCTATAACTAAAAATATTTTTGAAAACATAAAAAAAGTGTGTGTGTTTTTTTTGTTTCTCTTTTACATTTTAAAGTTGGGGTGTTGCCAAATATAGGATCCGCCCCGGGTGACAAATGTTGTAGGTACACCCCTGCAGATATGCACACTATGTGCGTTCGTACTCACACGTCTCCTGACGTCCGTCGCAGTATTGCAACATTTTGACAGGGCGGGCCACACAGGGCAGGACACACAGTAGCACCGAGTTGTCCACGCTTCAATGAATATGCTGAAACACTCCCTGTCGAAACGCTGCAATGCGCGTTTCACAGGGCTGCAAAGTGCGATCGAGTGCACTAACTGCGCTCATTGAGGTAGCCACACAGGCCAATGTCATGGACGTTCCGTCCACTCTGAAGTGCGCTCGCCTGACACCAATCTTAGCCAAAAACAGCACTTTTTCCAGTCGCATTTTGTCCATTTTTCAGTTTGGGAGCATCAAATTCGGGCTTACCAATATCTCGATTTCCCATAAAAATTCAGATCAAACGTCAGCTCTCACAGCAATACTTTTTAACCCCATAGTGACCAGGCGATTTTACCATTGTCTGTCCGAAAGTACCCACTGCTGTTTTTACATTTCTACGCTGTTTGTGTTTAGCTCTAATTTTACTCTTACACCTTTATGGAACCCACATGTATTATATACCATTTTTCTCAGCATTAAATGGGCTTTCTAAAGATATCATTATTTCCCTCATATCTTAATTTAATATAAAAAAATGAAAAATATTCAAATGAAAAAAAAACACTTTTTTGAACATTGACCCCCAAAATCTCTTATGCATCTACAACTGCCAAAAAAGACACCAGGTAGACTAGTTTCTAAATTTTGTCCTGAGTTTAGAAATACCCAATGTTTACATGTTTTTGTCTTTTTAACCCCTTCACTGCTGTGCCATTTCACCTCTGTGTGCTGAGCTCATTTTGACCATTTTGTGCTCATCATGTTTTAACACATTTTGGAGTCATGTTTTATTGTACTACCCCGACCCACACTGTGACCTTTCCAGCGATGCCTCTCTTTTTTTTAAATTCTTAGCTGATTGGGAAGGAGAGGGGTCCAAAGGGCCCCAATCCCTTTCAGGCTCTCTCCTGGATGTGCTCAGGGGTGGCACTTGAAACTGACTTCATTGCACCCAGCGATAACATCAGTGCAATGGCTAAGGTCCATAAAACCGGTGGTCTGACTTCAAGGAAGTCATACTACCATGGGACCCCAGCCAGAGAGGTAAGTATAGGGAGGGACGGTGGTATAAAGGACATGATGTACAGGGTAAGTTCTTGTTCCTTAAGTGACCTTTTTCTCAGGACATACCCTGTATATCATTGGTCCTTATGGGGTTAATGGAAATATCGGCTTCATTGATTCAGTTCAAACTTCTCTGTGTGTCGATTTCCCAAAAATATCAAGTGCTGATAAATGGATTTTCAAGCACATAGAGGGAATAAAACAGAAATCTTTGTTTAAACATCAGAGAACAAGTGAATAGGGTCGAGCTACGAGAGCCCCTTCCTTGCATACACACACACACACCCCGGTTCTCCCACAGGGTGCCTCTATGCCCTAGACACCTATTCCAGGAAAATGAGAGCCACTCCTGGTGTAGTGTCCATGGTTTTTTATTGGAGTAGGGATAAAGGCTACGTTTTGGCCATTAAAGCCTCAATCATGCCATACGTACACCAACAGTGCCTCTCTCTCCTGGAATTTAAACATCAGGGGCAATATTACAAAGGTACTGCTAACTTAACCAATAGACATGTGCACAGCGTTTTTTGTTATAGCATTCTGGCAGGGCATGACGTACACATATGATAATGATATATTATGATTCTGACGAGTCTGCCATAAAAAAAGGATATATAATTTGTCTGGGTTGTATAATAAAACGTAACTTCAAATAGCATTTAAACATGATGAGCATAAACGGTTAGAAATTAGCTCAGCACAGGGGTGAAATGGCTCAGCAGTGAAGGGGTTAAACAGGTGAATCCCATAGGATTTAAAAGTAAAATAATATTATAATTTAAAAAAAAAAATTAAAGACTGTTTATTTCTTTTCATTTTCAGCACAAACCCTTTCTTATTATTTATTAGACCACATTTCTGTTTTACTCATTCTATTAAAAGACTTTTCTGTAAAAGACCTTTTTTATTATTTTTTAAATGACTTTTTTATTCTTTGAACACGTTTTTACTACATTTATACTACGTTTAGGAGAGCAGAAGAATTTTTTCTTTTTTTCAGGTCGGTGGAACTCGCCAATGCCAATTCGACGGTTATCGTTGCACTTTTCGGTTTTCACCGACATCCGATAACTGCTTCGGCCACAATTTCACGTTGCTACGGTGCTTTGTGAACAGCCCCTTAAGTTTGATAGTTAGAATCTCATTATTTTTACTAACTCAACCATTTTAACCCATTCGGGTTTTGCTGGTAGGACCCCCAGTATTCGCAGGCACCCACATTATAACGTTTCCTTGGTTTTTTTCTGTTTATTTATTTTTGTTTTTCTCCACCATGTGCTTTGCTAATTAGCATGTGAATCTCCTGCCCTATTGACACAGCCCATCTAGCTTCAGGTGTTTGCATTTAGGCAGTTAAAAAGTAAACAGTCCGCCCTTTATAACATTTAAGACCAGCTCCACTGAGCCTTGGGTCCTGTGACATCCTCATGTGGCATCTTAAGTGGACGCGCAGAGTTGATTCCTGGAGTTGGCGGGACTGGAGGAAGGAACTGCAAGGCCCACTTTTACTCTGGGTAAACGCACGTCTATATCATGCTTTCTCTCACGCTTCTGCTCTTTACTTCTACCTTCTCCTTAAATGGAACTCCTGCCCCTCTACCACCGACCCCTACACTATCTGCATCTCTCCCTCCCTCCTCTCGTCCCACATGATGGCCTCACATGAGCTCCTTTGTTTCCTCAGAACATGGTCTCCCTCTAACTCTCGTGCTGCCAATCACTCCCACTCCACAAATCCATTCCCACCTTCTCTTTCTCACCTTCCTGCTGTTACTCTATTCAGGTGACATATCCCCTAACCCTGGCCCCACAACACATCCAATACTTCCATCTCATCCTATCTCCATCGCACATAAATCACCTCCCTGCAAGCCCAGCAACCTCATTCCCATAATCCCTCAGCGCCTGTCCTCTTTCTCCTGCGCCCTCTGGAACGCTCGCTCTGTGTGCAACAAACTCACAGCAATCCATGACCTCTTCCTTTCAAACTCCTTCAACCTCCTAGCTTTAACTGAAACCTGGCTAACTCCCTCTGACACGGCCTCCGTTGCTGCTCTCTCACATGGCGGTCTACACTTGAGCCATACCCCCAGACCGGGTGAGAGAAATGGTGGCGGGGTCGGAATCCTGCTCTCTCCCTCTGCACCTACCAGCATCTCCCTCCACCTCCATCCCTCTCCTTCTCCTCCTTCGAGACACACTGCATCCGCCTGTTCTCTCCTCTGGCTCTCAGGGTGGCAGTCATCTACCGCCCACCTGGACCAACCTCCCAGTTCTTTGACCACTTTGCTACCTGGCTTTCTCACTTCCTGTCTTCTAATCTTCCATGCCTAATTCTCGGCGACTTCAACATTCCCATTGACGATCCTTCCGCCCCTGCTGCCTCCAAACTTCTTTCACTCACATCCTCCCTTGGACTCACACAATCCTCCCTCCTCCCTACCACCGCGATGGTCACGCTATTGACCTTGTCTTCTCCAACCTCTGCTCCATTTCTGAGTTCAACTGTCGCCCTTTCCCCATCTCTGACCACCACCTTCTCTCTTTCAACCTATCTGGACTTCCTAAACACCCTGCTCCCCACCCCGCACACACACTCGCAGAAATCTACATGCTGTGGACCCCCATCAATTCTCCAACCTACTTCACCACCTCCCTCATACCTCATCCTTCACCTGCCCTGATGCTGCCACTAATCGCTACAACACTACTCTTATCTCTGCTCTAGACACTCTTGCTCCTCTTCGACTCTGTAAGGCCCCACGCTGCCAGCTTCAGCCCTGGCACACCCTCCAGACACGCTACCTGCAAAGATGCTCCCGCACTGCAGAGCGTGCCTGGAGGAAATCCCGCTCTGAAGCTGATTTTGTTCACTTCAAGTTTATTCTCCGGTCATACACCTCTGCCCTCCACTTGGCCAAACAATCCTTCTTCTCATCTCTTATATCTACGCTGTCCTCCAACCCTAAACGGCTCTGGTCCACCTTCAACACCCTCCTCTACCCACCTGCACCTCCCCCACAGCTGCCTTCAGCGCTCAAGACCTGGCAGACTACTTCCTCAGTAAAACTCTAAATATCAGACGCAACATCCCAACACAAGATAGTTATCTGCCACCTCCACTCCCACAGGTCCCTCTGCCACCCTCTGCCGCTTCCTCCCAGCCACTGAGGAGGAAGTCAATTCCTTATTGTCCTCCTCACATCTCACCACATGCCCGCTCGACCCCATTCCCTCGCATCTAATTCCTCCCCTCTCCTCCTCCCTCACCCCTGCTCTCACACACATCTTCAACCTCTCTCTCTCCACTGGCTCCTTTCCATCCGCCTTCAAACACGCGCTAGTTACCCCTTTACTAAAGAAACCATCCCTAGATCCCAACTCTCCATCCAACTACCGCCCTGTATCCCTGCTTCCCTTCACATCAAAGCTCTTAGAAAAACTAGTCTTCAACCGCCTCTCCCTCTTCCTGTCCTCCAATTCCCTACTTGACCCCCTGCAATCTGGCTTCCGTCCCCTACACTCAACTGAAACTGCCCTCACCAAAGTCACCAACGACCTCCTAACTGCTAAAAAACACGGCCACTATTCTATTCTCATCCTGCTTGACCTCTCGGCTGCTTTTGACACTGTTGACCACCCCCTCCTTCTACAGACCCTCAACTCTCTGGGTCTCGGTGACACTGCACTCGCTTGGGTCGAATCCTATTTATCCAACAGGTCCTTCTGTGTGTCCTTTGCTGGTAACTCCTCCTCCTCATTGCCTCTATCTGTTGGTGTACCTCAAGGCTCTGTCCTTGGTCCTCTGCTCTTTTCCATCTACACCTCCTCCCTGGGCAAAATCATCAACAGCTTTGGCTTCAATTACCACCTCTACGCTGATGACACTCAGATCTACCTCTCTACCCCTGATCTCTCTCCCCCTGTCCTTTCAAAAGTCAGTGACTGTTTATCTGGCATCTCCTCCTGGATGGCCTCCCACCACCTAAAGATCAACATGTCGAAGACTGAACTCCTACTTATTCCTCTCCAATGCCTCCCCACCTCCTGACTTCTCTATCACGGTGGAGGGTATCACCATCTCCCCATCAAACCAAGTTCGCTGTCTTGGAGTTACACTTGACTCTGCTCTTTCCTTCATCCCCCACATCAAGTCTCTTTCCTCCTCCTGCCGATACCAACTGCGTAATATTTCCAGAATTCGGCCATTTCTTACCGCTGTCGCCACAAAACAACTCATACACGCCCTGGTAATCTCCCGACTCGACTATTGCAATAATCTCTTATCTGGCCTCCCTCTGTCCCGCCTCCCCCCCTACAATCCATCCTGAACGCCTCCGCCAGACTAATTCACCTCACCCGCCGCTCTGTCTCTGCCGCTCCCCTCTGCGAGTCCCTTCACTGGCTCCCCATCCACTGCAGAATTAAGTTCAAAATCCTTATCCTTACCTACAAAACCCTCACTAACTCAGCTCCCCACTACCTGTCCTCACTAATCACCAAATACACCCCAGCCCGCTCCCTAAGGTCAAACAGTGACCTGCGCCTAGCTTCTCCCCACATCACCTCTTCCCATGATAGACTGCAGGATTTCTCACGCGCAGCCCCCACTCTCTGGAACGCTCTCCCTCGTACTGTCAGACTTTCCCCTAACTTCTCTTCCTTCAAACGCTCCCTTAAAACGTTCCTATTTAGGGAAGCCTACCACCAACTCACTGACGCAATCATCAATCACTCTCACCTTACAGTCCTCTCCTCCTGTTTCCAACCCCAACCCTCCCAGATTGTGAGTTCCTACGGGAATAGGGCCCTCATCTCCTCCTGTACTGTTTGTCAAATGTTGTTCAATGTATTGTAACCCTGTCTATACTGTGCTTATTGTACAGCGCTGCGGAATATGCTGGCGCTTTATAAATAAAGAATAATAATAATAATAATTCGCTACTGAGATTGAGATATCTTGGGCTTCAAAGGTACCATCTGATGCCCCGATATCAAGATATCTCAAGCTGCTGATCTGCAGCTCAAAAGCAAATGAAATTCATTTTCTGAAAATACATTTAGTATGTTTTTGGGCTGCAGAAGGTGCCTTCGAAGTTTTAGCCCTGTGGGCATAATGCCCAAAGATCTAAAACTATAAAATGAGCTAACAAATGCCCTGAAATATTGGCCTTTCAGCAGCCGATGCAGGGGAAAAAACATAGACCTGCTGCTCAAGCCTCTGTAACTCAATTTGGCAGCAGATGGCGCCATCCAGTGGCCAAATAGGTTATTTACAGTAATTATTATTTATTACTGTAAAATGAATAAACAAAATGATTTTACAAAAAAACACTGGTTTCTGACAATGTTTTTTTAATCACTTGGTAGTGAAGGGGATAAAGAAAGCCGTGTTTTTGACGAATTGATCGTCTCCTCTTACGTATGTTTTTTAATGTTTTATATTTATTGTACTCATAAGTTACATTTAGAACAAGAAAAAAAAATCTATAACCAAAAGCCCGACATGATAAATCAAAAGGAGCAATTACTAGTTACATAACCTTTCAAGTGCCAAGGACATCAGTAACGCGCGGCTTGTTCACCCTTTCGGAATTAAATTGTTAAACGCGTTTCCATCACATGCAAGGCGTTAAAACGGCAGCGGCTTTTCTGTTTTCTTCATTGTCTTGTATTGTAACGTTGAAGCGTTGCTTTAGATTGCGATCACCTTCCTGTGCGTGGGTTTTCAGAGGTCGGTCAATAGCTACACAACATGCAATTTTGTGCCTGGTGGCATCATGCGTTATTAATGAGAGTTTAAATGATTTTTTCCCTCTATCGGTTTCACCTTTTACTCTAATTGGTATGAGTAGTAGTTAAAGGCTACAAAGAGCGCTAGATTGATTTATAAAGAGAAAAAAAAGACCAGAAAGCAAGAGAAATGTTTTGTATTAAAGGAAAAAGCAGCCCGGCAAAAACGTCAAAAGAAGTATTTAACCCCTTCACTACTGTGATCGTTTATACATAAGGGGTTATTCGGAGAGAGATGATCTGGCCCTGAAATTGCACCAAAAAGTGATTTTCCCTGAACGGTGCAATTTCGGGGCCATTCTGCTATTCAGAAAGCAGGCCGTTCGCCAAATATTGGCGAATTGCCAGCGTCATACAGTGCCTGTTCGACGGCAGTGAAATCCCCAATAGAGAAGCAATGGTTAATCTATTCAGAGACACCGAACAGCAGAGAAATGTCAGTGAAATGCCCTGATGTTCGGTGTTTTCATTCGGCAGGTTTATTCAGGCGAATCCCATAGGCTTCAACGTTAAACATATTCACGTTTTAACTTAATATTTAATAAACCATTTATTCTTTTAATCTGCAGCAAAAAGTCTCTTCGTTTATTTAATTTTTTTTAGGATTTTTTCGGCATTTCTCTGGATCTTTTCAGCAAATTTTTTTTCAGATTTTTTTTTTTTAAATAGTTTTTTTTTCTGTAACAGCCCTTATAAGATCCTATGAATGATAATTAAATGTTAATTTCAGACATTTTCATCCAGTAGTTTTTATGCAAACAGCATTTCAAATTTGAAACTTTCAATCGTTGTTTGTTTTCGTTTTCTCTTTTATCCGGTTTGATGGCTTCTCGGCTTTTTCCGCTGGCGGGTCGGTGCTGTGTTCGGGGGATCGTCAGCCTTTTCGAGACGCTTTGGGCTTTTTTTGGTGGTTTTGCGGTGGATTGTTGGCTTTTTCAGATCTATTCAGTGTATTTTTCCTGCACTTTGGGGATCCTGCTGTGAATGCTGAATTCACTGCAGGGTAGTGGAATTTGATTCCTCGAAATGTGGGGAACGAGAGAGTACTGAAATGTTGGTGACATTTGGTGCTCTCCGAATAACCCCTATAGGGTGACCATATAGGCCATGTTTTCCTGGACACATATAATTGATTCATGCTGATGGGCAGTGCATGAAAAATGCCACCCCACAGCATGTATAATTCATATGCTGCAGGTAAGAAACCAAAAAGCAATCCCAGGTAGGCTTGTGCACCGATTTTTTTTTCGGTTCAATTCGGTTCGATTTGTTCGGATGTTTAAACTTTTCGATTCGGCTCGTTTCGACCGATTTCTGTTTCGATTCGGTTCGGCTTGACTTGTTTTTCGGGTACATTTTTTTTTCGGAATATCCACCATTTTTCGTATTTTCGTGTCACTTTGCTCGTTTTTTGTATCGACTTTTCGTGATTTCGGAAATTTTCGTTTTTTCGGAACGTCTGTTCTCCTCGTTTCAAAGCTGTCTAACTCTATTCGTTTTGACGTAAACTACTATGGTTTACTTTTTTATACTTTATATATTTTTTTTCTGGCGATTCTATCGTGTTTTTTTTAAATTAAATAAAGATCCTTTTTTTCTTATGAATATACATTTCACAACTTTATTTAATCACATTAAAAAAATGGTATGAAAGCCAAGGAACAAAAAAACCAATTAATACGCATTTACAAATACAAAATTTACAGAATCAGCGATATAACCGATAATAGTTAAATATACGATTTCCAGAATTACCAAAATGGAACCGAAATCACGAATGGAACCGAAATCATGAATAGAGCGAAAATAAATTTTGATTTGACACATTTCAAGTCCATTCGAAAATTCCGAAAATATTTCGTTTCTGCCATTTTCGGATCTAAAAATTTTCGGAAAATCGGCCGCATCCGAAAACACGAATCGGGAAATTTCGTGAAAATTCCGAAATTCCGAAACCCGAAATGCACATCCCTAATCCCAGGTCACCTGCCTTGATTTTCTTCCTGCGGCATATGAATTATAAAATTTAAAGAGTAGTTTACAGGATGAGAATGCAGAAAATAATGGGTAAAAATGCAAAATATTATTGCAAAAAACAGGAGAAAAAAAACTTTATTTTTTTATTGCGTCCTAATAAGGACGGTTAAAGAAAAGGTCAATGCTCGAATCGCGGCAAAGTGGTCAAAAAAGAGCCTAAACACACAAAATACATATATACAGCAAAAAAAGAGAGAAAGAAAAGATACTTTAAAATTACTGCCAATAGACTTATTGGAAGTAAAGCACTCTTATCCGGCTGGTTAGAAGTAAAGCACTCTTATCCGGCTGGTTGGAAGTAAAGCACTCTTATCCGGCTGGTTGGAAGTAAAGCACTCTTATCCGGCTGGTTGGAAGTA
The DNA here is from genome assembly GCA_009667805.1 of Leptobrachium leishanense. NCBI lineage: Eukaryota > Metazoa > Chordata > Amphibia > Anura > Megophryidae > Leptobrachium > Leptobrachium leishanense. The sequence goes on along the minus strand of CM019063.1, from coordinate 55,219,582 downwards.
AAGCACTCTTATCAGGCTGGTTGGAAGTAAAGCACTCTTATCAGGCTGGTTGGAAGTAAAGCACTCTTATCCGGCTGGTTGGAAGTAAGGCACTCTTATCCGGCTGGTTGGAAGTAAAGCACTCTTATCCGGCTGGTTGGAAGTAAAGCACTCTTATCCGGCTGGTTGGAAGTAAAGCACTCTTATCCGGCTGGTTGGAAGTAAAGCACTCTTATCCGGCTGGTTGGAAGTAAAGCACTCTTATCAGGCTGGTTGGAAGTAAAGCACTCTTATCAGGCTGGTTGGAAGTAAAGCACTCTTATCCGGCTGGTTGGAAGTAAGGCACTCTTATCCGGCTGGTTGGAAGTAAAGCACTCTTATCCGGCTGGTTGGAAGTAAAGCACTCTTATCCGGCTGGTTGGAAATAAAGCACTCTTATCCGGCTGGTTAGAAGTTAAGCACTCTTATCCGGCTGGTTGGAAGTAAGGCACTCTTATCCGGCTGGTTGGAAGTAAAGCACTCTTATCTGGCTGGTTGGAAGTAAAGCACTCTTATCCGGCTGGTTGGAAGTAAAGCACTCTTATCCGGCTGGTTGGAAATAAAGCACTCTTATCCGGCTGGTTAGAAGTTAAGCACTCTTATCCGGCTGGTTGGAAGTAAAGCACTCTTATCCGGCTGGTTGGAAGTAAAGCACTCTTATCCGGCTGGTTGGAAGTAAAGCACTCTTATCCGGCTGGTTGGAAGTAAAGCACTCTTATCCGGCTGGTTGGAAGTAAAGCACTCTTATCCGGCTGGTTGGAAGTAAAGCACTCTTATCCGGCTGGTTGGAACGTAATTGGTGAATTTATCACAGTAACATATGTATATTCAGTTCCATAAGATAAATGCGGTATATCACATGCAGCAAAATCTCAGATGTTGCCAGTAAATAGGTCTCTAGAATACAATGTAACTGCTCGGCTAAAGTTACTGTAATGTTTCCTATACAAAAATAGGGTAAACAGATCAAAAGGTGCCACGATTGCTGCGCCAATATTTGAATTATTGGACCAATAATTTGTATTAAGAAGTCACAAGCTGCAGACACATATCATTGCAATAGCTGAGCTACCGGCAGGTGTGAGGTTCTCGCCCCACAAGCCACTGCTGTATGGTTAGAATGTTTAACCGTCAAACTGCCGGTAGATTAGCTCGCACAGGTCTCCTATGGGGAGGACAATGATATGAGAGAGAAAAGCAGAACCAAAATTGTAGGTGGACCAAAATTTTTTGCCCCGGGTAACCAACGCTAAAGTGGTTTTGGTTAACCGGCTTTTAGCCAGCAGGCTGTCGGTTAATTTAAGGACTTAGCAGAGGCATGTTTTGCATGGGACACTAGCAGTATATACTAGTCTAGAAATTAATGTTGTCCACTCGCACTCAGATCGTGATCACTGTGTAGTTCGGCAGGGTATATCTCTCGCATGCGCTTTGAATGAATTGCGCATACGCGGGTTACCTAGGAGACGCCAGTGTGTCAGACTTGCCTCATGGCGCCGGACCACTGATGTCATCACGAATGGCCATTCGTTCAGCATATGGGGTAATTGAATGTTTGTTCGTACGGAAACCTGTCATTATGTGTTGTGATGCATTGTATAAATATCTATGGAATATGTGCATTATGTTGTAACCCTTGAGAAAGGCATTTGCGCCAAAACGTTGGGGGTACCTAGTCTCAGAGATTGCACCTTGTATATCCATTCCATTGGTTTCATTCATTTGAGGTATTTATGAGTTGTGTGTCATATTTAGGAGACTGACATTATCCAGTATCTTTCATTATTTCTTTCATTGCCATATCATGCTTATTGTGCTTTAGCAGTGGGTTTAAATCTTATACCCAGTTGGTACTATTTATTTTTGTGTATTTGCTGTCTCATGACTATGCATATGGCAATGTATATTTTATTTATTTTATTTATAAAGGATTTTACCAGGAAGGATACATTGAGATTTCTCTCGTTTTCAAGTATGTCCTAGGTTTTTTTTTTTTTGTTGTTTTTTTTTGTGAAAGGATTTTACCAGGAAGGATACATTGAGATTTCTCTCGTTTTCAAGTATGTCCTGGGTGGCGAGTATGTACCGTTAGGTGTCTTGCCAAGGACACTTACTGGAGAGGTTGCTCGCTGGGATCGAACCCATGACTCCACAGGCTCTCTCCATGCAGAGCGGTGACATTACCTCTACTCCACCCAGCAGGTTCAAGAACATTGAAGTGTTACAGTTACAGAAATACAAAGTAATACAGTGTAAGATATTAAAAAACAACACAAATATACAGATTAACAGGAAAATAAATATGTAGGAAATATAGTCACTGTGTTACATGTTTACAGGTGCATTCTGTATATAGTCACTGTGTTACATGTTTACAGGCGCATTCTGTATATATTCACTGCGTTACATGTTTACAGGTGCATTCTGTATATAGTCACTGTGTTACATGTTTACAGGTGCATTCTGCATATAGTCACTGTGTTACATGTTTACAGGTGCATTCTGTATATAGTCACTATGTTACATGTTTACAGGTGCATTCTGTATATAGTCACTATGTTACATGTTTACAGGTGCATTCTGTATATAGTCACTATGTTACATGTTTACAGGTGCATTCTGTATATAGTGTAGAGGTCGGCAGGGCTGGGTCCTGGATGGACAATATGTTTCACCCCTATTTGGGTTGTGGACCCTTTAAGGGCAACCACAGGGTTAATCTTCCTGTCCAGGAAGAGTTTTAAAGCCAGCAACTCCCAGATAGGATTGTGGGAGTTCAGGAAAAGGAAAGTAATCAGTGGAAGCTGTGTGTTTGTGTTCCAAAAGCAGGAGACGTGCTGTGCCTTGCTGGAGAGGCTTCTACATACTGGGGAAAGGATTCCCTAGGTTTGGGACTGTTTAAAGCGTTGGTGAGCCACTATTATTTCTCTGTTTATTTGTGCTGAAGATCAGGACTTTGCTTTAATTTCGCTGAACCAAACCGTGTACTTATTATGTTGCCTTTTTGACTGCCCTGAAAGGGTGAATAAAACTGTTCTGTTTGTGAAAGACATTGTGCACGTGCTCTGTGGGCCCCCAAACGTCACAATAGTCACTGTTACATGTTTACAGGTGCATTCTGTATAAAGTCACTATGTTACATGTTTACAGGTGCATTCTGTATATAGTCACTGTGTTACATGTTTACAGGTACATTCTGTATATAGTCACTATGTTACATGTTTACAGGTGCATTCTGTATAAAGTCACTATGTTGCATGTTTACAAGTGCATTCTGTATATAGTCACTGTTACATGTTTACAGGTGCATTCTGTATATAGTCACTGTTACATGTTTGCAGGTGCATTCTGTATATAGTCACTGTTACATGTTTACAGGTGCATTCTGTATATAGTCACTGTTACATGTTTACAGGTGCATTCTGTATATAGTCACTGTGTTACATGTTTACAGGTGCATTCTGTATATAGTCACTATGTTACATGTTTACAGGTGCGTTCTGTATATAGTCACTATGTTACTTGTTTACAGGTGCATTCTGTATATAGTCACTATGTTACATGGTTACAGGTGCATTCTGTATTGAGGTATGTTAATAGGGAACTCTTGAGTGACTTAAGACTGGGGGAAGATTTGATGGTGTCTGGGAGGTTATTCCATAATTGTGGTGCTCTGTAGGAAAATGAGGACCGAGCCACTGTCTTTTTGTATTGTGGTATTGCAAGTAAGGTGCTGGTCCTGGATCGGAGGTTATAGGATGATGGAGCTGCTGGGGGAAGCAGTCTATTCAGGTAGGGTGGCAGCTTCCCAGAAATGCTCTTAAACACCAGGCTGGAAAGGTGAAGGGTGCGTCTGGATTCCAGCGACGGCCAGTTTAGTTCTTTTAACGTGTCACAATGGTGGGTCATGTCGTTACATTGTAATGCAAAGCGGCAGAAGGAGTTATACAATGTAGTAAGTTTCTGAAGGTGTTTGCGGGGCGGCTGCATACACTACATCTCCGTATTCAATAGGCGGCATAAGCATTTGTTGTACAATCTGCTTTCTTACCGCGGGGCTCAGGCAGGATTTGTTTCTGTACAGGGCACCTAGTTTGGGGTAAAGTTTAGATGAGAGTTTTTCGATGTGGGGCCAAAGGATAGATTTGGGTCTAACCACATACCTAGATATTTGAGAGAAGTGACTGTGGTCAACATGCCATTTTATTTTGTCCTGACACATAGATGGGGATTTTGCAATTTGTGTAGTTTAGGTTTTGTTCCAAAGAGCATTGTTACAGTTTTGTCAGTAATTAAAAAAAGTTTGTTATCTTTGATCCACTTTTCTACCTCTGTGAATTGTTCTTGCAGCACGGCTTCCAGCTGCGGGAGATTTGGTTTGCTGGTATAGATTACAGTGTCGTCTGCGTACATGTGTACAGTTGAGGCTTTGCAGACGTTGGGCAGATCATTTATGAATATTGTGAATAGCAGGGGGCCGAGTATCGAGCCTTGGGGTTCACCGCAATTGACAGGGAGGGGGAGGGAGGAGCTGCCAAAAATTGACACATATTGTGATCGGTCGGATACATATGATTGAAACCAGGTTAGCGTGTGATCACCAATACCAGAGTTTTTAAGTTTTTCTAATAAGATGCCATGGACTACTGTGTCAAAGGCCTTGGCAAAATCAAGGAAGATGCTCCAGTTAGGTTTCCTTGTTCCATCCCAGCTTGGATATCATTACAGACTTTTAAAAGGGCGGTTGTAGTTGAGTGATTTGGACGAAAGCCTGATTGATCCGGGGTTAAGTAGTTCCAATATTGATAATAATCACGTAATTTTGTGTAGACGCATATGCAATTATGGCTTCTTGTCAGGTCTTTTTGTTTTTGTTTTTGAATATTGTGTTTGCTTTTTCAATAAAATTTATTATTATAAAGATTATTTTGTTTGGTGTGCATCCTGTTCCTTTGTTTGTTACTGTATTCTTACAGCCATAGAGGGAGGCTGCATTACTGGATAGCACCCTTGATATATTATTGATCAGTGCATTGAGTGCGAGACAGTCCTTTTTCTATAATTATTATATGTATGCGTCATGTCCTGTCTGTATATTATAATAAAAAATGCATTAAAATTTGAATTTTCAATAATTTACAATGTGTAAAGTGGTTTTTTTCACATTTTAACATCCGAGCATTTGCGGTTATATTTTCTATGGGTTGCGCTTGTTAAAAAAATTAGAAATGGGGTCTCGTTACATTTTTTTTGGGGAAAATTTCGCTATTTTTAACAAACGCACCTGCATACAAAAATCATTAGTGCAGCATCATTGTTCACATTATAATTGAAATGGGAACAATATTGCTGCATTAACAAACAAAAAAACGTGTTAATTTTTTTTGTATTTTTTTTTATTTTTATTTTTTGTTTTTAATTTTTACATGGCCATGTTTAGTATCGTTGGAAAGGCCATGCTTTGCAATACCAAACATTAACCCCTAGCTACCACGGATCGGGAGATAGGGGGTTCATTGGAACGCTGTACCGATACTTTTCTTTTATGTCATGTGACCACTTTCCAATAAGAACAGACCTCATATAAAAATGCCCCAGCTCACATGTATATATCCCCCCCAAGATATATATATATACAGAATGCCCCCAGCTCACATGGAGATTGCCCCCAGCTCACATGGAGATTGCCCCCAGCTCACATGGATATGCCCCCAGCTCTCATGGATATGCCCCCAGCTCTCATGGAGATTGCCCCAGCTCTCATGGATATGCCCCCAGATCTCATGGAGATTGCCCCCAGCTCACATGGATATTGCCCCCCAGCTCTCGTGGATTTGCCCCCAGCTCTCGTGGATATGCCCCCAGCCAGTGGCGTAACTAGAAACCTGAGGGCCCGGGTGCAAGAATCCACGAAGGGCCCCCCCAAAAAAATCTATGTATTTTTACTTATTTTTCACTGCAAAATAAAACAAAAATAGTATTGCCTAGGGATGCACCGATACCACTTTAAGACCGAGTACGAGTACCGATACTTTTTAAAAGTACTCACCGATACTGAGTACCGATACTTTTCTTTAATGTCATGTGACGCTTTCCAATAAGAACAGACCATATAAAAATGCCCCCAGCTCACACATGGATATTGCCCCAGCTCACACATGGATTTGCCCCAGCTCACACATGGATATGCCCCCCAGCTCTCACATGGATATGCCCCCCAGCTCATGGATATGCCCCCCAGCTCTCACATGGGTATGCCCCCCAGCTCATGGATATGCCCCCCAGCTCATGGATATGCCCCAGCTCACACATGGATATTGCCCCCAAGATTATGGATTTGCTCACACATGGTTATGCCCCCAGCTCACACATGGTTATGCCCCCCACCTCACACATGGATATGCCCCCAGCTCATGGATATGCCCCCAGCTCATGGATATGCCCCCCAGCTCTCACATGGGTATGCCCCCCAGCTCATGGATATGCCCCCCAGCTCATGGATATGCTCCCAGCTCATGGATATGCCCCAGCTCACACATGGATATTGCCCCCCAGATTATGGATTTGCCCCCCCAGTTCACACATGGTTATGCCCCCCAGCTCACACGTGGTTATGCCCCCCAGCTCACACATGGATATGCCCCCCAGCTCATGGATATGCCCCCAGCTCATGGATATGCCCCCCAGCTCACACATGGTTATGCCCCCCAGCTCACACATGGTTATGCCCCCCAGCTCACACATGGATATGCCCCCCAGCTCATGGATATGCCCCCAGCTCATGGATATGCCCCCCAGCTCATGGATATGCCCCAGCTCACACATGGATATTGCCCCCCAGATTATGGATTTGCCCCCCAGCTCACACATGGTTATGCCCCCCAGCTCACACATGGTTATGCCTCCAGCTCACACATGGATATGCCCCCAGCTCATGGATATGCCCCCCAGCTCTCACATGGATATGCCCCCCAGCTCATGGATATGCCCCCCAGCTCATGGATATGCCCCCCAGCCCTCACATGGGTATGCCCCCCAGCTCATGGATATGCCCCCCAGCTCATGGATATGCACCCCCAGCTCATGGATATGCACCCCCAGCTCTCACATGGGTATGCCCCCCAGCTCATGGATATGCCCCCCAGCTCATGGATATGCACCCCCAGCTCTCACATGGGTATGCCCCCCAGCTCATGGATATGCCCCCCAGCTCTCACATGGGTATGCCCCCCAGCTCATGGGTATGCCCCCCAGCTCATGGGTATAAGGGCCCCCCAGCTCATGGGTATAAGGGCCCCAGCTCTCATGGGTATTTGGGTCCCCCAGCTCTTACCTCTGCTGGCCCCAGGACGGCCTCCGCCGGCGTTGTCTTCTCCTTGGCGAGCGGCTGCAGGAAACATGCGTCTTGGCCGCTCGCCGGAAACCACCTGATCAGCGCAGAGGTCTCGCGAGAGGATCTCGTGCGCTGGTCAGGTGGTTCCTATCCCACGTTTGCGGCCAAGCTGCATGTCAGTGGCCGCTCGCAGGGAGAGGGACGGCCAGCGCGCGGCTCCCAGATTCCGGCGCTGATTGCCGGAATCTGGCGGGCGGTGCTGGGCCCCCCTCCAGTGGCGGAATGCCAGGGCCCGGTCGCAACTGCGACCGCTGCGACCCTGGTACTTCCGGCACTGCCCCCAGCTCTCGTGGATATGCCCCCAGCTCACATGGAGATTGCCCCTAGCTCACATGGATATTGCCCCCAGCTCTCATGGATATTGCCCCCAGCTCTCATGGATATGACCCCAGCTCTCATGGATATGCCCCCAGCTCTCATGGATTTGCCTCCAGCTCTCATGGATATGCTCCCAGCTCTCATGGATATTGCCCCCAGCTCACAAGGATATGCCCCAGCTCTCATGGATTTGCCCCCAGCTCTTATGGATTTGCCCCAGGTCTCATGGATATTGCCCCCAGCTCTCATGGATTTGCCCCAGCTCTCATGGATATGGCCCAGCTCACAGCGCCGGCGGCCACGTGATCGCATCGCAGCAGCGTGACTGGACCTCCGGAAGGGGTGAGTATTGCAACCGCCAGAGGGGAACACTGGCAGCGTGCTTTTCATGCATGCGGCCAGCTTCCCCAGCCCGCGGATACCGGTAAGCCGGCCCAGCGCTGGCTTCCGGTATTGGGGGGCGTATCGGGCCATTTGCACGAGTACTAAGTACCCGTGCAAACGGTGATACTAGTATCGGTATCGGTGCATCTCTAGTTTTCGGAATTTCGTAACTAATTTCATTTCGTATTTCGTGTCATTTCGGATCGATTCGAATTTCATAGATCAATTCGATAGTTGATATCAATTCGAATTTTGGGTCACTAGATAAAATCCCAATTAATCAAATTTTGCTGTAAAAAACTAGGGTTAAATTTTAAGCTGTGTCACAGGTTTAGTATTTGAGTCAAATTAAACCGTGAAACAAAATTAATTTGTTTCATAAAGTCCTTTGCTGACTATAACTTGTATTGTAAGTTAAGATCAATTTGATAGTTCATTTCAAATTCAGTAGTTGATATGAGATATTAAAACTTTTCTTTTATGATGATGACACAGTGTAAAACAAAATAAATTTGTTACATACCGTTTCGTTTCAAATTCGTATCGTATCGAATCATTATTCAGAAGTACTTCTGAATACGAATTATCAAATTTCGTTCCAAATTCTGAATTTTTCCTAAAGGAATGCTTATCTCTAGTTCCCTGCTATATGACGACGTTCCCCACATGTCTTCCACTTAGCGGGAGCTTGCGATGATCCTCACATCTCTCCTCTGGAATCCCGCGGCATTCTGACTTCCCTGAGATCAGGAGGAGGTAAAAGTTAAAGACAGTCACTGCTGAAAAGGGCAGAGTCTGCCCTTTCAAGCGATGCCTGTCTTTAACCCCTGAGGTGCTGGTCCGTGATTCGATGCCAGATCGCGGCCTAGTTCTAGTGGGGGCCGCCATCTTAGATGGCAGCTGCACCTCTTGGTCCCCCCTCGTCATCTAATGTCATCGCGCATGGTGCAATGACGTCAGTTAGCTGGGAAAACCCTAGTTGCCCGGGGACTAACTAAGGAAATCCTATGGTGGCGACAGGGAGTTCCTTTGAACCCCCGCGTCTCCCGATCGGTGGCAGCTAGAGGGGCATGTTTAGTAGCATGGCCTCTCCAATGATACCAAACATGACCATGTTAACAGTAAGAAAAAAATAAGAAAAATAATAATAATAAAAATTATTTTAAAAAAAATAATAAATAAATAAACGTCTTTTTTGTGTGTGTTTTTATTAATGCAGCAATATTGTTCCCATTTCAATTATAATGTGAACAATGATGCTGCACTAACGATTTTTTCTACGGCGGGATTTTAGCTAAAGAAAAATTCCCAGAAAAAAGTAATGAGTTTCCATTTCTAATTTTTTTAACAAAAGCACCCCATAGAATCCATAACCGCAAAGGTCGGATGATAAAATGTGAAAAAAAATCACTTTACACGCTGTAGATGATTGAAAACTCTAATTTTATTTCATTTTTTGTTATAATATACAGGCAGGACATGACGTATACGTATAATAATGATATATTATGAATCTGCCGATGCTGCTGAAAAAAATGATATATAATATGTCTGGGTTGTAAAATAAAACGTGACTTCAAATCGCGTTTAAACATGATGAGCGGAAGCGGTAAAAATGAGCTCAGCACACAGGGGTGAAATGGCTCAGCAGCGAAGGGGTTAAAAGGTGCACATGGTATATAATCATAGGGCCATATCATATTCCTAATGCTAACGTTAGTGTTTAACCGTGTGAGCGTTAACCTAGGCCCTGGTTGCCCTAGCGCAGTCCGAACGTTCTGTTAAATTACACATCCAGTGTTTCAAATAAATGTTCGGAGATATTTTGCGCTTGGTAGGGAAAGGGTTAAAACGGAAGACCGAATGAATGAGTGTGAATGCAAGTGGTTTGTGCGTGTCTCGATGCCTGGTTTCTGAAGCAGATATAATTTGTCGGACAGGCGCTCTGCGATATAACATTTCATTTCCAAATCTCAGTCTAACAGATTGTGACCGTGACTGCGATCAGCACAAAAAAAAAACCCCACCGCCACGAGATCTGGGGCGGCTGAGATTCCCGAAAGGACGTCTTCTGCAACCAAATCAACCTGCAACAACTGGAAATTATTATTATTTAAGTGTATTTATAACATTGTAAGATATCATTTTGCCGGACTGGCCCAGGACACACCTCAAAGTGAGATAAATCAGCATTTTAAACATACACAGGGTGTCCTTAAAGTCTCTTTACAATTTAACAATTTTATTCCAAAGGCAAATGAAAAGACAGATAAGTGAAAATTATTACAAAATAATACGAAGCACATCAAGACGGTACTGTATTTCTTGCCATGTTGGCTGTAGCTTCCCATCATCAATGGTGGCAATAGCGTCAGTGATCCTCTGCTTTAGATTAGTGACGTCCCTTTGTACCTTTGTTCCATACACCATATCTTTAACATAACCCCATAGAAAGAAGTGGAGGGGAGTGATATCTGGTGAACGAGGTGGCCAGGGAATTGGGCCACCCCTTCCAATCCACCGTTCTGGAAATGTTTCATTTAGGAACCCACCAACATGCAGTCCCCAATGTGGTGGTACAGCATCTTGCTGGAAAATGATGGTTGCTTGAAGGTCATGTAGTTGTGATGCCATGTATTCAGTCAAAAGGTCAAGGTAAACATTTGCAGTAATTGACGTCTCGCCGAAGAGAAATGACTTCTTTCTATGGGGTTTTGTTAAAGATATATAAACATAACAAACATAGGGTGGAGGAGCCTGCTTACAGTCTATAGGGATTGGAGAGGAGGAAACAAGAGGAGCTTTAGTGGCCGTCAGTATCACTAGGGCCAGTGGTTCAGGAATAGTGGGGGCCATGGAAATGGCCTCAATTATGAGGTGGGGGCAGGTGAGGAGAGGGATGAGTTACTTCATTGATGTTGTACACAAATCTGAAGACATGGGTTCTAAGGGATTTCTTGAAGGCCTGACAATTAGGGGAGAGCTTGATAGGGTGAGATAAGTCATTCCACAGGACCGGTGCTGCCCTTGAGACGTCTTGGAGGCGAAAGTGGTAAGTGCGGGTGTACAGTAACAGCATTTATAAAGCAACAACATGTTCCATAGCTCTGTACAATGGGAGAGACAGATTAACAAATATACATACACGTTACACACACCGAACAGTAGGAGAGAAGACCATGCTCGAGAGCTTACAATCTCAGAAGAGAGGGGTGACACGGTAGGTGAGGGTGAATAGAGTGCAAGAAGAAGCAGGGTGCATGTCTGCTGGGTGGGAAGATGGAGCAAGAAATGAACAATGGGTGATTATAGATAGGCTTCTATAAAGTAATGTGTTTTCAGAGACTTCTTGAAGGACTGGAGAGACGGGGAGAGTCTATTGTTGCAGGGGAGGGAGTTCCATAGAAAGGGGGCAGATCGGGAGAAGTCTTGAAGGTGGGAGTTGGGGGTGCAGGTACGAGTAACTGATAGCGTCACATATTGGCAGAGCGAAGTGGTCGGGACTCGGGATGGGATGTACCTGTTAATAAGGGAGGAGATGTAGGCAGGGGCGCGGTTATTGAGAGCTTTGTACGTGAGCACCAGGATTTTGAAATGGATTCTAAAGGAAACAGGGAGTAGACAGAGGAAAGGCAGAGGTCTCCCTCTGCCCGGAGTTGTATAGATGGGGTTAGCTTCCCTAGAGAAGTTTTGGAGGTGAGAGTTGGCAGTGTAGGCGTAGACTGAGGAAAGGCAGAGGTCACCCACTGACCAGAGTTGTATAGATAGGATGTGCTTGTGGAGTAACGAAGACATGTAAGGAGGGGTCAAGTTATTAAATGATTTGAAGGTGAGCATCAGTATTTTAAACTGTATCCTGAAGTGTACAGGAAGTCAATGAAGGGACCGGCAGAAGGGGGAGGTACGCGTGGTGCGTCGGTTGAGAAAAAAAAGCCTGACAGCTGCATACATTACAGATTGCAAATGGGCAATACGGGCGTTGGGGAGGCCAATAAAGAGCGAGCAGCACTAATCAAGCCGTGATATAATAAGCACATGAATCAGCACCTTTGCGGTAACTTAGGTCAGAAAGGGGCGGACACGGGCAATGTTTTTGAATTGATAACAGGATTTGGTCACTAATCAAGCAATAGTTCTGGATACTGCTCACCACTTGTTTTGTGCCAGGATGGATCCACTCCCAAATCCAGTAACATCCAGCGATAAATAAATAAATCTGGCACTCTTCAGTATTAATGATGGATTTTATTCCTCGGCAGAAGAAAAACGACGTTTCGACCCTGACGGGTCTTTGTCAAGTCTTGACAAAAGTGACACCGTTATCTTGGTTGTTATACACTAGACCAGGGATCTCAAAAAGTCTAGTCCCCCAGATGTTGCTGAATTAAAACTCCCAGAAATCTTTGCAAGCTTTGCAAGGACAGACAATCATGGGAGTTGTAATTCAGCGACACCTGGGGGACCACAGTTTTGGTAACGCTGCCCTAGAGTCTATGGCTAAAATCCAGACCCCTATGTTGATGGCCTACAATTATGGTACTTATAGTTCAGAAACATCTTGGGGGGTTGACAGCCTTTCTCGAAGGCCTATAGCAGTGGTGCTCCACCTTGGCCCTCCAAATGTTCCAGACCTACGTTTCCCATGATACTCGGCCACAAATTAGGCTGATGGAGCCTTAAGGGAAATGGTATTTCCAAAATATCTGGAGAGCCAAATTGAGTCCCTCTGGCCTACAGACTCCAAAGCTAGGCTGTGGCCCTTTAAACAGAAATCGTCATTTAAATAAAAGCGATGGACTCGTAATAAACCTCGGAAATAATAAATCTCGCCCTTTTAGCATCAAATCGCCAGCAGCTTTTCATATTGAACAGATTGATGATGAAACGTGATGGATTTTTTACAATTCTTCCTAAAAAGTTTAGTCACAAATGAGATTTTATAAAGAATTGACTTGTTGGCAGTGTCTGGCAGCCTGTGTGGAACTCTGGCCTGATGGGGCCAAATGTAATTAACTGCGTCCTTCATAAACCTGACAAAGAAGCCGCTGCGTTACTTCCCGGCTGTGTGACATACTATTCACAGGTGATTAATGAAAGATAAAATAGAGCGGCTTCCTCCCGTACTTTCTAATTACATGGAATTTGGCAAATGGATTTATGTGAAAACACAAGAACTTTGCTATATTTTTTTACTTTTTTATTTGGCACAGTCAGGGATATTCAAAGAGATCCGAATGGCTGGCGAAAGGTAACCGAACAGTGAAAATCAGCGTTCGGTTACCTTTCCTGGCTATTCGGTTATTCAGAGAGCAGGCAATTCGCCAAATCCTGGCGAATTGCCTGCACATATGGTGCCTGTTCAGTGCCTGTTCGAGGGCAGGGAATCCCCATGAAAATGCACTGCTTCGTCTATTCAGAGAACACAAACCAGCAGTGAAAGGTTCCTGAAATGCCCTGCCATTCGGTGGTTTAATTCGGCAAGTTAATTCAGGAGAATCCCATAGGCTTCAATGTTAAAAATATTATCGTTTTAATAAAATATCTAATAAACCTTTCATTATAAAATTCTGCAGCAAAGAGTCTCTTTATTTATAGATTTTTTAGGATATTTTAAGTATTTTTCAGGATTTTTTTTTTTTTAAATTAATTCCGATTTTTTATTTTTTTTTAACTTTACTTTTTTCTGTAATAGACCTTTTTATTATCATTCATTGGATCTTATATGTAAATTTCAGACATTTTCGCTCAGTAGTTTCTTTGCAAACAGCGTTTCACTTTTCACACATTCAAGCAAACTGTTTTTCTAATTCATTCACTGCATTCGTCTGCGGTGTCGACTTTTTCCGGCAGCCGCACTGCGTGTGATCAGCTCCTGCTCGTGTTTTTCCGGCGTTTTCGGCGAGTTAATGCAGATGTTTTTGCGGGTTTCGGCATGCATTCGCCAGGATTTTGCGGGGAGTTTTCGTCGGGTTTGCGGCTGCTTTTCCCTGCGCTTGAAATACACCGCAGGGTCACCGGAATGGGATTGCCAAATCGCCCCGAATTGAAGAGAACGAAAAGGCACCGAACATGCGGTGACTTTTCGATTTTCTTTGAATAACCCTGTATTTCAATTCAACGAGACCGGCTCAATGGATTGTGATTTAACCCAACTACCAGTGGCAGGCTGATTTAAACACCGAATGGCAACACAGCGCATCCTGCGGCTTTCTGATTCTCCTCCGGCCCGCCTCCCTTCCCAGTGGGCCAATCGCCTTCATTGGCCGAGTTCAGGAAGTCCCTCTAAAGTCGATGATGACAAAAGGATCACTGGGAAAGGAGCGGGCAGGAGGAGGGCCAGAAAGCCGCGGGCCTTCAGCATTTAAGTCCACCTGTTGTTAGGGCGGCAAAATGCATTTACTGCTCTTTTCTAAAACAAAGTTAGAGAAATGTGAAACTACTATAGGGGTTATTCAGAGAGAGACGATCTGCCCCGATATGGCACCGAACAGTGAATTTCCCCATACGGTGACATTTCGGGGCCGTTCGGTTATTCAGAGAGCAGGCAATTCGCCAAATTTTTGGTAAACTGCCAGTAAGTATGGTGCCTGTTTGGCAGTGAAATCCCCATAGAGAAGCAATGGTTAATCTATTCAGAGACACCGAACAGCAGGGAAAAGTTACCGAAATGCCCTGCTGTTCGGTGTTTTCATTCGGCAGGTTTATTCAGGCGAATCTCATAGGCTTCAATGTTAAAAATATTCCCATTTTTTATCAAATATCCCGTTTATTATTTTAACCACTTGAATGCTAAGGACGCACTCAGCGCGTCCTCAGCATTCCCGCTGGTGTGCTGAGGACGCGCTGAGCGCGTCCTCACATTGGGGTCAGCTTTCGGCCGGGTTCCGGCCGATCGCTGGCCCCTCCGGTGCGGGCTGACATCCTGGATGTCAGCCCGGCATCCGGACCACCAGCCACCAGAATTAGGTGTCATCGCGGGGGCGCGATGACACCTAATTCAGGCGCCCCCCCCGCATATGCGGAGGAGTCGCCTGAAAGGGAGGGGGGGGAGGTCCTTCGGACCTCTCTCCCTCCCGATCGGCGGCGCACAGGGGCTTAACCCAGGCATCATTTGGAAGGGCACAGCCTGCCCTTCCAAATGATGCCTGGCATTAACCCCTGGGGAGCTGGATCGCGAATCGGCGCTGAAAAGCGCCGGTTCGCGATCCTTTCCCGGAGCTGGCCGACATCTTGGATGTCGGCCAAGCCTCCGGGAACTCCCCCAGAGGACTGGCGTCATCGTGCGTAGCACGATGACGCCAGTCCTAGACTTAACCCCTAACTGCCACCAACTGTGGAGATAGGGAGTTCCAATGAACTCCCTATCTCCCGATCCGTGGCAGTTAGGGGTTAAATTTTTGTATGGTTGGATCGGCCAGAGCATGGCCGTTCCAACGATACCAAACATGAAAGTGTAAAATTTTGTAAAAAAAAAATTAAAAAAATTAAAAAAAAAAAAAAATAAACACTTTTTTTTTATTTTTTTGGGTTTGTTAATGCAGCAATATTGTTCCCATTTCAATTATAATGTGAACAATGATGCTGCACTAACGATTTTTGTATGCGGTGCGTTTGTTAAAAATAGTGTCATTTTCCCCAAAAAAAAATGTAACGAGACCCCCATCTCTAATTTTTTTAACAAGCGCACCCCATACAAAATATAACCGCAATTGCTCGCATGTTAAAATGTGAAAAAAACACTTTACATGTTGTAAATTATTGAAAATACATATTTTATTGCATTTTTTTTTATAATATACAGACATGACATAACGTATACATATAATAATGACATATTATGAATCTACTGAGTCTGACGGAAAGAACGATATATAATATGTCTGGTCATATACTAAAATAAGCCTTCAAAACACGTTTAAACATGATGCGCAAAACAGGTAAAAATGACCTCAGCACAGGGGCGGGAAAAGCCTCAGCAGCGAAAGGGTTAATCTGCAGCAATAAGTCTCTTAGTTTATTGATTTTTTTTAGGATCTTTTAGTCAATTTTCGGGATTTTTTCTGCAAAACAAATTCCCGTTTTTTTGTTTAAGCGCTTTTTCTTTTTTCTGTAACAGACCTGTTTATTATTATTCATAGAATCTTATATGTTAATTTCAGACATTTTTGTTCAGTAGTTGTTTTGCAAACAGCGTTTCAATTTTCACACTTTTTTTTTTACCCGTCTTCCCTTTTTTACCCGTCAGCCTTTTTTTGCGGCTGGTCGACACTTTGCTCAATGGCTCCTCGGCTGTGTTTGGTGGCTGTCTGGCGTGTTTGCGTTAGTTCAACAGGTTTAAAACAGGCGAATATCATAGTATTAAATGTAAAACAATATTATTGTTTTCATTTTTTATTCAACCATTTATTCTTTTCATTTTCAGCAAAAAGACTTTTTATTTATTTATTGAAACACCTTTATGTATTTTTTATATTCTTTAGATGAAATTTTTTAAACCAAATTTTTTAAAAAGGCTTTTTTTTTCTGTAAAAAAAGGACCTTTTTATTATTTAGGCACATTTTAATGCATGTTTATTGATTCACACACTTATTAGAAGAATAGCAGAGTTCTGCTATTTTTTCTGCAGTTCGGCGGCGTTCGACTGTCAGTTCGGCGACTTCAGGGATCCTGCAGTGAATAGTGAATTCACCGCAGGGTCGGTGAAATGGAATCGCTGAAGTGCACCGAAAGAGAAAGCACCGATGCTTTCTGAATAACAACTTAGGCTAGTGTCAGACGAGCGTCTTTGGAGAACGGAAGGAACGTCCGTGAGAGTGGACGTTCCTTCCACTCGACACCCGTCTGGCCACTCAGTGCGCTCAGCGCTGCAAAGCGCATTCTTCCTATGGAAAAACACGCTTTGCAGCTCCGTCAATGCACTTCCTAGAGCTTTGCCGGAGAGGCTTGGATAACGGACGCTTGTTGTGCGCGCATTTCGTGCGGACAAGCATGCACAAGCGTGTGACCGGCCCCGTTGCAGCGTCACAGCGCTGCAACGGATGCTGGTAAGCACATCAGTCCGGGCGCACATTGCGCGCTCGTCTGATGCCATCCTTAAGTGTTACATCTTAAAAGCAGGAAAATTAGACCTCCTTTGATCCCATACGCCGCCATGACAGGTAAAATACTAAACACAGATGCACACCTCCAATATCCCTCCAACGGAACTCCGATAAAACCAAAATCTACAGATATAAAAAAACACTAGAATAACTTCGACTGAAACAACGGTGAAATCTACACTGGATAACTCCATCAGAAACTACAGTGGAAGCACCAGTGCTAACCCCATAGAAGACTATGCTCTAATTGTCCTAGTGTGCTTTTGCCGAAAATAAGGGGGAAAGAACAATGGAAGCAATGCCGAACAACAGTGGCAATTCCCAAAATAGTAACTTCCCGAAGTTTGCCTAAGTAGAGCCACCATCCATTCAATGAAGGAGCAGTGGTTACTGAAGAACCTCTATCGTTGTCTCCTCTAACCAACTCAACCACCCAAAATCAGAGTAAGGGAGACACACACCAATAGGGTCCTATTTCACCGTAGATGTTAACCACTTCAATGCGGAGGACGCGCTGAGCGCGTCCTCCGCATTACCGCTGCTGTGCTGAGGACGCGCTGAGCGCGTCCTCCCATTGGGGTCAGCGTTCGGCCGAGTTCCAGCCGATCGCTGGCCCCTCCGGTGCGGGCTGACATCCTGGATGTCAGCCGCGCATCCGGAGCCGCAGCCGCTGGTATTAGGTGTCATCGCGGCATGTGCGGAGGAGGCGCCTGAAAGGGAGGGGGGGAGGTCCTTCGGACCTCTCTCCCTCCCGATCGGCGGCTCTGCGGGGATTAACCCAGGCATCATTTGGAAGGGCACAGCCTGCCCTTTCAAATGGTGCCTGGCATTAACCCCTGGGGAGCTGGATCGCGAATCGGCGCTGAAAAGCGCCGGTTCGCGATCCTTTCCCGGAGCTGGCCGACATCTTGGATGTCGGCCAAGCCTCCGGGAACTCCCCCTGAGGACTGGCGTCATCGTGCATAGCACGATGACGCCAGTCCTGGACTTAACCTCTAACTGCCACCAACGGTGGAGATAGGGAGTTCCAATGAACTCCCTATCTCCCGATCCGTGGCAGCTAGGGGTTAGCTAGGGGAGCATGGCCGTTCCAACGATACCAAACACTACTGTGAAAAATGTTGTAAAAAAAATAAATAACTGAAAAACAAAAATAAAAACAAATTTTAAAAAAAATTTATAAAAAAAAAATACAAACACTTTTTTTTTCTTTTTTTTGGTTTGTTAGTGTAGCAATATTGTTCCCATTTCAATTATAATGTGAACAATGATGCTGCACTAACGATTTTTGTATGCGGTGCGTTTGTTAAAAATAGTGTAATTTTCCCCAAAAAAAATGTAACGAGACCCCATCTCTAATTTTTTTAACAAGCGCACCCCATACAAAATATAACCGCAATTGCTCGCATGTTAAAATGTGAAAAAAAACACTTTACGCATTGTAAATTATTGAAAATACATATTTTATTGCATTTTTTGTTATAATATACAGACATGACATAACGTATACATATAATAATGACATATTATGAATCTACCGAGTCTGACGGAAAGAACGATATATAATATGTCCGGGTCATATACTAAAATAAGCCTTCAAAACACGTTTAAACATGATGAGCAAAACCGGTAAAAATTACCTCAGCACAGGGGCAGGAAAAGCCTCAGCAGCGAAAGGGTTAATGGAAAATTGGTGCATAAGCTGTTTTCCGTTTGAGGCTCGCCATTAACACTCCATTTCGACTGAGTTGATGTGTCAGTAGTTCAAGTCATAATACTTTTGGCCTGCAGGTGATTACAGTAATGGCTCAGCACGCCGCCACTCTTATCAGCTTCGGGAGTCCATAGAACTCCATGGAGCCATGCATGATCATGTAGATCTGAAGCTTTGCGCTGGAACAACGAACAGAATATAGTGGCTACCCAAACCATAAGTCGTGACTGCATGACGGTCAGTATAGAACTGGTTTTATTGAGGACAAGCACAAATATTTATGTGGTGAAACAGGGGTCATTTGCATTCACAAAATCACAACATCTTCTATGGGAGGTTTTTGTGTAACCTAATTAGATTTAGGTATATACTGTGAGAACATTGCCTAAACTTTCTAAACGAGTTAAGACAATGGCAAACGGGATGATAACAGATTACAGTCAGCAGATTTACAAACTATTCAAATATAAACAGATAAGCACTTTCTTGAGACAGGGTAAACTGGAATGTTAATCCTTTCAACAGATAACAGATACACAAGGACCAGACAATAGACAGATAGACAATAGCATTCTTGCATAATCACAGATTATACCAACATTTCCCCTGTTGGGGGAACACCTCCTTTCCCCTGTTTTGCAGCCATCTCTATCCCAGCCATGTGCTTACTCTTCTTGCATTCCCTGCTCTCTAGCACCCAGAGTCAGGAGACATTGTTACAATATTGCTAGTTTTGATGTTTCTAGTCCATGCCTTGCTGGGGGAGGTGTTCTTAGGTGACTATATAAAGCTTGTGGAATATTAGCTTGGTCTAATTGAGCTTGGGAAGCCTTCTAAGTGAAGTCTTCAAAGTGAGCACTTAGAGATCTTCTGGTGAGTGATTTTGATTTTTGTTTCAAACAGATCTTTTCTATTCATTTTAAGGTTTTAAGTTAGGTCTGGTGTGTAAATTAGGTTAGGCTGGTGACTCATTCCTCTTACTGATTAGCATACAATTGGAATCAATTGCGTGCTATTTGCTAAAGTGGTTAAACTTGTCCATGCCTTGCTGGGGGAGGTGTTCTTAGGTGACTATATAAAGCTTGTGGAATATTAGCTTGGTCTAATTGAGCTTGGGAAGCCTTCTAAGTGAAGTCTTCAAAGTGAGCACTTAGAGATCTTCTGGTGAGTGATTTTGATTTTTGTTTCAAACAGATCTTTTCTATTCATTTTAAGGTTTTAAGTTAGGTCTGGTGTGTAAATTAGGTTAGGCTGGTGACTCATTCCTCTTACTGATTAGCATACAATTGGAATCAATTGCGTGCTATTTGCTAAAGTGGTTAAACTTGTCCATGCCTTGCTGGGGGAGGTGTTCTTAGGTGACTATATAAAGCTTGTGGAATATTAGCTTGGTCTAATTGAGCTTGGGAAGCCTTCTAAGTGAAGTCTTCAAAGTGAGCACTTAGAGATCTTCTGGTGAGTGATTTTGATTTTTGTTTCAAACATCTTTTCTATTCATTTTAAGGTTTTAAGTTAGGTCTGGTGTGTAAATTAGGTTAGGCTGGTGACTCATTCCTCTTACTGATTAGCATACAATTGGAATCAATTGCGTGCTATTTGCTAAAGTGGTTAAACTTGTCCATGCCTTGCTGGGGGAGGTGTTCTTAGGTGACTATATAAAGCTTGTGGAATATTAGCTTGGTCTAATTGAGCTTGGGAAGCCTTCTAAGTGAAGTCTTCAAAGTGAGCACTTAGAGATCTTCTGGAGATACTCTGGAGGTAGTCTGAGGTTAGATAGGAGGTAGAAAACCTACAAAAAGGTAAGATTTGTTAGTTTAAATCCATTCTTTTATAATGGCAGGCTTGGACCAGTGTAAGAGCTGTCATGCATTTGTTTTTAGATCCAATTTTTGGAGGTTTGGAGTGTGCCTGATATGTAGGCAGCTCTCTTTATTGCAGCAGGAAATTTCCTGTTTGAAGTCTGAGATTTGTAAATTATCTGTTACACAAACTCAGGCTATGGCTATGACGGTTACAAAGCCACTGCCACAGAGGCCTCCTAGGAGTGGCAGATGGACTACTGTAGGATCTGGTAGACTTAGAGTTGTGGATAGAAGGCATATCCCACAGTCTGTGGCTCTTCTTAATTCTTTTGAGGCACTTTCAGAGTGTAGTGGTGAGACGGAAGTAGGCTCAGACACCATAGTTGAGGAACCACCATCCCCTATGCCTAAGGTATGCAGGACTGCAACCAAGAACAATAAGGAAAAGGTGGAACATGATAGAAGGCAATTGTTGCTGGGTGATTCTATCATAAGAGGTGTTGAGCTGGAGAGCAGTGGTTTGGTGAGATGTCTTCCTGGGGCTACTGCTCGTAGAGACAAGAGACGTATTCTCAATATTGTCAAACAAGCAAAGCAGCAAGGGGAAGTGGATGTTCTAGTCCATCTAGGGACAAATGACTTGGCTAGCAATGAGGTTTCTGAGATTAAGGAAGATTTTTGTGTTCTTGGAGGTGAAATACAGCAGATTGCGTCCACTGTGTCATTCTCTGAAGTTTTGCCTGTGCATAACATTCAGGATAGGCAGATGCGCAATAGGGAATTTAATTTGTGGCTTCGGGAATGGTGTCGGGAGCAAGGATTTGGCTTTGTGTCCCATGATAGCTCTAATTGGAGCAGAAAGGAACTGTATAAAAAAGATGGTTTGCATCTTACTCATAGGGGAACATATGTTCTCAGTGAGAAGTTCAAAGGTTTCGCAAAGAAATATTTAAACTAGGAGGGGGGGACAAAAGGGTAAAAAACAATCTGCCTGGTTGTCCCCCAAAACTAAATCGGAGGGTGCAAGCAACATGCGGGGAAAAAAATGACAAGCCCAGAGTCATGTCTATAAATGCTCGCAGTTTATTCAATAAAATCAATGAACTGGAGGCAATGATGGCAGCTGAAAAAGTAGATTTAGTTGCGGTTACTGAGACATGGTTCAGTGAGAAAAATAACTGGGACATAACAATACCGGGGTACTCTTTATATAGAAAAGACAGAGAAGGTAGGAAAGGAGGAGGAGTGGCCCTGTATGTGAAAAACAACATAAAAACGAACCAAATAAAAGTGAGCGAGGTGAACATAGAGTCAGTTTGGGTTACGCTAACAGTTGGCAATCATACAGTAGCTCGTGTAGGTGTGATCTATAGACCCCCTGGACAAGTAGAAGAGCTAGATAATCTGCTGCTTGAGGAAATAGCCAAAATGGCAATCAAGGGGGAAGTTATTATCATGGGGGACTTTAATCTTCCTGATGTGAACTGGAAAACCAAAACAGCTGGGTGCACCAGGAGTACAAATATTCTAAACTCCCTACTGGGATTATCTCTAACACAAGTAGTTGAGGAGCCGACCCGTAAAGAGGCCATATTGGATTTAATACTCAAAAATGGAGGTTTGGTATCGGACGTTGTTGTAGGTGAAAATTTGGGATCTAGTGATCACCAGTCAGTATGGTTTAATATAAGAAGAGGGATGGAGCCGCACCACACAAAAACAAAAGTTTTAGACTTTAAAAAAACAGATTTTTCTAAAATGAGACTTTGTGTGAAGGAGTCATTATCAGACTGGAGGAGTTTAAAGGGAGTCCAGGAGAAATGGGATTATTTAAAGGAAGCATTATTGAAGGCCACAGGCAATTGCATTCGACTTGTTAGCAAAAACAAAAAAGGGTGGTACTCTGCAGAAGTGGCCAAAATAGTGAAGAACAAAAAGACAGCATTCAATAATTATAAAACAACTCAGAGTGAAGAAAATAGGCAAACCTATAAAATTAGGCAGAAAGAGGCAAAGCAATTTATAAGAGCTTCCAAAGCACACACAGAAGAGAAAATAGCTCAGTCAGTAAAAAAGGGGGACTGTCATGCCTCGGTGGCACTTACCGACCCGGCGCTCCTCCTCGCGGCTCCGGGGTCGGCGTCTCCTCCATCTCCGGTTTTTGCGCCGTATGCGCACGCGCCGCTGGCAGCTCCATAATTAGCTTCCCCAGCGGCTTGACGTCACCACTCCCCATGTGACCTCCATGGACCAATCGGCTGACAGGGCGCCAGATTTAAACCTGCTTCTTCCATTCTGCAGTGCCCTTTCGTGGTTTTAGCTTGCTATACCCTTTGGTGCTGTATTTTGAGATTCCTATTTGACTTTCTGTGTATGACCTGGCTTCTGGCGACCGACTTTGAGTATCTCCGTATCCCTCTGACCCGGCTTATGTATTTGACGTTGCATTTGGTTTTTCCCTGTGTACTGTACTGTTTTACTACTCGCTATCACTTAACCCAGCCACCTCAAGGACTGGTGCTGTGATTAGAGTTCGGGGTTTTTCTGGTTACTTTTGTATCTACCTAAGCATATCATTTTACTTACGTGTACTAGCTTGACGTACACTCTCTGGTACTCCGTACTGTCCTGTTTCTATACCAGCCACCCTAAGGACTGGTTCCTATCTTCCTTGCCTACGTCCCTGCCTTATTGGTTCACTTCTAGCTACTGCGTAACCCAGCCGACTATAAGGACTGGTATCGCATTTAGGGTTCCAGCCTCCTGTTTCGCCTTATGGCTGACCGTAGCTACCTACGGGTACGTGTGTCCGCCAGACATCACGAAAGGGCCATGGACCCTGCAGGGACCGCTCAGCAATTATCCGGTCTTGAAAGCCGTTTGGAGGATCAAGATCACCGTCTTGATCAATTCGCTCAAGCCCTCCAAACTCTGCTTAACCGTACTGCCCCTACACAGGTAGAGGTTTTACCTCTAGTAACTCCGCCTCCTTCTGAACCTTTCTCTGTGCCTACCTCGTATCCTAATTTGCTACCTCCGGTACGTTACGGAGGCGATCCTAACGCCTGTAGAGGTTTTTTGAATCAGATTTCCATCCACTTTGAATTAACCCAATGGTCTTATCCTACTGATCGTGCTAAGATCGCTTTTGTCATCAATCATCTTGCCGACAAAGCGTTACGTTGGGCTAACCCTCTTTGGGAGACTGATAAACCCATTGTATATAATTACCGTGAATTTATGTCAGCCTTTCGTAGAGTGTTTGACCCTCCGGGGCGTAAGACCAATGCTGCCAAATCATTATTACGCTTGCGCCAGGGTACAAAATCCCTGGGTGATTACGCACTAGAATTCAGATCCTTGGTGTCAGAATTAAATTGGAATAATGAGGCTTTAGTAGCCGTTTTTTCTGAGGGGTTAAACGATGAGTTGCAGGACGAGGTAGCAGCCAGAGATCTCCCAGAGGAGCTAGAGGATTTGATAACTTACTTGTCCTACATAGATGAACGCCTTCGCCATCGTAGAAACACGAAAGAGAGGTCTAAGAAACCACTTGTTAGGCCGCTTCCCCGGTTTTCTGTACCTTTACTCCCTGAGTCTCATCCTCCCCCCGAACCTATGCAATTGGATAGCACCAAACTCCCCGACAGTGAAAGACAACGCCGACGACGTGAGGGTTTATGCTTGTATTGTGGATTGGGGGCCACTTACTTAAGGGCTGCCCCAAACGTCCCCAAGTTCCGCCGGGAAACTTTCATGCCTAAGTGCCTTTAGGGGACAGCTCTTGGGCACTTTTCCTTCGTCCCCCAAACTAGAAAATAGACTCCGGGTTCCGGTTACTCTATCCTGGGAGAGTTCCCGTAACCCGGTACACCTCTATGCTTTAGTCGACTCTGGTGCTGCCGATAATTTTATCGACATAGGTTTTGCTCGTAAACATGCTATACCCCTTGTTGAAAAGAAAACACCATTACTCGTACAAGCCATTGATGGCAGACCCCTCGAAACCCCTTTTGTTTTGTTCGAAACTCAGAACATTTCTGTTGGGATAGGACTTTGTCATAAAGAAAGTATGTTCTTCCATGCCATTACTTCTCCTTCCTATCCTATCGTACTGGGTTACCCTTGGTTAACCCGTCATAACCCTGTTATTGACTGGCGAGCTCGTCAGATCGCGAGGTGGGATAAAGATTGTATGGCTTCCTGTATTAAGATCCCCCTATCCGTTAACGTCTTAAATATACCTACAGCCCCACCTCTGACGACTACCATTCCTGTCCCATACTCTGACTTGGCACCTGTATTCGACAAAAAGGAGGCCGATAGGCTGCCCCCACATCGTTCTTACGATTGTGCTATCGACCTTCTTCCTGGTACTACGCCTCCTAAAGGGGCTGTCTATCCTTTGTCCGTTAAAGAGCATAAAGTTTTGGAGGAATATATCACTGATTCTCTGAATAAAGGGTTTATTCGTCCTTCCTCCTCTCCCGCTGGGGCAGGATTTTTCTTTGTCCAGAAAAAGGAGGGTGATCTCAGACCCTGCATTGATTATCAAGGGTTGAACAAGATCACCGTTAAAAATGCCTACCCCATTCCACTCATCCCCGAGCTGTTTGACCGCCTGAAACACTCCAAAATATTTTCCAAATTGGATCTCAGAGGAGCGTACAATTTGATTCGAATCAAACACGGGGATGAGTGGAAAACCGCGTTCAACACTAGGCTAGGGATTTACGAATACCTAGTTATGCCCTTTGGTTTATGCAACGCCCCAGCAGTGTTTCAGGCGTTTATCAATGATGTATTACGAGAATATACTTCCTGTTTTGTCGTGGTCTACCTCGATGACGTATTGATACATTCTCCTGATTTGAAAACCCACCATATACATGTACGACTTGTCTTATCTAAGCTATTGGCCAACGGTCTCTACTGTAAACTTGAAAAATGCCTATTCGACGTCCAACAAGTACAATTCTTGGGGTATGTTATCTCTTCCTCTGGCTTCATGATGGATCCCAAAAAACTGGAGGCCATCGTTCATTGGCCTCTTCCCAAGGGCCTCAAGGCCATTCAAAGATTTATTGGCTTCTCTAATTATTATAGAAGATTTATTAAGGGTTTCTCGTCCATTATTGCGCCCATTACAACATTGACGAAAAAGGGAAGTGACACTCAGAATTGGCCCTCCATTGCCCTGGAGGCTTTCGAAAGGTTGAAAACGGCCTTTTCCACTGATCCCATCCTCCACCACCCTGATCCCAATAGACCCTTCATTGTAGAAGTTGACGCATCAGAGACTGGGGTAGGAGCTGTATTGTCCCAACGTCCAGCTGACGGCAAGCCTATGCAACCCTGTGGGGTTTTTTCCCGAAAATTGTCCTCCGCCGAGGCCCGTTACGACATTGGGGACAGGGAATTGTTAGCCATTATATTGGCCTTAAAGGAATGGCGCCACCTCTTGGAGGGTTCCACCTGTCCGTTTTCCATTATCACGGACCATAAAAATTTGATATACCTGTCCGAAGCCAAACGGCTGAATCCCAGACAAGCCCGATGGGCTCTCTTTCTTACCCGTTTTGATTTCATCATCTCTTACAGACCCGGGTCTAAAAATGTTAAGGCTGATGCACTCTCCAGACAACACGAAACCCTATCCACCCAAGTATCAGTACCAGTTCCTATTGTTCCCGAAGGAAAGATCCTAGCCTCCCTGAGTACACAGGTCGAATCTCCTTTCTGGAATCTCTTATTATCCACGCAGTCTCTAGCACCTCCGTCTACCCCTCCCAACAAACTATTTGTTCCATCCGTAGAGGTACCTACTGTATTACGCCTCTTTCATGAGTCTAGATTCGCTGGACATTTTGGGGTAAAAAAGACTCTAGACCTGATCAAAAGAGACCTTTGGTGGCCTACTCTTCTCAAAGAGGTGAAAGACTACGTGACCACCTGTTTAGTATGTACCCGTTCTAAATCCTCCCGCCTTAGCCCTACTGGTCTTCTCCAGCCTCTACCTATCCCTGAGCGTCCATGGTCTCATGTAGCTATGGACTTCCTGGTAGATTTAACCCCTTCTCTTGGCCATACTGTGATTTTGGTGGTAGTGGATCGCTTTTCTAAATGGCACATTTTATTCCTTTAAAGAAACTCCCCTCCTCAAGTGCACTAGCACAGATTTTCACCAAAGAAATATTCAGACTTCATGGTATCCCGAAAGTTCTGGTCTCTGACCGCGGTTCTCAGTTTATCTCCAGGTTTTGGAGAGGGTTCTGTCACCAGTTGGGTGTCAAACTGTCCTTTTCCTCCGCGTACCACCCGCAGACGAACGGATTGGCTGAAAGAACCAATCAGACACTTGAAACTTATTTAAGATGTTTTATTTCTGACGCACAAGATGATTGGGTTACTCTAATACCATGGGCGGAGTTTGCATATAACAATGCCACATCACAATCTACCAAGTATTCTCCTTTTGAAACAGTCACTGGTATGCACCCCACCATTTTTCCATCCGCGTTCTATCCCCAGAACATTCCTGCCCTGGAGGAACACTTAAACAATCTCCGTACTATTTGGGAGAAAACCAGGTTGAATCTTGAGTCCGCTTCCTTGATTCAGAAGCGGTCGGCTGATCGGAAGCGCAGACCTCCTCCAGTTTACCATGTAGGTGACAGGGTTTGGCTCAGCACACGCCACATTAGTTTGAAGGTTCCCTCCATGAAATTCGCACCTCGATTTATCGGTCCGTATAAAATACTCCGATGTATCAATCCCGTAGCTTACGCACTGCAGTTACCCGTCTCTCTACGTATTCCGAACTCCTTTCATGTTTCTTTATTGAAACCGCTCTCGTGCAACCATTTTACTCGCCCCGACTCTCCTCCTCCTCCTCCTGTGGTGGTGGACGAGACTCCCGAATATGAGGTCGAATCCATTCTGGATTCTCGTCGTTCTCGTCATCGGTTGCAATATCTGGTTCATTGGAAGGGTTATGGTCCCGAGGATCACACATGGGTTGCGTCGCGTGACGTTCATGCTCCCCGATTGGTCTCCGCCTTTCATCGTCGTTTCCCCGATCGCCCAGCTCCTGGCCGCCCGGTGGGCATTCCTCACGGTGGGGGTGCTGTCATGCCTCGGCGGCACTTACCGACCCGGCGCTCCTCCTCGCGGCTCCGGGGTCGGCGTCTCCTCCATCTCTGGTTTTTGCGCTGTATGCGCACGCGCCGCCGGCAGCTCCATAATTAGCTTCCCCGGCGGCTTGACGTCACCACTCCCCATGTGACCTCCATGGACCAATCAGCTGACAGGGCGCCAGATTTAAACCTGCTTCTTCCATTCTGCAGTGCCCTTTCGTGGTTTTAGCTTGCTATACCCTTTGGTGCTGTATTTTGAGATTCCTATTTGACTTTCTGTGTATGACCTGGCTTCTGGTGACCGACTTTGAGTATCTCCGTATCCCTCTGACCCGGCTTATGTATATGACGTTGCATTTGGTTTTTCCCTGTGTACTGTACTGTTTTACTACTCGCTATCACTTAACCCAGCCACCTCAAGGACTGGTGCTGTGATTAGAGTTCGGGGTTTTTCTGGTTACTTGTGTATCTACCTAAGCATATCATTTTACTTACGTGTACTAGCTTGACGTACACTCTCTGGTACTCCGTACTGTCCTGTTTCTATACCAGCCACCCTAAGGACTGGTTCCTATCTTCCTTGCCTACGTCCCTGCCTTATTGGTTCACTTCTAGCTGCTGCGTAACCCAGCCGACTATAAGGACTGGTATCGCATTTAGGGTTCCAGCCTCCTGTTTCGCCT
Source organism: Leptobrachium leishanense (assembly GCA_009667805.1). NCBI lineage: Eukaryota > Metazoa > Chordata > Amphibia > Anura > Megophryidae > Leptobrachium > Leptobrachium leishanense. Next base: position 55,191,032 of record CM019063.1, on the reverse strand, counting down.
TAGGGCTGACCGTAGCTACCTACGGGTACGTGTGTCCGCCTGACAGGGACAAAACATTTTTTAGATACATAAATGAGAAAAGAAAAGTAAAACAAGGATAAGTTAGATTAAAAACAAAGGAAGGAAGGTATGTAGAAGAGGATAAAAGTCTCGCTGACTGCCTCAATGAATATTTTTGTTCAGTCTTTGCAGAAGAAAAGGAAGGAAAGGGACCTCAGTTTGGAGGAAACACTAACGAGACAATTACATATCAGTTTACAGAGGAGGAGGTTCTACAGCAGCTGTCTAAAGTAAAGACAAATAAGTCAATGGGGCCTGATGGGATCCACCCTAAATTATTAAAAGAGCTCAGTGATGTAATAGCAAAACCGTTAACAGATTTATTTAACCAATCCTTGCTAACGGGAGTCGTCCCAGAAGACTGGAAATTAGCAAATGTTGTGCCCATTCACAAGAAGGGTAGTAGGGAGGAATCTGGGAACTATAGGCCAATTAGTTTTACGTCAGTAGTGGGGAAATTAATGGAAACCATGTTAAAGGAAAGGATTGTTGAACATCTAAAAACACATAGATTACAGGATCAGAAACAACATGGGTTTACCTCAGGGAGATCATGCCAAACTAATCTTATTGATTTTTTTGATTGGGTAACAAAAATAATAGACACAGGTGGTGCAGTAGACATTGCTTATTTAGATTTCAGTAAGGCTTTTGATACTGTTCCGCATAGAAGGCTTATCAATAAATTGCAATCTTTGAGCTTGGATTCCAATATTGTTGAATGGATTAGGCAGTGGCTGAGTGACAGGCAACAGAGGGTTGTGGTAAATGGAGTTTATTCGGCGCAAGGTCTTGTTACCAGTGGGTACCTCAGGGGTCAGTACTTGGACCCATTCTATTTAATATTTTTATTAGTGATATTGCAGAAGGTATTAATGGTAAAGTATGTCTTTTTGCTGATGACACAAAGATTTGCAACAGGGTTGAGGTTCCTGGAGGGATCAGCCAAATGACAAATGATTTAGGTAAACTAAAAAAATGGTCGGAGCTGTGGCAATTGAGTTTTAATGTGGATAAGTGCAAGATAATGCACCTGGGACTTAAAAACCCAAGGGCTGAATATAGAATATTTGATACAGTCCTAACCTCAACATCTGAGGAAAGGGATTTAGGGGTTATTATTTCAGAGGATCTAAAGGTAAGTAGTCAATGTAATAGAGCAGCAGGAAATGCTAGCAGAATGCTTGGTTGTGTAGGGAGAGGTATTAGCAGTAGGAAAAGGGAAGTGCTCATGCCACTGTACAGAGCACTGGTGAGACCTCACTTGGAGTACTGTGTGCAGTACTGGAGACCGTATCTCCAGAAGGATATAGACATCTTAGAGAGAGTTCAGAGAAGGGCTACTAAAATGGTGTACGGCTTGAAGGAGAAAAGTTACCAGGAAAGGCTTAATGATCTTAACATGTACAGCTTGGAAAAAAGACGAGACAGAGGAGATATGATAGAAACATTTAAATACGTAAAGGGAATCCACAAGGTAGAGGAAGGGAGTATATTTAAAAGGAAACAAAGTAGCAAAACAAGAGGACATAGTCTTAGATTAGAGGGGCAAAGGTTTAAAAGTAACATCAGAAAGCATTATTTTACTGAGAGGGTGGTAGATACATGGAACAGTCTTCCAGTTGAAGTGGTAGAGGCCAAAACAGTAATTGAATTTAAGCAGGCATGGGATAGGCATAAGGCTATCCTAAACAAAAGATAAATCCAGGTAAAGTATCCATGTAATTGGGCAGACTAGATGGGCAGAAAGGTTCTTATCTGCCGACATTTTTCTATGTTTCTATGTTTCTATGTTACAAGAGACCGGTTGCAGTGGAAACCTCCTTATTCTTTTACTTGAGAATGGATTAATTCACCCTCCCGGTCGAACTCGTTATTTGGTTTGGCCCAGTTCTTTTTCCTTTGTAGCAGACCTCTCCTTCCTTTTTCACCGTGAAGGCTTGTGAGTAAGATCCTGTACTTGGCAGTAGTATTCTGTTTCACTTTCCTCCCATTCCGAAGCATACTTTAGAGAAGCTCTCTCTACCCACTCCACTACTTTCAAGACACCTTTTATTTGCTGTTACTTTCTCAATAAAGTGAAGAAAATATATAGGACTTTGTGTGATTTCAAAAGGGGATGAGTTAAGCTATCTTACTTCAATAATATCCTGCATGTGACATTCACTTCTTGCATATGACCCTGGGTTTCCAGAATAGATTTAAATTACTGTGTTAAGTGATTGTGCTTCTGCAAAAACACTTAAAACCAGGATTTAGAAGTCATTTTTCATCGCTGAGTAATACCATACACAGATGAAGAACCACATAGGTTGTTCTTCATCGAGTACCTGCACATTATTGGCTCCTATTTAAAATTTAGGTGGTGTTAAAGTACAGTAACAAACAGCGACGTCCGAGACACAAGCAGCACGGTTGGAAATGAATCGAAAGAAAAAAATTAAGCAAAATTCTCAAAACGGTATGTTGTTCGGCTCCAGCGCTTATCTTCTTATCTCACCGACAACCTTGGAATAGGGCCCAGATTATATTTCAGGATTCTGCCAACTAATATATTATTTGGCTTCTATATGCCAATATTCAACTTTTAAAGCACACTCTACTCATCCTGAGCACTTTTGTCATGCCCCGGTCCACACCGCCATGCTGGGAGAGGTCCCCTACTCACCCGAGATCCCTCGTGGCACGTCGCTCCAAGTTCTGGGCCCGCAGGACGGAGAGGAAGAGCCAGAAGACGCCCCACGCCGCCAGCTGAATCCGAACTCTGAAAAGGAAAGTGCGCACGCGCGAGAACAAACCCTCCTATGTAGTGTAAAACCAGGTACTCTGGCGCCCTTTGTGCTGGCCGATTAAGGGTACTGCGTGACACCTGTTCTGGAGATCCTCGAATGCCTCCCATTGACCTACCAAAAATCCAGGTACCTCAACTCCACCCACAATATCCAGGTGAGAGGTATTTTCATGATTCCATGAACCCTATTTAAAACGCCTTCCTTCCCAGCACATTATCCAGGTTCTACTGTGCCTTCCGCCTCAGTTTTCCTAGTGTTCCTCGTATTCCTTGATCATGTATCTTCTGACCCTTCGACCCGGATTGTGCCACCGACTACGCCACCTTCTTCAACCCTCCGACCCGGATTGTGCCACCGACTACGCTGCCCTCTTCAACCTTCGACCCGGATTGTGCCACCGACTACGCCACCTTCTTCAACCCTTCGACCCGGATTGTGCCACCGACTACGCTGCCCTCTTCAACCCTTTGACCCGGATTGTGCCACCGACTACGCTGCCTTCTTCAACCTTCGACCCGGATTGTGCCACCGACTACGCCGCCTTCTTCAAACCCTTCGACCCGGATTGTGCCACCGACTACTTCGCCTTCTCCAACCCTTTTGACCCGGACTGTGCCAACGATTACGCCGCCTTCTACACCCTTCGACCCGGATTGTACCATTGACCACGCCATCATCCTCGTTATTATCCGTTGTTCTTTCTGGGACTTTGTTTACGAATTCCACTCCAACCTTTTGACTGTATTATTTTCTGGACTTCAGCTACTATTCATGGTTCACTAAAAGATTACTTAACTCTCCATCGTCTCCTGATTTCCTTATCTATAGCTTGCCATTGGGTTCCATACACACACTTCACAGGGGATCCAAACCCTGCATTACAGAAGAACCTGGATCATCATGGAACCCGCAAGCACAGCTCAAGTTCTTGCTATTCTCACCGAACAGATGGCCGCCCTAGCCAAGATGGTACAGAACCTACAGACCAGCCAAGAAACCTTACTCCATAGAGAGAGGAGTCGCGCCGAGGCCACGGCATTGCCTCCTTCACCCTCCGGTTCCGTCATTCAGCCGGCTGAACTCCTCGCTCCAGAACCCAGAGCCAATGCACCCGAACGGTTTTCCAGTGATCGCACAAGGTACCGCACCTTTATTACCGCCTGTGAACTTATGTTCTCTCTTTGTCCCCGTACTTATTGATCCGACTCCGTAAAAGTGCGTTCAGCCATTTCGTTGATGTCCGGGGCTCCACAGGACTGGGCCTTTCAACTCCTGCGTGAAGGGAGTCCTCTTCTATCCTCCTGGAATTCCTTCGTCCAAGCCATGAACCCTATATATGATGACCCTCTGCGTTCATCAACCGCATTATCCACCATTCGGCATCTACGACAAGGACGACAACCAGTGGAGGACTACATCTCCGAGTTTCAAGCTGTGGCCGCAGATACAGGCCTGAACGACGTAGGTCTTAGAGATCATTTCCGTCATGGCCTCTCTGATCAACTAGAGGACGAACTGGCCCGAATAGGGGTTCCCACAACACTGGACGCCATGATCCTGCGATCCCTAACCCTGGACCAACGTTTCAGAGAAAGACGTCAGGAAAGAATGGCCACCGCTCCTTCCTTACCTGTCCGGCGGTCTGAAACTCCATCCACGACCTCTGTCAGACCTCCCAACTCCACTCCTTCACCCTCCGAACCCATGGAGATTGGCTTAGCACGAGGTCCCGTGTCCCCTGCTGAATGAAGCAGACGACACACTCAAAACCTCTGCCTGTACTGCGGACAACCCGGTCACCTCTTGCGTGGCTGCCCTATACGACCACCGCTTCCTTCTGACGGAGGTAAGAACCATCCTTCCTTAATATCACTTCAATGTGTATTTGGTTCCGCCTCCGCTCATCTGACCATTCCTGTCATCCTGCAGTGGGGAGATAGAAGTGTGAACGTGTCCGCCATCATAGACTCCGGAGCTAGTAACAACTTCTTCGATCTCACCCTCGCTACCTCCCTAGCGGTTCCTACACGACTAAAGAAGAATCCCACGCCTTTACAAATGGTCGACGGAAGCACTCTACTTACCGGTCCCATCACCCATGAAACTACCCCTTTGTTGCTGCTCATCGGAACCAAACACCAGGAGCACCTCCAATGGGACATTGTACCTTCTCCTTTGTTCCCTTTGGTTTTAGGGCTTCCCTGGCTCCGCACCCATAACCCTTCCATCGACTGGTCCTCCAATACCGTCTCTTTTCCCTCTCATCATTGTCAACACTTCTGTATGAATGGGTATACCACCGAAAAGATCGGGTTTTCTACCTACCCAGCTTCTGAACTACCGGTCAAATATTCTGACTTCCAAGATGTGTTTGAGAAGAGAGGGGCCGACACGCTACCTCCACACAGAGAGTACGATTGCCCCATCGACCTCCTTCCAGGAGCACCCATACCCCATGGGCGCATTTACAACTTATCCGTTCCTGAATCTCAATCCTTGAAGGAGTATATTGAGGACGGACTCCAAAAAGGATTCATACGTCACTCCACTTCACCTGCCGGGGCCGGTATCTTCTTTGTTGGGAAAAGAGATGGTGGACTTCGACCATGCGTCGACTACAGAGCATTGAACGCAATCACGGTACGTAACCGTTACCCGTTACCACTGATTCCCGAGCTACTGGATCGAGTAAAGAACGCTTGTATCTTTACAAAGATTGATCTCCGCGGAGCCTATAATTTGGTGCGAATGAGACGAGGGGACGAGTGGAAGACCGCCTTCCGTTCTCGATACGGTCACTTTGAGTATCGCGTCATGCCATTCGGCTTGTGCAATGCCCCAGCTGCCTTTCAACACTTTCTCAATGACATCTTTCGTGACGTCCTGGATACCTTCCTGGTGATTTACTTGGATGATCTACTGATATTCTCCCGTTCTCTCCAAGAGCACGAACAACACGTCCGGCTCGTCCTGTCTCGCCTCCGTCAGCACAAATTATATGGAAATATTGAAAAAAGCACCTTCGAAACTCCATCCATCGAGTTTCTGGGATACATCCTATCACCAGGACACGTCGAGATGGATGAAGCCAAAGTCAAGGCCATCCTCGATTGGCCAACACCTAAAGACAAAAAGGCGGTCCAACAATTCATGGGGTTTGCCAATTTCTACCGACGTTTCATCCGATCATTTTCACACCTCAGCGCACCTATAACCTCGCTAACCAAAAAGGACGTGCGATTTCAATGGTCTACGGAGGCTCAACAGGCCTTCGAAAGACTTAAGAAGAGCTTCACTCAAGCACCCATTCTAAAACAGCCTGAGACTCACCTCCCATACTACTTAGAGACAGATGCCTCCGACATTGCCCTGGGAGCAATCTTATCCCAAAGATCCGGGGACAAGAAACTCCTGCATCCGGTAGCCTTTTATTCTAGACGCCTCAATTCTGCCGAACGAAATTATAACATAGGTGAGAAGGAACTGCTTGCGATAAAAAATGCTCTTGAGGAATGGAGACACCTTCTTGAAGGAGCGACACACCCTGTAACAGTTTTTACTGACCACCGCAACCTTGAATACCTCCGTACCGCCAAACGACTTCGACCCAGACAAGCCAGGTGGGCACTTTTCTTTTCTCGTTTCTCGCTACTCATCACATATCGACCTGGAAAGAGAAATGGAAAGGCGGATGCCCTCTCCTGTCAGTATGATTCTAGTATCCCCACTACCACGATTTCAAACGACACTATCCTGCCTAGTGGCTTTTTCTGTGCCACAAAAGACACCCTAATGGAACACATACGAAGGCACAGTCGACATCCACCAACTAACATCCAAGGACTCGTTCCCATCAAAGGATACCTGTATCACGAAAAGCAAATATATGCGCCTCCTGAGACCCGTCTACAAGTGCTACAACATGCACACGATATTCCAGCTGCCGGACATGGGGGTATTAAGAAAACCATAAACACCGTACAACGATACTTCTGGTGGCCATCAGTCAAGAAGGATGTTGCCGCCTTTGTTCTTTCCTCTCCTATCTGTGCACATAATAAACAACCACAAGCCCGCCCTGCCGGTCTTCTACAACCCTTGGCGCTTCCATTACATCCATGGAAAGACCTCTCGATGGATTTCATCGTGGACCTACCTCCCTCACGCCAGCACACAACTATCTTTGTAGTGGTGGACCGTTGCACCAAAATGGCCCACTTCATTCCAGCGATAGGCCTCCCTACCGCTGCCCATACGGCTACCCTCTTTATCAGAGAAATATTCCGACTGCATGGCAGCCCTCATTCCATCGTCTCAGACAGGGGATCCCAATTCACTTCTCGCTTCTGGTCTCAGATGTGTCGTAGCCTAAAAATTACTAGGTATCTCTCTTCTGCATTTCATCCCCAGAGCAACGGACAAACCGAACGGACGAACCAGACGTTGGAACAGTACCTTCGCTGTTACACCACACATCTCCAAGATGACTGGCTGGACATCTTACCACTCGCTGAGTTCGCCTATAATAACCAGGTACATTCGTCAACTCGTCTTTCTCCTTTTTATGCCAACTACGGATACCATCCCGATATTCTACCCGACATACCTCTGAACACTCCTGTTCCTGAAGTGTCAAACCGACTAAGGCCCTTACGTCTCCAACTACGAACATTACGCCAACAACTACAACTGGCTCAAGACAGCCAAAAAAGGTATGCAGACCGTAACCGAAGACCCGCTCCACAATACACACCCGGAGACAAGGTGTTGCTGTCCACTGCCCATCTTCGATTGGACTGCCCATCCAAGAAATTGGGGCCTCGCTTCATCGGCCCATTCCAGGTCCTCAAGATGGTCAACCCTGTGGCGGCCCATTTAAGCCTTCCTTCCTCCTACAGGATTCACCCTGTTTTCCATGTCTCCCTCCTAAAGCCTTGGCATGAAAATCCTTTTCCTGGACGACACACCGACCCGGTCACTCCCGTGTCTGTGTCCGGAGAGGAAGAGTTCGAGGTCTCGAAGATCCTGGATTCCCGACTTCGTTATGGCAAGCTGGAATACCTAGTCCACTGGAGAGGTTATGGTCCTGAAGATCGCTCCTGGGAACCTGGCGCCAATGTCCATGCTCCGGCTAAGGTTCGTGCCTTCCACCTTCGTTACCCCTCCAAGCCATCGGTGAGGCGCGCCCGGGGGTCGCGCCTTGGTGGGGGTCCTGTCATGCCCCGGTCCACACCGCCATGCTGGGAGAGGTCCCCTACTCACCCGAGATCCCTCGTGGCGCGTCGCTCCAAGTTCTGGGCCCGCAGGATGGAGAGGAAGAGCCAGGAGACGCCCCACGCCGCTGGCTGAATCCGAACTCTGAAAAGGAAAGTGCGCACTCGCGAGAACAAACCCTCCTATGTAGTGTAAAACCAGGTACTCTGGCGCCCTCGGCTGGCCGATTAAGGGTACTGCGTGACACCTGTTCTGGAGATCCTCGAATGCCTCCCATTGACCTACCAAAAATCCAGGTACCTCAACTCCACCCACAATATCCAGGTGAGAGGTATTTTCATGATTCCATGAACCCTATTTAAAACCGCCTTCCTTCCCAGCACATTATCCAGGTTCTACTGTGCCTTCCGCCTCAGTTTTCCTAGTGTTCCTCGTATTCCTTGATCATGTATCTTCTGACCCTTCGACCCGGATTGTGCCACCGACTACGCCACCTTCTTCAACCCTCCGACCCGGATTGTGCCACCGACTACGCTGCCCTCTTCAACCTTCGACCCGGATTGGGCCACCGACTACGCCACCTTCTTCAACCCTTCGATCCGGATTGTGCCACTGACTACGCTGCCCTCTTCAACCCGGATTGTGCCACCGACTACGCTGCCTTCTTCAAACCCTTCGACCCGGATTGTGCCACCGACTACTTCGCCTTCTCCAACCCTTTCGACCCAGACTGTGCCAACGATGACGCCGCCTTCTACACCCTTCGACCCGGATTGTACCATTGACCACGCTATCATCCTCGTTATTATCCGTTGTTCTTTCTGGGACTTTGTTTACGAATTCCACTCCAACCTTTTGACTATATTATTTTCTGGACTTCAGCTACTATTCATGGTTCACTAAAAGATTACTTATCTATAGCTTGCCATTGGGTTCCATACACACACTTCACAGGGGATCCAAACTCGGCATTACAACTTTACAGTTAAGACGTGGTCATTATGCGAGGAGTGCCCCCCTCACAGTTCCATCGATCTGGCAGAATCATTGGGTGAAGTGGAGGAGTTTCCTCCACCCCACCCTGCGTCAACAGCAGACAGTATTTTTGAATTTCGCAGCTACCAGTCTCCAGGTCAGTCACTAGTGATGCCAGCAACATGGAGAGCATGCCGACGTCACCCTCTCTGAGACCACCTGTTGTATCGATCGGTCTGACAGAGGCAGCCCATGGATCGGATCTGTGCATGCGCGTGCAACTCCAATCTGTCATTCTGAGCAGGTGCTATGGGGCTCGTGTATGCAAAAAGCGCAAGTCCTGTTGAGCAGTCCAGTTTGAGATGCCTACATTACACAAGTTGCATAGGAGAGCAAATTGCATGGAAAAGCTTCAGGGACTCCTGGGTTTGCGTGTCCCTTATTTGAAGAAGAGGAGGAGCAGCGTGCGGCGATGGACAAAAGTAAAATCACCTGAAATATAAATAAAAAAATAATTGGGCAGATGCTGTCAGCAGGATCCGCCCAATAATTTAATGGCAAAAAAGGAAACTCTATTTTCCTTTAAACCTGTATTTTTGTATTCCACTTTGTGTGTATGCATTGTGCTAAAAGCTTGTCCTGCCTTTACAAGGAAATGTTTCCCTATGATGAATGATTCAGTCAAAGAAACTGACAACAGTATTTTTCTCTTTTCTTTGTTAATGCTGGTTTTATGCCTGAAATAGTAGAATTCATTTCCGTACATCAAGAATAAGACATTTATTTTTACCACTGTATATGATTATTATTTTTATTTTTTTTGCCGCTGAGGTTGTAAGGCATAAGGACACGAGTAAATGTCGCAATCATTATGAAACGTTGAGAAATAGTGTAGGATGTGTTTGGGAAAAAGGTATGAAATATAAGAGATAAAAATATACGATTGAGAGTATGTGAGAATAAATTATTAATGTAACACAGAAAACATATTGTTGGTAATATCGCACTTGCAATACCAATTAGTGAGTCTTAATGTGTTAGAGGTTCTATTTCAGGGACGTGCAGTCAGGGGTGGCAGGGGAGGCAGAGCCCTGTGCTCATTTTGCTGTAATGACGTGTGTATATTTAAACTGTAAATAAAATGTTATACTCACCTGCTCCACGCTTCCTCGCTGTGCTTCTCTGTCCTCCGCTTTTATTTTCCCTGCACTTTCAGTTTGCCGGCTGCTTGTGTGTGTGTGTGATTCACTACACAGACAGCAGGGGCAGCACTGAGCCAGCCTAGCCTACGCAATTTGCGCAGCTGAATGCTACACTAATTGCGTAGCTGAAGCTGACTTCCTGGTTCTACGCTTTTCAGTGCCTCCAGAGGCACTGTGAGCAATTGAAAGCTTGAGCCAATGGGAAAGCTCCATTGGTCTCAAGCACTTATTTTGTTTTAAAAAACGCCTCCCCATGGGAGGCAGAGCTCCCCATGGATTGATTGACGCAGGACAGTCATGTGACTGTCCTCGTCAGTCGTGGGGGGCAGGCAGAGCTCAGCAATCAGCATGTGTGTAAGTGCATGCTCTTAGAAGTAAAAACCTATATGCAAACTTTATTTTAAAGAGTTGTAATAGTGCCCTCTATTAGTCAGTATTGTAAGTGCATTCTCTTAGAACTGTAAAAAAAATGCAAACTTTTCTTTATAAATAGTGTAACTCTATTCTCCTATATAACGACAATCAAATGCGTAAATTGCGATTGCGTAACCCTGTGTATATCTGGTTCTAATACTAGCCAGTGCCTCACCAGCCACTGACCTCACCGCACATCACTGTTCTATTGGTACGACAACATATAACGGGTATCAGTGCCGTTTCATTCAGTAATCGTTCCTCACTTTGGTCAGAGCAGTCTCAGTAGAGTGCTGGGAGCGAAAGCTGGATTGGTGCGGATCAAGTAGGGAGTTAGCAGCGAGAAAACCGTTGAACTTGACATAGATAAGGCATTCTAAGATTTTGGAGGCAAAGGGAAGCAAAGAGATGGGACGGTAGTTTGAATGGGCGGTAGGATCAAGAGCTGGCTTCTTCAGAATGAGGTGATCAGAGTTACACCTGTACCGCTTCCTGCTTGCATTCCTCTATTGGATTCCCTATCTTTCTGATGCCGGCTCTGCTTCTGACTCGGTTACCTGTGTTCTATGCCTGACTTAACCCTTCAGGGCCTGGACTGATCATCTGGCTATCAAACCCAGCTCTGTTTCGACTATGTCTCGCTGACCAAGGGTGGTAAGAGGTCCCATCTTGACCTGCCATTGGGTACCACTTCATCAATACCATGTCCCCTCTAACCAGATGTGAGAGAATCCTTCCTACAAATGTGCAATTAGTTTGCAACCATCGCTGTGATCACTCTTTTAAGGAAGACACAATCATGGTTCCCTCATCTTCTCATATTGATGATGAAATATCCCACAGATCTTATGAGATTTCCTTCTTTAGTCTCAGATCCAGGGGGTCTACATCTACAATCTCATTCTTCACTTCACCTCTCCTTGACTCTTTGATGTTAGTGTGGAAGGACAGGAGGTCTAGATAAAATAATGTATTTATTGTGCAGCCGGAGTTTTCCAACAGTAACTTTTTATCTTCTAATGGTATCGAAATTATCGCAATTTACAGTTTACAAAATGCGATCACTGAACCCAATTTACATTTTATGCAATAATTTACTAGGAATGTGCATGGCTGGAAAATTTGTTTCGTTACGTTTTTAAATAATTTCATTTTTGGAATTTCGCAACTAATTTCGTTACGTATTTCATTTAGTTTTGATCGATTTGAAATTTTTGAATCGATTTGAAATTTTGAATATTCGAATTTCAGATATCAATTCGATAGTTTATATCAATTCGAATTTTGGATCACTAGATAAGGCTGGGGTCAGACGAGCGCAGTGGTAACGTCCGTGTTGCTGCACATAAGTACGTCCGTGATAGCATACAATTGTGTTAAATGGAGCCCCACACACAAAGTACGTGCGCACAGAAGTGCGGGGGCTGACGGACGCTGCAAACGGACGCAGGTTAGGCAAGAACGTAATACTGCTAGAACGGACGTGCGGAGTGCGCCACGTCCACAACGTCCGCATAGCTTTGTGTGTGAGTGATGGAGCATGGTCAGACGGACTGCATTTATACGTCCAGCATTTTTGAGGGACAGAATGTTTTTTCATTGTAATTTATTTTTCCCTCCTACATCCGTCAAAAAATAACTTCAGTGAAAAAACGGACTGTGTGACCACTACTGCGTCATCCGTACTGACGATGTCCGTACTGCACGGACGTACAGTCCGTAGAAATCACGCTCGTCTGACCCTAGCCTTAAACCCCAATTAATCAAATTTTGCTGTTAAAAGAAAAGCTAGGGTTAAATTTTAAGCTGTGTCACAGATTTAGTATTTGAGTCAATTTAAACAGTGAAACAAATTTAGTTTGTTTCATAAAGTCCTTTTGCTGACTATTACTTGTATTGTAAGTTAAGATCAATTCGATAGTTGATATCAATTTGATAGTTCATTTCAAATTCGATAGCTTGATATCAATTATTCCAATTTTTCTTTTATGATGACAGTGTAAAACTAAATAAATTCGTTATATACCATTTTGTTTCATTTCGAATTCGTATCATATCGATTCGGTATTCGGAAGTACTTCCAAAATACGAATTATCAAATTTCGTTACAAATTCTGAATTTGTCCGAAACGAATGCACATCTCTATAATTCATCTTAAATTAACACAATCCAATGTCTGAATCCATTGCATTAATCATGTGGTATCGAGTTCAGGTACAACGCCGGGCTATAATATAATATTTAAGAAACAACACTTATTAAATTGTTTTCCTACTGTATTTTCTGTCCATAGACCTTTAAATGGAAAGTATTCTGGATTACACCGTGTGAATTCATGAGAAAAACTCCTAAACATTTCAAAGTAATTCTCCTAAAACTAAACCTGAATGAGATGTAAAAGGAACGAACGTCTGATGAACAAGAACAATTTATTGCTAGTTTTTACATGACACATAGAATAAAGTGTCGGCTACTGCTGTGGATCCAAAAGAAGGCAAAAAACCCAGTCTTAAACACCCTCCGAATATGCAAGATACTGGGAAAAAATTCCTTCTTGACCCCAGAATGGCGGTCAGATTTCTCCTTGGATCGAGTATCTTTTCCCCGCATATTAAATATTATTGTTCTTGTTGTTCCATTTGAGGTGTTGGGGTCCAGGGCTGCTGCTGTATGTTTGTAATCCCTTCGATACAGTACGCTCAGGTCTTAAGGCGTCCATCAGCCATCCATTGGAAGTTGTTAAATATTCCTTGATGTTCCTCAGGTAGGCCCTGCTCCTCTGGCAGTGTGAAAACTGGAGGCATGAGTCCCAAAATATCTATTAATTAGATGGAGGAAGCATGAGATTGGCAACTTACCCATATCAGAATGGAGATGGATTCTAGAGACTTCTCAGAGGGAAAAGTCGCGTTCTTCAATACAATGGCGGCTCTCTGATTGCAGCATGGTGTAGCTGATGTCAGCATGGTGTAGATGGCGATGCCGAGGCTCCACCAGTCAACGTCTCGGGTGTATTCCTCTCGATGGAGCATTTCTGGAGTAGGTCAGAGTTCCCAAAAAGGACTTGGCTTTGTGTCCATATCTAATTCCTTAAAGAAATAAGAGACACTCGGATTAAAACTGAAAGTCGTGGACTTGTCCACTAATAGCAAAACTCTGGGAACTCGTGTTGTATTGTGAGGGGTTTATTTATTGTCCGGACATGGGTTCACACAGCTCATTATGTCCTTACATACGTACATTCATCCACTCAACAACTGACGCCTTCATTCACTCGCTCATTTATAAAGATATTTTAGATATAAATGTGTTTACCGGGTTTGCTTCGGCCAAAGTCTGTTATTTTGCCGTAACCTTCTTTGTCTACCAAGATGTTATCCAGCCTCAGGTCTCTGATTAAAATACAAAAAAAGAGTCCGTATTCGTTATTTTGTATTAATAAGGGGTACGGGGTCAGGGGGGTTCCTCTGAGTTTTTAAGGGAAAGCTTAAAGAAAGGATAAGTATATTTAGCTCCTTCACTGCTGAGCCATTTCACACCTCTGTGCTGAGCTCATTTTTACCGGTTTCGCTCATCATGTTTAAACGCGATTTGAAGTCACGTTTTATTATACAACCCAGATATATTATATATCGTTCTTTCCGGCAGACTCGGCAGATTCATAATATATCATTATTATATGTATACGTCATGTCCTGTCTGTATATTATAACAAAAAATGCAATAAAATTCGAATTTCTAATCCTCTACAATGTGTAAAGTAGACATGTGCACAGCACAAAATTTCGTTTTGAACTAATGGATTAGTCCTAAAATGCAATTTATTTAGTTGCTAAAGAAATTCGTTTTCAGTTCTTTAGTATGAAAACTAATTTCGTTCATCCGAAAACCAGTGGATACAATTACTATTGTAGTGGTGGCTCCTCAGAGGGCTGAGATCGCTGCTTGTTACAGTATCTCTCACTCTCAGCACAATGTGGGCCATATTACAATGTTGGTGCTAACTTAACCAGAGCTGTTGTAACCTTCCAGAGCCATTCTAGCCTATGGAGGTTTTCAGTTTGCAACAGCTCTGGTTAAGTTAGCACCAACATTGTAATACTGCCCCGTGTCAGGCAAAGCTGTTACAATAATGACTGCTGCTCATCACAGCGCTCAGAGTTTCTGTAAAACTAGTAAATAATATTTTTATATATAAGAGGTTAGAACAATATTATTTCCTTGTTTTACTGAAACTCTGAGCACTGTTACAGTCAGTTACTGTAACAGCTGAGTCTGATACATTGTACTGAGAGATAATGTAACAAGCAGCCGATCTCAGCGCTCACAGCCACTGGATTTAAAGAAAAGGCTCCTCTCTGTATAATGTTTAGAACATCCTCCTGCATTAATTAATACCCCTCTTTGTATAATGTAGATAACATCCTACTGCATTAATGTCCCTCTCTGTATAGAAAATTCTCCTCAATTTATACCTTTCTCTGTATAATGTATATAACATCCTCCTGCATTAATACCCCTCTCTGTATAATGTATAGAACATACTCCTGCATTAATTAATGCCACTCTCTGTATAGAACATCCTACTGCATTGGCATGTGGAGGGTGCAGAACTTCGGATGTTGCGATGTTGCGATCTTCATTGCTGGTCTCCTTCACTCATCAATGTAATATCACAAAAAGGACTGAAACTAAAATGTAGTGCATTTTATTTTAGTTTCTTTCGTTTTTTGTACTGAGCAGTTTCGTTTCTCTTGAGTCATACTAAAACTAAATTATCCCAAAATTCGGACTAAATCGTTTTAGTACTAAAACGAATGCACATGTCTAGTGTAAAGTGTTTTTATTTCACATTTTATCACTTTGAGTGTTTGCGGTTATATTTTCTATGGGGTGCGCTTATACAAAAATTAGAAATGGGGACTTGTTACATTTTTTGAGGGGGAATTACATGATTTTTTAGCTAATGCACCCCATAGAAAAAATCGTTAGTGCAGCATCGTTGTTCACATTATAATTGAAATGGGAACAATATTGCTGCATTATTAAAACAAAAAAAAACAAAAAAAACAGCTTTTTAATTTTGTTGTTTACATTTTATATGGTCATGTTTAGTATCGTTGGGAAGGCCATGCTCTCGCCGTTCCAATGATACAAACATTAACCCCTAGCTGTCACGGATCGGGAGATAGGGGGTTCCAATGAACCCCCTATGTCCCCCATAAGTGGCAGCTAGGGGTTAATTGCATAACTGACGCCATCGCACTATGCGTGATGATGCCAGTCGTCAGGGGGATATCCTAGAAGCTTGGCCGACATCCAAGATGTCGGCCAGCTCCGGGAGAGGACCATGATACGGTGCCTGTTGGCGCCGTATCACGATCCAGCCCCCTAGGGGTTAAAGACAGCCGCAGGCTGTGCCCTTCCAAACGGTGCCTGCCTTTTCCTGGTGGCCCACACGGATGGGGAGGGAGAGAGGTCCAAAGAACTTCCCCCCCTCCCCTTCAGGCACCTTCTCCACACTGGCGGGGGGGTACCTGTAATAGACGTCATCGCGCAGGCGTCCCGGAGCCCGCCTGGGTCCTGGAGGCTGGGCTGACATCAAGGATGTCAGCCCGCACCGGGGGCCACCAGGATCGGCCGATCACCGCTGCAAAGGGAGGACGCTCTCAGCACGTCCTCCGCAGCGAAGGGTGCAGGACGCTGAGCACGTCCTCCGCATGGAAGGGGTTAAGTGCCATTTTTCTGGCCATCTTACCTGTGGATGATTTTGTTTTTATGTAAGTATTCCAGGCCAAGTGTGACACATGTAGCATAAAACCTGTGAAAACACAATAGGGGTTATTCAGAGAGAGATGATCTGGCCCGAAATTGCACTGAACAGTGAATTTCCCTGTATGGTGCAATTTCGTGGCCATTCGGTTATTCAGAGAGCAGGCAGTTGGCAAAATATTGGTGAATTGTCAGCGAAATTCGGTGCCTGTTCGACGGCAGTATAATCCCCATAGAGAAGCAATGGTTAATCTATTCAGAGACACCGAACAGCAGTGAAATGTCAGTGAAATGCCCTGCTGTTCGGTGTTTTCATTTGGCAGGTTTAATCAGGCGAATCCCATAGGCTTCAATGTTAAACAAATTCCCGTTTTTATTCAATATCTAATAAACCATTTATTCTTTTAATCTGCAGCAAAAAGTCTCTTGATTTTTATGATTTTTATGGAATTTTCAAGTATTTTTTCGCCAAAACACTATTTTGTTTTTTTTTAAATAGTGTTTGTTTGCTTTTTCTGTATCAGACCTTTTTATAATTATTCATAGGACCTTATATGTTAATTCCAGACATTTTCGTCCAGTAGTTTCAAATTTGTCAGTTTCAATCACTTTGGTTTTTTTACCCGTCTGGTGGCTTGTTGACTTTTTTCTGTGGCTGGTCGGTGCTGTGCTCCACAGTTCGTCGATTGTGTTTGGTAGTTTTCCAGCATGTTTGCAACGGCTGTCCAGCGGGTTGGCGGTAGCAGGTTTGCAGTGGGTTTGCGGCTGCGGGTGGTGGGTTTGTGGCAGCTGTCTGGCGGGTTGGCGGTCGACAGCCAGGGGGTTTGTGGCAGGTTGGCGAAGGCGTTAGGTAGCTGATTTGCTGCACTTTGGGGACCCTGCAGTGAATCCTGAATTCTCCACAGGGTCAGCGAATCGAACTCACCATAGTGAGGGGAATCAGAGAGCACCCTATACCTCACATGGGGAGCGCAAAGTGAAAGCACAGAGTAACTAGCTTTAGGATCACTTGGTCTAACGCTAGTTAATAAGAGCTGGCGCTAACGAAAAAGTTACCACCAGCTCAGAGGTGCAGGTAACGGATTCTGCAGCTCAACCCACCCAAAAAACAAATACTCACCTCTCAGTCCGTGGCGAGAACTGCGGCCTGATCCGCTGCTTCTGGCCGCCAGGAGCAGAGTGAGACTGGGGGAAGAAAGTCCTCTGTCTCAATCCGCGATCACTCCGCAGACCAGCAGGATCTCGCGAGAGGCCATGTGACCTGGCAGCACGATCCTCCATGGAGTCCTATGGACACCATAGAGGGGATGATGGGGATGACGCTTTAGCACTGCCCTTAGCATCCGCGAGCTTAGTGATCGTTAAGGGGCAGACTGCCGAACTCGACGCCTGCCCCGCGATCTGCTGGGGAAACCGGGACACTAAGGGGAAATTAGCTCAGGGCAGCTGATAGTGCCCTTAATGTGCAAAATATGATTAGTAAAACCTGCACTTTTACATTAAACTCTGAACTCGCAATTCCATCACTGTAAAATACCCTAATATATAGTATATGCTGAACTCGCACGTTGCACAAAGTACAAATCCCCTATTGTACATTACACTCAAATCTGCTTTTCTGTAATGGAAAAGGCCCATAGCATAGGTCCGTCTGCAACTCGCACTTTGCGTAAAGTGAAATCGCATATTCTGCAAGCGGAAGCCCGCAGCGCGTAGTCTGTTCTCCAAACATAACTCCGTAAAGAAAGAACGCAGATTTTACAGTTTGAGACTTGTACTTTGCCTACGTGCAAACTACTGCAGCCAATGAGTGGGCTCCTCAGGTCTAAAGACTCCTCATTGGCTATATTGAAATTCCTAGCAAGGCATGTTTTTGGATATCATTCCTTGTTAAGTAGCACTAAATCTATCAGCATTTCTTGCTGATTGAAAACCAGGTTTGGAAAGGTGACCCGTTTCCACCAGTTACAGCCGTGCCCCCTGGTGGTGGGAGCGATCTAGGCCAGGTCTTCCCTATCTGGGTCTTCCTGTACTATTCAGGTCTGGGATCACATGTCCAAATTGCCCAGACATGTTCCCTATTTAAACCCTAGCAGCACAGAGCTCATTGTTCTGGCATGAGTTCTAGTTCCTGTGTCCTGTTCCCTGGGTTCAGGTTCTTGTTTCCTGTGTTGCCGCATTCTTGCTTATGTATCTTGGATTTTCTGGTTTATTGATTTTGGCTTTCCTGACTATTCTGTTGTACTGTATGCTCCCTGCACTCTGTATATTTGATCTCTTGTGTACCGAACTCTGCTTGTCTGACATTCCCTCCTGGCTCTTGATTCTTGGCTCCATATGTTTCTCGTTCTGTGTATTCCTAGTAGCTGTAGATCTGTGCCAGCGAGGCCAATATAAGGACCTTGTTCTATTCAGGGTTCCCTGTCTTGCTATATCTTGTTTAACCTTTGCCCTTCCTGTTCTTCTATCTCTGTTGTTCTTTGTGAGGTTTCCATAGATAGACCATTTAAGGATCTTTCCCCAGTGTTTAGGGATTCCTTTATATGAAAAATGATACCCAGCTTAGGCGATTGAATTACACATGAAGAAAGAGTCCCACAGTCACCATAACTCCACCAGGTAACACTCTGCATGACTTGCACAACCCAGAGTGTTCTGGACACCAGTGAACGCACAAGAGTGATCACTTCCTAGATCTCCTGTTTAAGTCAATAGAAGGTTGGACTTCCTGGGAGAGGATTAGCTGGTTTATGTCACATCCTGCCAAAAAGCACATGGTCAGATGTTGCCATCTTTGGTAGACAAAAGGATGTTTTGCTCTTTAGTGACAACCCATTGGTGGCCACGACCGTTACATGATTGGGGGATTAGTCACTTAACATTGTCCATTGAAGTATATACCTTCACAGAAATTCATATCCATAACAAGGTGGTTACAGGGGGGAGTAGGACCTTGGCTAAGATAGGGTTAATTGGGGGGTATTTATTATTTAGCGGTTTACTTTTAAGTGGTGGTAGGGGTTACATTACACTTTGCAGGGTTAATAATAAATCCTGGGGACCCCCCTTTGCTATTATCCCCGTGGGGGTTTTAAATGTAGAGTGAGTGGGCTGTGCTGGGACTTACCCATTTTCTGTATTACCTCCTTACCTGCCGGCTATGGGTTGCCAGCAACACAATGAGTTGGGGATTCAGGCAGGATCGGGTAGCATTGGGGCTGCGACATTATACAATCCCAGCCTCGGGAGGGGGCAGATTCTGGCTGGCACAGCTGGAACACCCCATAGCAAAGTTTAGGATCATGTGTCGAAGCGAATTGGTCACATGTGTGATCCAGGCCTTCAGTGAATCCAGCCAGATGCCTCGCATCCATAGCGGGCACTTCATGCCCCTATAGAATCTTCCATACATCCTGCCTTAAGACACGGATCCCCAGCTGATTCAGAGTGAAGCTCCAGGAGATGGCGACATATAAATTAATACAGTGAAATCTAGATTGGGAATTTTCCCAATGATGCTTTCCTGTAGTATTAACCCCTTCACTACCGATATCGCGATATCTCGGGCTTCAAAGGCACCATCTGGTGCCCCGATATCTTGATAAGCTGACCTGCAGCCAAAAAGCAAATTAAATTTGTTTGCTTTTGGGCTGCAGAAGGTGCCCACAAAGATTTAGCCCTGTGGGCATAATGCCCAAAGAGCTAAAACTGTAAAATCAGTTGCTAAAAGCTCTGAAATATCAGACATTCAGCAGCCGATGCAGGGGAAAAAAGAAAAAAATAGACCAGCCGCTCAAACCTCTAAATCAATTTGGCAGTAGATGGCACCACCTACTGGCCTTAATAGGTTATTTACAGTAAGAAATACAATGGGTAAAAACTCAAATATACTTTAAAATTAATTTAAAATGATTTTACAAAAAAGCACCGGTTTCTCACAATGTTTTTTGGAAAATCACTTGGTAGTGAAGGGGTTAATGAAAAATGACTTTCCCAAAAAAATATAATATTAATAATAATAATAACAGGGCTCAAAATTTCCACTCGCCTACTCGCATTTGGCAAGTGGAAATTAAGTGGAAATGCACACATGCAGGCAGAACAATAAATTATTTTGTGCTGCGTATTCCAGCAGTGCCACGGTGCAGCCCCCCCTTCCCCAGGAATGCACGGTAGCAGGGATCAGCTGCCTAACCTGAACAAGCTAGTCTCTGTCACTGGCAGGGGATGGAGAGGAGCTTCCCTGCCTCCTCGCTCTGCTCAGACAGGGGTCTGATCACTGGGGATACATGTATCTGGGGTATGATGTCTGGGTATACATGTATCTGAGGTCTGATGTCTGGGTATTAATGTTATTTTTGTAACTTTTTTCTAAAAACCATAAACAGTTTATTTTGATAAGATAATTTAAGGGTGTGTGTTTAGGGGCAGAGTTAAGGGCTGGGTAGGGGTAAGATGGAGCAACTGGTGGAGAGTAACTTTTATGGCCTGGTTAGTAGGGATGAGCTGTTCGGATTCGGATGGTTCAGAGTTCGACCCGAACTTTGGCAGTTCAAAAGTTCGCGAATTTCGAACTTTTTGGGTGTGTTCGGTTCGAGTTCGAAAAAAAAAAAAATTTGAAAAAAGTATAGAAAATGCTTAAAAAAATACAAAAAAAATCTAGAAATAAAGAGACTCTTTACTGCAGAATATTATAAGCAACGGTTTATTAGATATTGAATTAAAAACTAATGTGTACGTGGAAAGATTATCAACTCTAAATGACCTCTGTTCACAAACGCGCATAACACCAGGTGTTTTTAGTCTGGTAATCAATTTGATACATTGTACACCATACTGAGGGTGGGGTGGTGTCTGCTTCTGATTGAGATTTGAGAATTAATTTCCCTAAAACATCCTAATATGCTGCATTTAACCCTTTCGCTGCTGAGGCTTTTCACACCTCTGTGCTGAGGTCATTTTTACTGCTTTCGCTCATCATGTTTAACCACGTTTTGTAGCCATATTTTGATATATGACCAGACATATTATATATCGTTCTTTCCGGCAGACTTGGCAGATTCATAATATGTCATTATTATATGTATACGTTATGTCATGTCTGTATATTATAACAAAAAATGCAATACAATTAGAATTTTCAATAATTTATTATGTGTAAAGTGTTTTTTTTTCACATTTTAACATGCGATCGTTTGCGGTTATATTTGTATGGGGTGCGCTTGTTAAAAAATTAGAAATGGGTTCTCGTTACATTTTTTTTGGGGGAAAATTTCGCTTTTTTTAACAAACGCACCGCATACAAAAATCGTTAGTGCAGCATTATTGTTCACATTATAATTGAAATGGGAACAATATTGCTGCATTAACAAAACAAAAACAAAAAAAAACTTGTTTATTTTTTTTAGATTTTTTTTAAAATATATTATTTTTTTAAAAAAAAACATTTTTCATGCTCATGTTTGGTATCCTTGGAAAGGCCATGCTCTGGCCGATTCAACGATATCAAACATTAACCCCTAGCTGCCACGGATCGGGAGATAGGGGTTCATTGGAACCCCTATCTCCACCATTGGTGGCAGCTAGGGTTAACTCCAGGACTGGCGTCATCGTGCTATGCACGATGACGCCAGTCCTCAGGGGGAGTTGCTGGAGGCTTGGCCGACATTCAAGATATCGGCCAGCTCCAGGAGGACAGGGTTATTCAGAGAAAGGTGAAACTCAGGAGAATGACTGGAGAATGGAAAATTCTAGGTCAAAATAGCCGAACCAGAAAAATTTTCCCATTTATCTCACTTTCCAAATTGGCTATTTGGTCTAGATTGTTCTCTTCTCCTGCCAGTTCTCCTGGCTTTCACCTCTCTCTCAGGGTTGTTCAGAGAAACGTGAAAACCAGGAGAATGGCAGGAAAAGAGAACAATCTGGACCAAATAGCCTATTTGGAAAGTGAGATAAGGCTAGGGTCAGACTAACGCATTTTTCGCAGCGACCGTCAAAAAGTGCTTCCTAAAGCATTGCCGTATTTTTTCACGGAATGCGCGAAAACAGTCATACGATGCGCATTTTTGTGCGTGATTTTTTACGGATCCAAACAAGGAAACTTTGGGTGTCTGGACGTTATGTTGGCTAGACATGAGCAGGGTCTGACGTCTCCAAATCAGGCACACATGCCGCTAGTGGACGCAGCGCACTCTGTACGTCCGTACTAGCTGTTCTGCGTTCTCAAAAAAATGCGTTAATTTTCCACTTGCGTTGCGCAGCCGGACTTTCGTGCAACCGTACTTCGTATATTGGCCGTCATTGCCCGTCATTTCCTGCTAGTGCGGCCGTGATTAAGTGCGCCTAAATGCACGTTAAAAATTCGCTAGTCTGACCCTAGCCTAAATGGGAGAATTTTTCTGGTTTGGCTATTTTGACCTAGAATTTTCCATTCTCCAGTCATTCTCCTGCTCTTCACCGCTCTCTGAATAACCCTGTCAGGGTTATTCAGAGAAAGGTGAAACTCAGGAGAATGACTGGAGAATGGAAAATTCTAGGCCAAAATAGCCAAACCAGAAAAATTCTCCCATTTATCTCACTTTCCAAATCGGCTATTTGGTCTAGAATTTTCCATTCTCCAGTCATTCTCCTGCTTTTCACCGCCAAAAAAATCAGTAAACTTTTCTGCGTGTCTGAAAATGTCTCCTCTTTTCATACAGACTGCCGCCCCAAGCAGTTGTTTATGGATAGATTAAAGGAAAAGCATTTACCGTCATTTGAAATGTCATTTTTTGATTTTTACATATTTCTATACATCCTAGAAATCCCCACTTCACGGGCAGGTTATGGGGACCTCCTAGGCACGATATTTGAAGGAATTTTTCGTTTTTATTTTTAACCCTTATTCATGGAAAACTCACTGTCCTTTAAAAACGTTTTTTTTTAAACTTTTTGTCTTGTTTCCTGTCCCCAACGCACTACCAGACCCCCATACACCTTTTATGGCAAATATCTAGCATATATGCCCTTGGAGGGCGCTCTAAAAACCGAATTTTCAGCCCCATTGACTTGCATTGAGTTCGAGTTCGGGTTCGGGTACGGACCCGAACATTTGGAAAGTTCGGGTTCGGCTTCGAACCGAACTCGGGGAGTGTTCGGCTCACCCCTACTGGTTAGTAGCTTGGAACTTGAAATTTTGAGCCCTGATAATAATAATTTAAAAAATTGCTGGTTCCTGACAGTGTTTTTTTTTTTTTAAATCACTTGGTAGTGAAGAGGTTAATTTTAGGCTAGTGCACCGATTTTTTTTTCGGTTCGATTCGGTTTGATTTTTCGGATTTTTAAACTTTTCGATTCCTCTCGTTTTGACCGATTTCTGTTTCGATTCGGTTCGCCTCGACTCGTTTTTCGTGTACATATTTTTCGGAATATCGACCATTTTTCGTATTTTTGTGTCACTTTGCTCGTTTTTTGTATCGACTTTTCGTAACTTCGGAAATTTTCGTTTTTTCGGAACGTCTGTTCTCCTCGTTTAAAAGCAATAAATTTCGATTTGACACATTTCAAGTCCATTCGAAAAATCCGAAAATATTTCGTTTCGGCTCGGAAAACTTTTCGGATCTGCCATTTTCGGATCTAAAAATTTTCGGAAATTCGGCCGCATCCGAAAACACGAATCGGGAAATTTCGTGAAAATTCCAAAATTCCGAAACCCGAAACGCACATCCCTAGTTAATTTATATAATTCAAAATTCTTCTGAAATCGACATTTGAAATTTAATGTGCCATCGCGTCTTGGATGTGAAATACTGATTATCTTTTTTATTTTTCACGAGTATTCTTTGTAGAATTATCCACATTCCGTTTCATTCCCGTAGTTCTATTTTTTTTTTCTCGATCTCATAATAGCTTTGCATTAAATTAAGATATATGTTAGAAAAGAGCCTAAAGCAACCCGTGCTCAAGAGATGATGCTATAAGGGAAGCAAAATGTGATTATAATTTCATTACATATTATACCTATTTTTTATTATACTCATTATGTATAAATTCACATCCAGAGGGATTTTATAATAACTTGTTCATGAATAGGGGAATTGCATTTCTTTTTTTTTTAAGTCATCCTATTTATAGTTGAGCTGTGGGTAGTGCTGCGGAGTTCATATTTCACATTATTGCCATTGTGTGCGCAGCTCTAGTATTATTGTAGCTATAGCGCCATTGGAGATCTTCACCACTTTAAATAAGTTTGGTAATAAAAAAACCTATAACGACATATCAATGACACTCAGGAGCCGAAGAGTACATTTTTTCTTCACTGTGAATTATTCAAACCATTGAAAAACATATGTTTTAACCACAAAGTGACCAGGCGATTTTACCATTGTCTGTCCACTGCTGTCTTTACCTTTCTGCACTGTTTCTGTTTAGCTCTAATTTAACTCTAATTCGTTTATGGAACCCACACATATTATATACTGTTTTTCTCACCATTAAATGGACTTTCTAAAGATACCATTATTTACGTCATATCCTATAATTTACTATCAGGGTTATTCAGAGAGTGTGAAAAGCAGGAGAATGACTGGAGAATGAAAAATTCTAGGTCAAAATAGCCGATTTGGAAAGTGAGATGAAAGGGAGAATTTTTCTGGTTTGGCTATTTTGACCTAGAATTTTTCATTCTCCAGTCATTCTCCTGCTTTTCACGCTTTCTGAGAAACCCTGATAAAAAAAATTATGCAGTATGAAGGAAAAAAATACACTTTTTCTAACTTTGAGCCCCAAAATCTACAACCGCCAAAAAAGACCCCGGCTAAATAGTTTCAAAATTTTGTCACGAGTTTAGAAATACCTTGGGCTAAATTACAATCTTCGCGTAAACGTTTGCGCCGGCGCAAAAAAACATTAACGCGAGGGGTAAAACCCTTTGTGCCGAATGCCGTATTACATAGTCAGCGCAACAAGCGCGCATAATTGTCTACCGCGGGTAATTCCAGCGGTGATTTGCACGCGCAAACGCTTGGTGCAAAAATTCCTGCGTTGTGCGAGTGTTTTTGCGCATAGATTGTAATATAGCCCCTAATGTTTACATGTTTTTGCTTTTTAACCCCTTCAGTGCTGAGCCATTTCACCACTATGTGCTGAGCTCATTTTGACCGTTTAATGCTCATCATGTTTAACCCCTTAAGGACGGGAGTAATTTTACAACTTCGGCGCTGTTTCGGAAGTAGAAGTTTGCTGAGCTCATTTTGACCGTTTTTAAGTCACATATTATTATACCACCCAGACAAATTATATATCGTTCTTTCCAGCAGACTCGGCAGATTAATAATATATCATTATTATATGTATATGCCATGCCCTGCCAAAATGCTATAACAAAAAATGTAAAAAAAAGTAAATAAATGTGAATTTTCAATAAAATTTCAATCTTCCACAGTGTGTAAAGTGGGTTTTTTAAAAAATTTATTATCCGAGGCTCTGCGGTTATATTCTATGTGGTAGATTTGTTAAAAAAATTAGAACGGGGAACCCATTTTTTTTTGGGGAGAAATTGAGTGATTTTAGCTAAACCCCCCCCAAAAAAAATCATTAGTGAAGCATCATTGTTCACATTATAATTGAAATGTTAACAATAGTGCTGCATTAAAAAAAAAAAACGTATTTATTTTTTTATTATTTAATTTATTATTTTTTTATTATTTTTATTTTTACTTTTTTTAAACTTTTATTTTACTTACTAGTTGTAAAGCCTGCCCAGAGGGCAGTCTATTGTGGATATACTGCCCCTGCTCATGTATACTGCCCCAGCTCGTGGATACTGCCCCAGCTCGTGGATACTGCCCCAGCTCGTGGATATTGCCCCAGCACGTGGATACTGCCCCAGCACGTGGATATTGCCCCAGCTCCTGGATATTGCCCCAGCACGTGGATACTGCCCCAGCACGTGGATACTGCCCCAGAACGTGGATACTGCCCCAGCACGTGGATACTGCCCCAGCACGTGGATATTGCCCCAGCACGTGGATATTGCCCCAGCACGTGGATATTGCCGCAGCACGTGGATACTGCCCCAGCTCGTGGATACTGCCCTAGCACGTGGATATTGCCCCAGCACGTGGATATTGCCCCAGCTCGTGGATACTGCCCCAGCTCGTGGATACTGCCCTAGCACGTGGATATTGCCCCAGCACGTGGATGGATACTGCCCCAGCACGTGGATATTGCCCCAGCTCGTGGATACTGCCCCAGCTCCTGGATATTGCCCCAGCACGTGGATACTGCCCCAGCACGTGGATATTGACCCAGCACGTGGATATTGCCCCAGCACGTGGATATTGCCCCAGCACGTGGATACTGCCCCAGCACGTGGATATTGACCCAGCACGTGGATATTGACCCAGCACGTGGATATTGCCCCAGCACGTGGATACTGCCCCAGCACGTGGATATTGCCCCAGCACGTGGATATTGCCCCAGCACGTGGATACTGCCCCAGCACGTGGATATTGACCCAGCACGTGGATATTGACCCAGCACGTGGATATTGCCCCAGCACGTGGATACTGCCCAGCACGTGGATATTGCCCCAGCTCGTGGATACTGCCCCAGCTCGTGGATATTGCCCCAGCACGTGGATACTGCCCCAGCACGTGGATATTGCCCCAGCACGTGGATATTGCCCCAGCTCCTGGATATTGCCCCAGCACGTGGATACTGCCCCAGCACGTGGATACTGCCCCAGAACGTGGATATTGCCCCAGCACGTGGATATTGCCCCAGCACGTGGATACTGCCCCAGCACGTGGATATTGACCCAGCACGTGGATATTGACCCAGCACGTGGATATTGCCCCAGCACGTGGATACTGCCCCAGCACGTGGATATTGCCCCTGCTCATGTATACTGCCCCAGCTCGTGGATACTGCCCCAGCTCGTGGATATTGCCCCAGCACGTGGATACTGCCCCAGCACGGATATTGCCCCAGCACGTGGATATTGCCCCAGCTCCTGGATATTGCCCCAGCACGTGGATACTGCCCCAGCACGTGGATACTGCCCCAGAACGTGGATACTGCCCCAGCACGTGGATACTGCCCCAGCACGTGGATATTGCCCCAGCACGTGGATATTGCCCCAGCACGTGGATATTGCCGCAGCACGTGGATACTGCCCCAGCTCGTGGATACTGCCCTAGCACGTGGATATTGACCCAGCACGTGGATATTGACCCAGCACGTGGATATTGCCCCAGCACGTGGATACTGCCCAGCACGTGGATATTGCCCCAGCTCGTGGATACTGCCCCAGCTCGTGGATATTGCCCCAGCATGTGGATACTGCCCCAGCACGTGGATATTGCCCCAGCACGTGGATATTGCCCCAGCTCCTGGATATTGCCCCAGCACGTGGATACTGCCCCAGCACGTGGATACTGCCCCAGAACGTGGATATTGCCCCAGCACGTGGATATTGCCGCAGCACGTGGATACTGCCCCAGCACGTGGATATTGACCCAGCACGTGGATATTGACCCAGCACGTGGATATTGCCCCAGCACGTGGATACTGCCCCAGCACGTGGATATTGCCCCTGCTCATGTATACTGCCCCAGCTCGTGGATACTGCCCCAGCTCGTGGATATTGCCCCAGCACGTGGATACTGCCCAGCACGTGGATATTGCCCCAGCACGTGGATATTGCCCCAGCTCCTGGATATTGCCCCAGCACGTGGATACTGCCCCAGCACGTGGATACTGCCCCAGAACGTGGATACTGCCCCAGCACGTGGATACTGCCCAGCACATGGATATTGCCCCAGCACGTGGATATTGCCCCAGCACGTGGATATTGCCGCAGCACGTGGATACTGCCCCAGCTCGTGGATACTGCCCTAGCACGTGGATATTGCCCCAGCACGTGGATATTGCCCCAGCTCGTGGATACTGCCCCAGCTCGTGGATACTGCCCTAGCACGTGGCTATTGCCCCAGCACGTGGATGGATACTGCCCCAGCACGTGGATATTGCCCCAGCTCGTGGATACTGCCCCAGCTCCTGGATATTGCCCCAGCACGTGGATACTGCCCCAGCACGTGGATATTGACCCAGCACGTGGATATTGCCCCAGCACGTGGATATTGCCCCAGCACGTGGATACTGCCCCAGCACGTGGATATTGACCCAGCATGTGGATATTGACCCAGCACGTGGATATTGCCCCAGCACGTGGATACTGCCCCAGCACGTGGATATTGCCCCAGCACGTGGATATTGCCCCAGCACGTGGATACTGCCCCAGCACGTGGATATTGACCCAGCACGTGGATATTGACCCAGCACGTGGATATTGCCCCAGCACGTGGATACTGCCCCAGCACGTGGATATTGCCCCAGCTCCTGGATACTGCCCCAGCACGTGGATACTGCCCAGCACATGGATATTGCCCCAGCACGTGGATTGATACTGCCCCAGCACGTGGATACTGCCCCAGCACGTGGATACTGCCCCAGCACGTGGATGGATACTGCCCCAGCACGTGGATACTGCCCCAGCACGTGGATACTGCCCCAGCTCGTGGATACTGCCCAAGCTCGTGGATACTGCCCAAACACGTGGATATTGCCCCAGCACGTGGATACTGCCCCAGCACGTGGATACTGCCCCAGCACGTGGATACTGCCCCAGCACGTGGATACTGCCCCAGCTCGTGGATATCGCCCCAGCACGTGGATACTGCCCAAGCACGTGGATATTGCCCCAGCACGTGGATACTGCCCCAGCTCGTGGATACTGCCCCAGCACGTGGATACTGCCCCCAGCTCGTGGATACTGCCCCAGCTCGTGGATACTGCCCCCAGCTCGTGGATACTGCCCCAGCTCGTGGATATCGCCCCAGCACGTGGATATCGCCCCCCCGCTCGTGGATATGGCCCCCCGCTCGTGGATATGGCCCCCCGCTCGTGGATATACTCACCTACATCGGCCCTCCAGCGATGGCGGTCCCGCGTCCCGCTTCCAGCGTCCTCTCTCGCTCCGTTGGTCGCCGGGATGACGTCACGAAAGCCTTTGACCCCCGGGGGTCAAAGGCTTTCGTGACGTCATTCCGGCGAACAACGGAGCGAGAGAGGACGCTGGAAGCGGGACCGCCATCGCTGGAGGAGCTAAGGGCCGATGTAGGTGAGTATGTGTAGGCAACATCCCCCTACATTGGCCCGGAGCCTCAGCGGTGGCTGTCGTAGGCTGCTCGGCCGGCCTCCAGGCTTAGGCGAGCCCCCGGCTCGGCTGGGCCTGTAGGCCCAAGCCAAGCCGGGGGCTCGCCTGAGCCTGGAGGCCGGCCGAGCAGCCTGCGACAGCCGGAGGACAGTCACCGCTGGAGCTCAGGGCTAATGTAGGTGAGTATGTGCTCTCCACACCCACCCTGCTTACTCGGCCAGTATCCAAGCTTAGGCGAGCCCCCGGCTTGGGCCTAGAGGCCCAGCAGAGCCGGGGACTCGCCTGAGCATGGAGGCCGGTCGAGTTGCATGCTCGGCCGTCCTCCAGGCTCAGGTGAGTCCCTGGCTCGGCTGGGCCTCTAGGCCCAAGCCAAGCCGGGGGCTCGCCTGAGCCTGGATGCCGACCAAGCTTAGGCGAGCCCCCGGCTTGGCGTGGGCCTAGAGGCCCAGCCGAGCCGGGGACTCGCCTGAGCCTGGAGGACGCCCAAGCATGCAACTCGACCGGCCTCCATGCTCAGGCGAGTCCCCGGCTCGGCAGGGCCTCTAGGCCCAAGCCAAGCCGGGGGCTCGCCTAAGCTTGGATACCGGCCGAGCAAGCAGGGTGTGTGTGTGTGTGTAGAGCACATACTCACCTACATCGGCCTCGAGTCCTCCACCGGTTCCACACATACTCACCGACATCGGCCCTTAGCTCCTCCAGCGATGGCGGTCCCGCTTGCAGCATCCTCTCTCTCTCCGTTGCTCGCCAGGATGACGTCACGAAAGCCTTTGACCCCCGGGGGTCAAAGGCTTTCGTGACGTCATTCCGGCGAGCAACGGAGAGAGGATGCTGCAAGCGGGACCGCCATCGCTGGAGGAGCTAAGGGCCGATGTCGGTGAGTATGTGTTAGGCAACATCGGCCCTGAGCTCCAGCGGTGACCTCCTCCGGCCGAGCAGGCTGCTCGGCCGGCCTCTACGCTTAGGCGAGTCCCCGGCTCGGCTGGGCCTGTAGGCCCAAGCCAAGCCGGGGGCTCGCCTAAGCC
Organism: Leptobrachium leishanense; assembly: GCA_009667805.1. Lineage (NCBI taxonomy): Eukaryota > Metazoa > Chordata > Amphibia > Anura > Megophryidae > Leptobrachium > Leptobrachium leishanense. The sequence goes on along the minus strand of CM019063.1, from coordinate 55,160,382 downwards.
TAGAGGCCCGCCGAGCAGCCAGCGGCAGCTGGAGGAGGTCTCCGCTGGAGCTCAGGGCCGATTTTGGGGTGTATTTTTTGGGAACTTCGGCCCCGATCCTCCAGCGGTGACCTTCTCCGGCTGCCGCTGGCTGCTCGGCGGGCCTCTAGGCTTAGGCGAGTCCCCGGCTCGGCTGGGCCTGTAGGCCCAAACCGAGCCGGGGGCTCGCCTAAGCCTAGAGGCCCGCCGAGCAGCCAGCGGCAGCCGGAGGAGGTCTCCGCTGGAGCTCAGGGCCGATTTTGGGGTGTATTTGTTTGGGAACTTCGGCCCCGATCCTCCAGCGGTGACCTTCTCTGGCTGCCGCTGGCTGCTCGGCGGGCCTCTAGGCTTAGGCGAGTCCCCGGCTCGGCTGGGCCTGTAGGCCCAAACCGAGCCGGGGGCTCGCCTAAGCCTAGAGGGCCGCCGAGCAGCCAGCGGCAGCCGGAGGAGGTCTCCGCTGGAGCTCAGGGCCGATTTTGGGGTGTGTTTGTTTGGGAACTTCGGCCCCGATCCTCCAGCGGTGACCTTCTCCGGCTGCTGCTGGCTGCTCGGCGGGCCTCTAGGCTTAGGCGAGTCCCCGGCTCGGCTGGGCCTGTAGGCCCAAACCGAGCCGGGGGCTCGCCTAAGCCTAGAGGGCCGCCGAGCAGCCAGCGGCAGCCGGAGGAGGTCTCCGCTGGAGCTCAGGGCCGATTTTGGGGTGTATTTGTTTGGGAACTTCGGCCCCGATCCTCCAGCGGTGACCTTCTCTGGCTGCCGCTGGCTGCTCGGCGGGCCTCTAGGCTTAGGCGAGTCCCCGGCTCGGCTGGGCCTGTAGGCCCAAACCGAGCCGGGGGCTCGCCTAAGCCTAGAGGGCCGCCGAGCAGCCAGCGGCAGCCGGAGGAGGTCTCCGCTGGAGCTCAGGGCCGATTTTGGGGTGTATTTGTTTGGGAACTTCGGCCCCGATCCTCCAGCGGTGACCTTCTCCGGCTGCCGCTGGCTGCTCGGCGGGCCTCTAGGCTTAGGCGAGTCCCCGGCTCGGCTGGGCCTGTAGGCCCAAACCGAGCCGGGGGCTCGCCTAAGCCTAGAGGGCCGCCGAGCAGCCAGCGGCAGCCGGAGGAGGTCTCCGCTGGAGCTCAGGGCCGATTTTGGGGTGTATTTGTTTGGGAACTTCGGCCCCGATCCTCCAGCGGTGACCTTCTCCGGCTGCCGCTGGCTGCTCGGCGGGCCTCTAGGCTTAGGCGAGTCCCCGGCTCGGCTGGGCCTGTAGGCCCAAACCGAGCCGGGGGCTCGCCTAAGCCTAGAGGGCCGCCGAGCAGCCAGCGGCAGCCGGAGGAGGTCTCCGCTGGAGCTCAGGGCCGATTTTGGGGTGTATTTGTTTGGGAACTTCGGCCCCGATCCTCCAGCGGTGACCTTCTCCGGCTGCCGCTGGCTGCTCGGCGGGCCTCTAGGCTTAGGCGAGTCCCCGGCTCGGCTGGGCCTGTAGGCCCAAACCGAGCCGGGGGCTCGCCTAAGCCTAGAGGGCCGCCGAGCAGCCAGCGGCAGCCGGAGGAGGTCTCCGCTGGAGCTCAGGGCCGATTTTGGGGTGTATTTGTTTGGGAACTTCGCCCCGATCCTCCAGCGGTGACCTTCTCCGGCTGCCGCTGGCTGCTCGGCGGGCCTCTAGGCTTAGGCGAGTCCCCGGCTCGGCTGGCCTGTAGGCCCAAACCGAGCCGGGGGCTCGCCTAAGCCTAGAGGGCCGCCGAGCAGCCAGCGGCAGCCGGAGGAGGTCTCCGCTGGAGCTCAGGGCCAATTTTGGGGTGTATTTGTTTGGAACTTCGGCCCCGATCCTCCAGCGGTGACCTTCTCTGGCTGCCGCTGGCTGCTCGGCGGGCCTCTAGGCTTAGGCGAGTCCCCGGCTCGGCTGGGCCTGTAGGCCCAAACCGAGCCGGGGGCTCGCCTGAGCCTGGAGGCCCGCCGGCAGCTGGAGGACGGTCACCGCTGGAGGATCGGGGCATCTGGCCGTGTAAACACACGGGTAGCTGCGCGCGGCTCGTGCCGTTTTTTTTTTTTTTTTTTTCACGCGGCTGGCACGCGCAGCTACCTGTGTGTTCTAACGGCCGCTTTCAAATGTCCATCGCGCATGCGCAGTAGGGTTTTGGCGACGGACAGTTTTTAGCTTATCCTTTTATAGTATAGATAACATGGTCATGTTTGATATCATTGGAAAGGCCATGCTCTGGCCTTTCCAGCAATATCATACATGACCCCCTAGCTGCCACCGATCAGGAGATAAAGGGGTGCAAAGAACCCCCCTATCTCCTCTAAGGGATTTCCATAGAAAATTCCTTTGCAGCTAGGGGGTTCCCCGGTTAACTGACATCATCGCGCATGGCGCAATGAGTCAGTTGACTGGGGGGGACCCAGAGGTGGGGGCTGCCATCCAAGATAGCGGCCCCCACCGGAAATAGGCCGCGATCGGGCACAAATTAGTGCCCGGTCGCGACCTGGCAACTAAGGGGTTAACCCCCATACATCGCTGGAAAGGTCAGGCTGTGACCCTTCCAGCGATGCTGGCCACAGCCGCCTGGTCCCCGGCGATCGGGAGATAGAGGGATCCAAAGGATCCCCCCCTCCCCTTCAGGCGCTTCCCCTGCTCCGGCAGGGGGGGACGCCTGAAACTGACGTCATCGCGCCACCGGCACGATGACGTCACTGCGCCGGAGGAGGGATTCACACTGATCTCACTCCGCGGGAGTCAGAGCAGCGTGGGAGCGACCAGAGGAGGTGATTATTATGGAGGGGGCTGTAAACCTGTCAAAGCCCGCCTAATGCAGGGCGTAAATGTACGTCCTGCGGCGTTAAGGGGTTAAGCATGATTTGAAGTCCTATTTTATTATTCTACAAGACAAAATTTAAAAAAAAACACTTTTTTAAATTTTATTTTTATTTGTTTTTGATTATACCAGACATTGTCATGTTTGATATCAATGGAAAGACCATGTTCTGGCCTTTCCAGTGATATCAAACATGACCCACTATCAGCGACCAATTGGGAGATACTCCACTTGGCAGCTAGGGTGTTAATTGCCCAACTGACATCATCACGCATAAGGTAATGACATCAGTGGACGGGGGGATGCCTGGAGGCTTGGCTGACATCCAATATGTCAGCCACTTCCAGAACAGTACCGCAATCCATCGCCGTGGGCACCAAATCGCAATCTGCCACCTAATGTGTTAAAGAGAAGCACTGCTGGAAAGGGCAGACTGTGCCCTTTCCAGCGGTGCCTCTTTTTTTTTTCTAACTTCAGCCCATCTGGAGGGAGACGGGTCCAAAAGACACCATCCGATTTGAAGCCACGTTTTATTATATGACTCAGACATATTATATATCATTCTTTCCGGCAGACTCGGCAGATTCATAATATATCATTATTATATGTATACGTCATGTCCTGCCTGAATGCTATAACAAAAATGCAATAAAATTTGAATTAAAATTAAATTAAATTAAAAAAAAATTCACATTTTATCTGCGGTTACATTTTCTATGGTGTTCGCTTGTTAAAAAAATAGAAATGGGGACTCTTTACATTTTTGGGGGGGGGGAAATTACATGATTTTAAGGCCCGTGTCAGACGAATGCACTTTTTGCGTCCGTCTGACCGCACTGTCTGCTGTCCGTTGTAGCTTTTCAAAGGAGTCAATAGAGAACAACACACGAAGCACATAGCAACGAACGCCAAAATGGCATCAACGTGAAAAAGCTAGGTGGATGTAGAGAAACAACTGCATACAGTTTTTTTTTCTTTTTCTCCACATCAGTCAAAATTAACTGATAAAAAGTACGTATGTTACTGTGAGCAGTCAATGCGCTTGTCTGACCCCAGCATTAGCAAACGCCCCAATAGAAAAATCTTTAGTGCAGCTTCAGTGTTCACATTATAATTGAAATGGGAACAATATTGCTGCATTAATTTTTTTTTAAAAACGGTTTATTTCTAAATAAAAAATATATATTTTTTAAAAAAAAATTAATTAAATTTTTTTATTTTCTTACATTTTACATGGTCATGTTTGGTATCATTGGAAAGGTCATGCTCTGGCTGTACCAACGATACCAAACATTAACCCCTAGCTGCCACGGATCGGGAGATAGGGGGTTCATTTGAACCCCCTATCTCCACCATAGGTGGCAGCTAGGGGTTAACTCCAGAACTGATGCCAGTCGTCAAGGGGAGATACCGGAAGCTTGGCCGACATCCAAGATGTCAGCCAGCTCTGGGAGGGGACCGCGATCCATCATCTGTTCAGCCCCAAGGGGATGAAGTCAGCCGCTGCTTGGCAGGGCAGACTGTGCCCTTCCAAGCGGTGCCTGCTTTTTTGCGCTGCCCCCAGCCGATCGGGAGGGAGAGAGGTCCAAAAGACTTCCCCCCTCCTCTTCAGGCACCTTCCCCGCACTCGCAGGGGGGTGCCAGTAATAGATGTCATTTCGCTAGCGCAATGCGTCTTTTGTGCCCGCCAAGGTCCCGAATGCTGGGCTGACATCCAACATCCAAGATGTCAGCCCGCACTGGAGGACCGCAGCCATCGGCCGGAATCCCAGCTGATCGCTGCCTCCTGTGCTAGGACGCGCTCAGCGTGTCCGTAGCACAGAGTAACCACGTGGCTGAGCGCGTCCGTAGCAGCCAAGTGGTTAAAGTGAATGTATACTAAATACTACTTTTATTTAAGTATGCATTTACACGAGTTTGGAAACTGATTTTCAGGCGCCCAAACAGCTGCAGCGATACACTCCGGTACCTTAATCATTGAACATAAAATAGGCATTTTACAACTGCGTTTAAAATCAATGGAAGACACGAAAAAAGATTTATCTCTTCACTTTACAATGTAATTTTCCAGAAAAATAAACATTTAATATGACCCGAAGGAACGCCTAGACCTTTAAAACGTTCTGGTTCGGAGATATAAAAAATGTGAAGTCTTGTTTTGTTTTACTCGAGTTTCCAATTTTTTGATTTTTGAAGGAGACGAGGTGAAGGTGTCCGCGATCACAACGGTATGGCACGTTATTGCTTCTGTTGGCAAGTGCCAGTTGGTGAATAAATATTCGGTCCCCCCTGCGCAGAATGCGCCAGCTGTCCGACAGGAGTGTAAAGACGTGTCATGGATTAATCGCCCGCTAGATGCCACAATCTGAAAATATCACACTGGAAAAGACAGTTTTCCTTAATTTAGTATAAAATCGTGTAGTTCTTTAAACCGATCGCAGGAATAAAAGGATTAACCCCTTAAGGACCAATGAGGGAACTGTTCCATCACAAATGCATTGACTTTAACCCCTTCGCTGCTGAGTCATTTCATGTCTTAAAAAAACACGTTTGTCTTTTTTTTATTATTATTTACTTTAAACATGGTCATGTTTGGTATTATTGGAAAGGCCATGCTCTGGCCTTTCTAATGATTCCAAACATGACCCTCTTAGCTGCCAACAGGTGGGAGATATCGGGGTTCAAATGAACCCCCTATCTCCACCCCTATCTTTCCTTAGGAGTCAATGAGGACGTTCCCCACACGTCCTCAGCAGTGAAAGGGTTAAAGACCCTTGGTCCTTAAGGGGTTAAAAAGAGAAGGATCAAAGCTTTGGTTTTCCTAGATATGTTGGAAATTAAAATAAGTGATTTTTGAAGTAAATCCTTTGTGAATCCAGTCTGGTGAAAGAAGCTATTTGTTTAACCCCTTCACTACCAGTTGATTTCACAAAATAAAAAACACTGTCAGGAACTTGTGTTTTTTTTTTTGGTTGCTCATTTTTAATTACACAGTAACAAATATTTGGGAATGTTTCCAATGTATTCCTTACTATAATAACCAATTTAACATGCAGGTGTTGCCATCTGCTGGCCAAAAGGAGTTAGTGCACTTCTGAGCTCTGTGCAGGATCAGCGGGGGAAAAGTCCATTAGAGACAGAGAGGTTTGTGAGGGTCCTGAGAACGAGCAACAGCACTAGAGGCCTGCTCTACGGTGGGGCCCGCTCAGGTCTCACAAGGTTTTAGCTTGATTGTGCCTCTAGAGTCAACTGCTCCATATGCAAATCAGACGCAATCACCCAGAAAGGACGGGTAGCACTGATTGCCAAGGACGTCATCCCTGAACGAGAGGTGCAGCAACCCCCGACGATCGTTTGGGCCTTGTTAGGCCTTGTCAGGAGTGTATAGCTGACACCACTCTAGGCAGTGGCATAGCGTGGGTTGTTGGCACCCGGGGCAAGGCAAGCATTGTGCGCCCCCCCTCCCAACCTGTGGACCCGGTATCAGGGAGGTTAGCGCTGCGTTCTGGGGCATTTGCAAAATCATGTAGCACCCAATAAACCCCCCCAATAAATCCTATACTCACCTCTCGTCCCGCAGAGATAACAGTGGCCCGACTCACCACTTCTTCTCAGGAGCAGGTGAGACTATTAATAAATAGTTCCCAGTCTCCCTCCGCGATCACTCTGCGATCACGCGGCCTGGACACGCAACCCTCTATAGAGTCCTATCATGGACTCCTGGAGGTGATACTTCCTGGGCGGCAGCTCATAAGCGCTACTACAAGTATCCCAGCAGCTAGCGCTGTGTTCTGGGGCGAGGTGCTCAAGTAACGACTGTCCTGGAATAGCAGGTTAAGATGGGGACGTTACGGGAAAATATGCGAGCGCAGATTTTCCGCATTAGCGCGAATTAAGGAATAGGGCCCCTGTTGAGTTTCTGAGCATCATGGGAGATGTATTTACAAAACATCTTGTGGGGTAATAGGTGCTAGTCCCTGATGAAGGGGGACGTGGAGGGGTGGAGGGGTGTACAGGGTCTTCATGTCCGGTTCAGAGGGGTCATATGATAAAACTAAAGGGGTTATTCAGAGAGAGCTGAATTGGCTCCGAAATTGCACCGAACAGTGAATTTCCACGTACAGTGGCATTTCGTGGTCATTCGGCTATTCAGAGAGCAGGCAGTTCACCAAATTTTGGCGCATTGCCAGCAAGTACAGTGCCTGTTCGGCAGCAGTGAAATTCCCCATAGAGAAGCAATGGTTAATCTATTCAGAGACACCGAACAGCAGAGAAGTTTCAGTGAAATGTCCTGCTGTTCGGTGGTTTCATTCGACAGGTTTATTCAGGCGAATCCCATAGGCTTCAATGTTAAACATATTCTCGTTTTTAATCAATATCTAATAAAACGGTTATTCTTCTAATTTTCAGCAAAAAGTCTATTTTTTAGGATTGTTTAGGCATTTTTCGGTATTTTTTCCGCAAAATCTTTTTTTCCGTTTTTTTTAAAATAGTGTTTTTCTTTTTTCTGTAACAGACCTTTCTATTATTATCCATAGGACCTTATAAGTCCTTTTCAAGCATTTTCGTGCAGTCATTATTTTTGCAAACAGCTTTTAAAAGCTGCTGTGGTTTTTTTGGAAGGTTCTTTTTTAACCGTTCAGCGGCTTGTCGACTTTTTCCAGCGACTGGTCGGGGCTCTGTTCGGCGGATCATCGGCTTTTTTCAGGTGTATTTGGGGGGTTTGGGTGCATTCGCCATTTTTTCAGCAGCTTATCATATCAGATCCGATGTTTTTCGGTGGATTCGAGGCAGTTTTTCCATTCGAGTTGGTGGTTTTGTGGCAGATTTTTGTATCAGTTCGGCGGATTTTTCCCTGCAGTTCGGAGACCCTGCGGTGAATGCTTACTGCAGGGACGGCGAAATTGACTCCCCGAAGTGTGGGGAATGGAAGAGCACTGAGATTCTGCTCTTTGAATAACCATGTAGATTTTAATCATAGCTTCGGAGATAAATTCCGCCTGCCGGACACTAAATCCCTCGCACAGATTTGCATCTCCACAGCAATCATGAAGCTAAAAACTAACGTCGAGCCAAAAAAATAAAGGAAAGTAATTGATTATGTGCGGCTGTAATAAAATATGAATCCCCAGTGCGAGGTCTGCAGCATAATCCTGGTTTTATTGATATTTCAATTTTACTGGTGTATCTGAAGTGCTTAGCATTTATTGAATATCATTGTGTGTTATTTCCTTGGCTGTAAAATCTATATTGAAAAATTCCCCCGGATAACCCGAGAGAGAGAGAGAGATGCCGCCACCAGAGAACACACACAAAGTAGTACATAATTAGTTTTTGGGCTAGCGAGCATAATAATGCCATTTCAGGGAGCTATAAATAAAGTTCAGAATTTCAAAGTTACAAAAAGGTAAATCCGAAATAATACAAATCAATTTCCCATTTCAAAATGTATTAAACTGGCTGGTCGATTAGAAGGTCAGGTTTTACCCGATCGGGGATCGGCCACGGATGGGGTATTTTTGTTCCTTTTTGCCTTAACCACTTCAATACCAAAAGGGTTAATCAATAAGAGACGAACTTAACACTGAATTATTATTATCCGCAGCGCTTTAAAAGATCAGTGTACAAGGAGTTGATACATTGGAATATCACTCATGGATGATACGGCCTGATTCAGGGAGACCCTGTTCCCAAGAACTTACAATCTATGAGATGTACAAGTATTTTGTGAGGTCGGGGCATCCATATCGTTGGATGTCTTGCCCAAGGACACTCGCTGGTGGTGTCTTCTGAGTGGGATCGAGTCGTCTTTCCATGATTGTAGAGCAGCGACCTGGTGGTTTGGTTGAACCCGCTTCTCGTAAAGTCGAGACTTGCTTCTCCACAGTTGTATTGGAGGGATGCGCTGAACGGGATTTGACTTGCTTCTCCACGGTTGAAGGGTAGAGACGTCACCACTAGGGATGAGCTGTTCGGTTCGATCAGTTCGGAGTTCGACTCGAACATTGGCAGTTCGAAAGTTTGCGAACTTCGAACTTTTTGGCGTGTTCGGTTCGAGTTCGAAAAAAAAACATTTTGAAAAAGTATAAAAAATGCTTAAAAAATACTAAAAAATCTATAAATAAAGAGACTCTTTACTGCAGAATATTATAAGCAACGGTTTATTAGATATTGAATTAAAATACTACCTAATGTCGTCTACTATAGGTGCAAAGATTCTCACCTCTAAATGACCTGTGCTCTCAAACGGCGTAAACAACAGGTGTTTAATTAGTGTTTGGAAATAATATGTGCTTCTAATTAGCAATTAGAATTTGATACATTACTTGCAGACTGAGTGTGGCCTGCACATGTATGAACAAACACTGTTTGTTTTGAATTCTAAGAAGTGTTCATTTCTACTATATGATCCTCTCTGATATGCTGTTTAACCCCTTAAGGACCAGGGCTCTGTAAAGCCAATCATTAATGATGTAGATGTTACGTCATTTGTCATCAAGGGCTTAATAAAATCTTTATCACACTCCTTAGATTTAAACGTAATATTCCAGTATTTGTATGTCATGTACCTCTCCCGAAGGGCCTATGCCAGCATACAATTATTATTGTGTTAGAAATGACTATCATAAAGCGTACAAGCTGAGTCCCTAGAGTCTCTGACTATCCATTGTCATATATACCTTGCTTTAATACATATAAAGTCCCGTTCACACTGTGGAATTTGAAAGTCGCGTGATTTTCCACGCGATTTTCATATTCGCGACATAGTGTGATAATGTTGCACGATGTCACGCGACATCGCGGTTTTGTGCGATTTTTGCAAAGCACCACCAATGCAAATCGCGAAATCGCAGATACCAAATCTCAAATAAAGGGTCATGTACCAGCGACATGCTACCACTACATGTGATGTCACGCTACGTCCTGCGGCAAGATGTGAACATGTTACGTTTCCACAGGGTAGTCAGGCCCTCTGGTGGTGAGAGCGAAGCTCAGCAGCTCCTGTGGGTTAAATGGGATGGTCTCTGCAGAGCGTCTCTCCTGTGGCTGATGCTCTGTAGTCACATGACCAGTCCTGCCCTTTATATGAGCCAGTAGTGGATCAGGTCCTTGGGTTTGGATAGCTTCTACATTTTGTATCCCAGCTCCTTGGATTGTGCTACATTCTGTTATTCTGATTTCGGTTTACATGACTCTCTGGCTTTGGATATCGGATCTTCTCTTCTGTCTGTCCCCTGTACCGTGCTTATATTAACCCGTGTATGACCCGGCTCGGTTTCTTGGATATTCTATTTGTGTCTTGTATATATGTTCTTATGAGTTCATGTGTCTGATTTGCTGCAGCATATATCCTGGTTTGTTCCCTGGAATCTGTATACCTGCATTCATTGTATGTCTGGTTTATGTTTTATACACCTTGCAGACCTAGCCTAGTTAGTATTTCGAGACCATCTTTCAAGGATCTCAGTCAGGGCTTAGGGATCTTTCTAGATTCTGCAAACTTGTTTATTTCTTGTTGTCTGCTTGCAGATTTGTCACTTTGTATTTACCCATATCCCTGCTGTTTCCTTTAGTGGAGAAATTACCTAGTACAGGGTCCCCCTTTGTGTTTGTCATCTGCACTATCTCTCTTGTTTCTAGTTTGTTAGTGTGTGCTTGATCCTGCAATATGACCGCAAACCTGTCTAAAGGGCTTAAAAATATGCAGCCTAAAGGGCCCCCTCACTCCCTATGGGGGGGATCGTGACAGAACAGCTCCATTGGAGAAGCTACACAGTGTGACGTTGCGCGGATTTTGCTGCGACAGTGTGGCAAAATCCGCGCGATAAGGCTGGGGTCAGACCAGCGCACTTTTAACGTGCGTTCTGGTGCACATAATCACGGCCGCACTAGCAGCAGATGACGGGCAATGACGGCCAATATACGATGTACGGCTGCACAAAAGTCCGGCCGTGCAACGCAAGTGGAATTTGAACCCATTTTTCTGAGAACGCTGAACCGCTAGTACTGACGTACTGAGTGCGCAGCTGCGGCATAGCGGCGTGTGTGCGTGATTAGGAGATGTCAGACGCTGCTAATGTCCAGCCTACATAACGTCCAGACGCAAAAAGAGTTTTATTGACGATCCGTACAAAATCACGCCCCAAAAATGCGCGTCGTCTGACCGTTTTTGCACATTCCGTGAAAAAATACGTCAATGCGTTCGGACGCACTTTTTCACGTTCGCAGGGAAAAATGCTTTCGTCTGACCCTAGCCTTAATCGCACAGTGTGAACGGGGCCTAATACATTCCTTCATCTAGCAGGATAGTAGCCAGTCCCTGTGCATTTTAACCCCTTAAGAGTAGCTTGGTGTTGTGTGTGGGTCTCTGATGGCAATATTTCTATACAACCTACAAATCCGCCACTTCACGGGCAGGTTATGGGGACCTCCTAGGCACGATATTTGAAGGAATTTTCCGTTTTTATTTTTAACCCTTATTTTATGGGAAGCTCACTGTTCCTTTAAAAACGTCTTTTTTTAACTTTTTGTCCTTGTTTCCTGTCCCCCAGGGCACTACCCGGACCCCCATACACCATTTATGGCAAATATCTTACATATATGTCCTCTCGGAGGGCACTCTAAAACTCAAAGTTTTGAGTCCCATTGACTTGCATTGAGTTCTGTTTGAGTTCGAGTTCGAACTTTTGAAATTGTTCGAGTTCGAATGCGAACTGAACACGGGGGTGTTCGGCTCATCCCTAGTCACCACTGGACTCCACAACTGATACTGGGCCCTATTACACTCTTAACGCAAAATTGTACGCTAAACGTGTGTTTTTTTGCGCGAAGCGTTAACGCACGAAAATCACAATTACATTCCTGGTGCATTTTTTCATCCGTCGGGAAATTGCACTCGTAAAACCGACGTGCAAAAATGCTCACAAAGTACCGTTGCGCGCAGAAATCAGTGAGCGCAATGTAATTTTTAACGCGAGTCTGTCATTTTTGTGCGGACTGCGCACAACAGACGTACGTTCTGACGGGAGACAAGGTAGTGGCCGTCATTTTTGACGGATCTAGTAAAAAAAGTGAGCATCGACGTTCTCCGTTGTGAATCCGCAGTTTGGTACGGTCAGGTTGTTACAGTTTGCCATTACCATCAGCTTTTCAAAGACGTTAAAATAATGAGCGCAAACATTGTCTGTTAAATTTTGCGCTAAGATTGTAATACCATCCGCATACCAGCGCACAAACGCATTTGCGCTCACAATGTTAAGTATAGGACGCGCGCTGTACATTACGCTCGTGCAGGGTTCGCGCAGGTTCACTCGCGTTAGGCTAGGGTCATACTAACGCATTTTTTGCGTTGTCCGTGAAAAAGTGCGTTCGAACGAATGGATGTATTTTTTCACGGAATACGCGATAGCGGTCAGACGACGCGCATTTTCGTCCGTGATTTTGTACGGATCATCAATAAAACACTTTTTGCCTCTGGACGTGATGTTGGCCGGACATTAGCAGCGTCTGACCTCTCCTAATCACGCACACATGCCACTAGCGGACGCAGCGCACTCTGTACGTCAGTACTAGCGGTTTGACGTTCTCGAAAAAATGCGTTCGTTTGCCACTTGCGTTGCGCGGCCGCACTTTCGTGCGGCTGTTCTTCGTATGCTGCCCGGCATTGGACGTCATTTGCTGCTAGCACAGCCGCGATTAAGTGCGGCTAAACGCACGTTAATATTGCGCTCGTCTGACCCTAGCCTTAGACGTTAACCCGCATTTTTGGGCGGACATTGTAATACAACGCTCTGCGCAAAGGGTTTTGCCCCTCGCGTTAATGCGTTTTTGCGCACTCGTTAACGTTTGCGCGAAGAATGTAATAGGGCCCATTGTGTTGTAGGCCAGTATGTACCGTTTGGTGTCTTGCCCAAGGACACTTACTGGAGAGGTGCTCTGGCCGGGATTCGAACCTTGGTCCCCACAGTTATAGAGCAGTGATGTAACCTCTAATCCATCCAGCCAGTGAATTTCCCCATACGGTGCAATTTCGTGGCACTTCGGCTATTCAGAGAGCTGTCAATGGTTAATCTATTCAGAGAACGCCGCACAGCGCAGAAATGTTGGCGAAATGCCCAGATTTTCGGTGTTTCAGTTCGACAGGTTTAAACAGGCGAATTCCACAGGTGTCAATGTAAAAAAAATCCTGTTTTTAAAAATCTTTTATTCAACCATTTATTATTTTCATTTGAAGCAAAAATTATTTTTATTTATTTATTTTTTAGATTTTTTTAGGCATTTTTCGGCAAAAAATTTGGATTTCCATTTTTTTATTTTTTTTTAAGAGTTTTTTTTTTATTCTGCAGCAGACTTTTTGTTGGTTATTCATAGCACCTTATCTATTATTTCCATGTATTTTCATTGTTTTAAACGCCTGTTAAAAACGTGCCCTTTTTTTCTTACCCCCAATTCGGCGGCATTTGGCGGTCAGTTTGGCGGCGTTAGGCAGATAGTTGGCTGCATTCGATGGTCTGTTCAGCGGTCACAGGTGCGTTCAGTGGTCTGATCGGCGTCGTTCAGCGGATCCCGTTCAGCGCACTTTAGTGACCCTGCGAGGAATGCTGAATTCACCACTAATTCGGCGAACTGAAATTGCCGAAGTGCACCTAACGAGAGACCCCTGAAATTTCTGTGAAATTTTAAACTCTTTTAGCACCTTGGGCATCATGCCCACAGGGATAAAACCTTGGGAGCTCCTTCTGCAGCCCAAAACCAAACGATATTCTCTTGCAACAAACAGTTTGAATTTGCAATCACACAGCACGGGCCCCAGATCGTGTTAACTCTATCTCAGGCTGCTGTGTCTGCCACCGCTGATCGAGTATACACGATCATAGTAGAAAAGGGGTTAGTATAATCCATAGGAAGAATGAAGAACTCGGCCAGATAGTCAACATCCTTTTCAGGATTATTAGATAAAACAACCACAGCACAGCAAAGTCTTTTGTCGAGCTGATAAAGACTTTTTACTGAAATGTTCCTGTGTTGTCCAATAAACCTGTCTGAAAAAGGAGGTTCACGGCCCGCTCCAGTTCTTCATTTGCTCTCCAATGAAAACTGAGTTGACGTCGGCAGATTTACCATCTTCGTACGTGGCAAGGAACGTTTGGCAAACTCAGCTTGAGCAGTTTTTTGTTTTGAGTTCAACAAATAAAGAACCCAACAGGCTCACTTCTTGGTGAATTGGTAGAGCATAATGGAGAGATTTTCCGTCACCACCTTTAGAGTCACCTCATGTCTCCATGATCATCTGTGGGATAATATAATTTTTTTTACAGTTACAAGTATTTATACAGCGCCAACAGATTCCGTAGTGCTTTACAATGCGGAAGCACAGACAGGAGACGTACATGATACAAGAGGAAAGACAACCCTGCCCATAGGATAACTTTCCAGGTAATATAGCACTTTAAACCAAGTGCTAAGGCAAACATTCTGTGAGGTTTCAATCTAAGGGATGGGGGTAACTGAAACAAATGGGAGCAGAGGGAAGGTGAAACTGTTGGCCAGAGGAAATTCTTAGGGATTAAAGCAGAAGGACCAGAAGTTTGGGTTTAGTAAGAGTAATTAGAGAGAGAAGTGGAGACAGCTAGAAAGGAGAGCTGAAATTAGGGACCAGCCCTGGGTGGGAGGGTGGATGGATGGATACTTTTACAAGTATTAGAATGATTTGGCTTTCTTTTGAAGAAAAAGAAAAACGCGTAAGCATCATTATTACATTGATTTTTACCTCACTTTTGGACCTCCTCCCGTATTACCCCTTAATATCATCTGTTCAGATTTTAATAGGAATGATGTTGACATCATCAGAGAGCTGAAGGTTATTTAGAGAGCAATTTCAGTGCTCTCCTGTTCGGCGCACTTCAGAGTGTTTTGGTGAATTCAGTTCAACGACCCTGCGGTGAATTCAGCATTCAAGTGCACCAATCGGGGCCCGCCGAACGCAGCCGTCGCCCAATAAACAGACCACCGGATGCTGAACAGACCGCAAAACTTCGCTGACGAGCCACTGAAAAAATCCGATCAGCCTACGAACTGGGGTAAAAAAAAAAAACGCAGATTTTTTTAAACCCGTTCGCTGCGGAGGACGCGCTGAGCGCGTCCACCCGCAGGTAACGTTCCTTGCGGTGGACGCGCTGAGCGCGTCCTCCCTTTGGGGCCAGCGTTCTGCCGGGTTCCGGCCGATCGCTGGCCCTCCCGGTGCGGGCTGACATCCTCGATGTCAGCCCAGCACCCGGAACCACCGCCGGCCTAATAAGGTGTCATCGCGGCGGTGCGATGACACCTAATTCAGGCGCCCCCCCCGCATGTGCGGAGGAGGCGCCTGAAAGGGGGGGGAGGACCTCTCTCCCTCCCGATTGCCGGCGTTGCGGGGGTTAATCCAGGCACCGTTTGGAAGGGCACAGCCTGCCCTTCCTAACGGTACCTGGAATTAACCCCATGGGGGCTGGATCACGAATCGGCGCCGGTTCGTGATCCTTTCCCGGAGCTGGCCGACATCTTGGATGTCGGCCAAGCTTCCGGGAATGCCCCCTGAGGACTGGCGTCATCGTGCACAGCACGAGGACGCCAGTCCTGGAGGTAACCCCTAACTGCCATCAATGGTGGAGATAGGGGTTCCAATGAACCCCCTATCCGTGGCAGTTAGGGGTTAATGTTTGATATTGTTGGATCGGCCAGAGCATGGCCGTTCCAACAATACCAAACTTGACTATGAAAAAAGTTTTTTAAAAAAAATTAAAAATAAAAATAAAAAAATTATAAAAAAAAAATAAACAAGTTTTTTTTTTCTTTTTTTTGGTTCGTTAATGCAGCAATATTGTTCCCATTTCAATTATAATGTGAACAATGATGCTGCACTAACGATTTTTGTATGCGGTGCGTTTGTTAAAAATCGCGTAATTTTCCCCCAAAAAAATGTAACGAGACCCCATCTCTAATTTTTTTAACAAGCGCACCCCATACAAAATATAACCGCAATTGCTCGCATGTTAAAATGTGAAAAAAAACCACTTTACACGTAAATTATTGAAAATTCATATTTTATTGCATTTTTTGTTATAATATACAGACAGGTCATGACGTATACATATAATAATGACATATTATGAATCTGCCGAGTCTGACGGAAAGAACGATATATAATATGCCTTCAAAACACGTTTAAACATGATAAGCAAAACCGGTAAAAATGACCTCAGCACAGAGGCAGGAAATGCCTCAGCAGCGAAAGGGTTAATAAAAACAATACACAAAGTTTTTAAATTTTTTAATTTTTTTTTTTTACATTTTACATGGTCATGTTTGGTATCATTGGAAAGGCCATGCTCTGGCCGTTACAATGATATCAAACATTAACCCGTTGCCATCACGTATCAGGAGATAGGGGGTTCATTGGAACCCCAATCTCCACCATAGGTGGCAGCTAGGAGTTAATTGCAGAACTGATGCCATCACGCTGTGTGCAATGACGCCAGTCATCAGGGGGATATCCCGGAAGCTTGGCCGACATCCAAGATGTCGGCCAGCTCCGGGAGGGGACCGCAATACGGCACCTGTTAGGGTCATGACGTATACATATAATAATGACATATTATGAATCTACCGAGTCTGATGGAAAGAACGATATATAATATGTCTGGGTCATATACTAAAATAAGCCTTCAAAACGCGTTTAAACATGATGAGCAAAACCGGTAAAAATGACCTCAGCACAGAGGCAGAAAATGCCTCAGCAGCGAAAGGGTTAAAAGGTGCTTAAAACACTAGAAATGCATGGAAATAATAAAAAAGGTCCTATAAAAATCGAATAAATTGGTCTGTTAAAGAATCAAAAAAAAAAACACCATTTAAAAAAAATGGGATTCAAAAATTTTGCCGAAAAATACCTAAAAAAATTCTAAATAGTAAATAAAAAAAAAAACGTTTTGCTGCGAATGAAAAGAATAACTCGTTGAATTAAAAAAATATGAAAAAAAGGTAAGGTAAACCTATGGGATTCACCCGTTTAAACCTGTCAACTCAACTACCAAAAATCTGGGCATTTCACCAACATTTCAGTGCAGTTCAGCGTTTTATAGAGAAGTAATGGTTAATTCAGAGGACAATTTCACTGCTGCCAAATTGTGACGATCTGAGGCAAACTGCACCGTATTTTGCTGGCAATTCGCTAATATTTGGCGAATTGACAGCTCTCTAGATAGCCGAAGTGCCACGAAATTGCACCGTACGGGGAAATTCACCGTTAGGAGCTTGCCACCGAAGGGCACCTATTAAATAACCCCTTGAGACTTTTAGAACCGTGCATAAAAAAACACGCATAAAAAAGACGTGCAAAACGCTGCGCGCAGAAATTGGAGTGCGGACTGTTTTTTCACACGATTCAGCCAATCAGAATTAAGAACGTCTCCCGTTCAGTTTTTGCGCCTGTCAAAATCAATTTGAGTATATATGCTGCAGCAACAATAAAAACACGCACAACCTCTCAATTTTATTGTTTGGGTATGTGTAGAATGTATAACTATACTTTGCCGTATTGGTTTTTTTCGTGCTCGTTTATTTGGTTTCGGCCAGAACGTACAGATTTGTCGTTACCACCAGCTTTTAAAAGACGTTAAAATTATGCGCGCAAACGCTGTGCGTTAAAATTTGCGCATAGATTGTAATACCATCCGCATACCAGCGCACAAACGCATTTGCGCTCACAATATTAAGTATAGGACGCGCAACGTACATTACGCTCGCAAAGGGTTCGCGCAGGTTCACCCGTGGTAGACGTTAACGCGCATTTTTTGCATTGTAATACGACGTTCAGCGCAAAGGGTTTCTCCTCTCGAGTTAATGCATTTTAGCGCACGCGTTAACGTTTGCGCGAAGAATGTAATAGAGCCCATTGTTTTCATTCGGAAAGTAGTTTCTACAGGTTGAAATTGTGTTTTTTTTTTTTAGCTATTAAATATTGTTTAAACTCGGTTATTCCTTAATATAGACTGTTTCAATCCGTGAATTTAAACAATGTGAGGTGTTAGATTTGTCAGGAGAACTAATGAGATTTGGATTGATTTCTGTCTTCGGGAAGGCAGCAGACACTTTTGACATTTATGATTTATAGGTCATTCTTCGGGTCTCTTCATAAGAAGAAGCTGTTTACTTTTTGTTGATAGACAAGGTTTCTGAGATTCCCGGTGGAGTGAACACATGGAGAGAAAGACAGTAATATATCAGAGCGTCCCTCGCTGTCTCCTGCCTGCCGTATGCACCTGGAATAAAATAAAGTTTAGGAAGTGATGAAGGTGGGAGACAGGGGGCCTCTTCATTGATGAATTTCTATTTTGTCAAATGCAAACGAAAATCTCAAAAGCTTTTTGCATCGATACTTTCACTCGTGCAAA
This sequence comes from Leptobrachium leishanense, assembly GCA_009667805.1. Lineage (NCBI taxonomy): Eukaryota > Metazoa > Chordata > Amphibia > Anura > Megophryidae > Leptobrachium > Leptobrachium leishanense. The sequence continues at coordinate 55,142,141 of CM019063.1, read as the reverse complement.
TAGTGTTTATGAAAAAGCGTAAGTTACGATTTATGCAACATCAAGATGGGCATCTGCAAATGAACGATTACCGTAGATGCTTGAGTATAGCGCGACCCGAATATAACGTGATGGATAGATTATAAAGTGAGAGAATACTCAGGACTCGAATATAACGCGAGGAACAAAATGTTACTGTACCGGTAAACAATTAAAATCCTTCCAGGTTCTCTTAACACAGTGAGGCTCCCCCTCAGGCCCCGGGTTTTCTGCTCTAGAATGATTGCAGTTGTTACTAAGTATGAAGCCGCCGGCCACCCGTCTTCTTTACTAGTGATTAGATGGCCGGCGGAGGCGAGCGAGGTTAATGATTGGCTTAAACTAAGCGTGCCCTCTGGCCATGATAGATCCCACCTCTCCCAAATCCGAGAGTTCCTGAAGTGTTTGCAAGCATCAGGGAGCCTGCATTCACTTCAGTGAAACTACCGGAACTTCCGGGAGACTTGGGATCCAGAGCAAGGCAAGTTTTGTTTTAACACGATGCAGATGTCTCGAATATAACATAACCCCTCCGATTTTAAGGCAAATTTTTGTGACCAAAATCTAGCGATATACTCGAGTATCTACAGATCTGTTGGAAGAACTGATTTAAAGAAACCAGATACTAAAAGTGTAGCTTAGAATAGCTGGAGTAGGAACATGTTGGACAACCAGAATGTATGCACAGATCTCAAGCCCCCCCTCTGCCGGTCCCTCCATTGGCTTCCTGTACGTTCCAGGATACAGTTTAAAATACTGACGCTCATGTTCAAATCGCTCAATAACTCAACTCCGCCCTACATGTCTTTATTACTAAGCAAACACGTCCCGTCTAGACAACTCCGGTCGGCAGGCGAACTCCACCTGTCATCTGTCTACACCAGCACGGCCAACTCTCGCCTCCAAGACTTCTCAAGGGCAGCTCCGGTCCTGTGGAATGACTTGCCTCGCCCTATCAAACGCTCCCCTGGTCTTCAGGCATTAAAGAAATCCCTCAAAACCCATATGTAAGGCTCATAGTGTCTATCATTGATCCAGTATTAGATGTCTTTATAACAACTCATGGAAGAATAAACAGAAAGCAAATCCAACATGGTGTAGTATGCTCTACCGAAGAGAAAATGCAATAAACGAGGGAGAGGAGCTCCACTCACAATTTTTTGAGCCATTTGCTTGCTCAAGGTATGTATGCTGGTGGACATTCGCCTTTAATATTTCCAGGTGCCCACATACCTTCACTCTCCTCCTTTTATTACAGTCAGTCGTTCATTCTGTCATACAAGGAACAGAGAAAAACCATATAGGGTTTCCCTTAGTGTGACTCTAATGAATAATAATAAAATATATATTATACAGCCAAATGCCCACTTACTTAGACCCGAGCGCAGCTTGACTCTAGAGTATATGCACATGGGTTTTAAGGGAACATCCAAGAAACCATCTCCTTGAAGCAGCAGATTAAAAAAAGCTTTGAATAAAACCAAATAAAACTAATTAAAATACATAACCCAGACCAGGACGCGTTTCGCCGACTCTTGGCTTCTTCAGCTGGTATAATAACAGGTCGGTGGTCCTATCATACATATATATACCACCTTCAATCAATTCCGTTGTTGTCCACATGCTGTTCAGTCTCCCGGCTTCGCCAGTTTACATCTGTGGTGGGTGCTACGCTTTCAGGGTTATTCAGAGAGAGCCGATCTGGCCCCGAAATGGCACCAGTGAATTTCCCGTATGGTGCAATTTCGGGGCCATTCGGCTATTCAGAGAACAGGCAGTACGCCAAATTTTGACGAATTGCCAGCTAAATACGGTGCCTGGTCGGCGGCAGTGAAATCCCCTATAGAGAAGCAATGGTTAATCTATTCACAGACACCGAACAGCAGAGAAAAGTTGTCAAATTGCAATGCTGTTCGGTGGTTTCATTCGGAAGGTTTAATCAGGTGAATCTCATAGGTTTCAATATTGAAAATATTCCCGTTTTTATTCAATATCTATTAAACATTTATTCTTTTAATCTGCAGCAAAAATTTATATTTTTTTTAAGGATTTTTTTAAGCATTTTTTTGGGGGGTTTCCAGCAACATTTTTTTTGGGCTTTTTTTATAAATAGTGTTTTTCTTTTTCCTGTAACAGACCTTTTTTTATCATTCACAGGACCTCCACAGGACAGGATTAAATTTTTGTCAATCGTTTTGTTTTTACCCCATTCGCTGGCTTGTCGGCTTTTTCTGGCCGGTGGTCGTCACTGTGTTTGGCGGATCGTTGGCTTTTTCCGTACGGGTTCGGCAGATTATCGGATCCAATCCGACAATTTATCGAATCAGATCAGATCCGATATTTTCGGCACATTTTAAAAGAAAAATTAGCCTCAAAACAGCTTTTCCCTGCACTCTGGGGACCCTGCGGTGAATCCAGAATCCAGAAATTTGATTCTTTGAAGTGAGGGGATAGCGACAGCACCGAAATGTCAGTGACATGTCGGTGCTCTCGGGAATAACCTTTTATTAATATTTTGGGGTTTTCCGTTTTATTTTGTTTATAGATTGGATTAATAGGAGTGTGACCTTTTTGACAGAACCCTTTCATTTTCTATGGTCATCCGGATACATTATAATATCGGTTTAACCTGTCATTTTAGCCGAATTATCATTTGGGTTCCATGTGGAAGAGAACTGGCTCTAATATTCAATTCTCTTTCTAAACCTTGGTAACAGTTAATGTCAATGATGCAAAAGCCGAGATCCCGTTGATGCAAAATTCTTCTTGAAACGTCTATATCGAGATAGAAGATTATATGCCGAGGGCTTTGACAGGATTGTTCTGTGCCGTTTGGATAGAACACGCATGTCATCTTTGCCCACAGTGACACCAAATCACTGCAGTCACTTAGTAAACAGTGGTAGCCATTATTTCCGCATGCGTTCGCACATTGCTACGGGCTTCCACACTTTACATTACCACCGTGTGACAACGCGTTCAAACACCCCTTCCTGGATCCCGGTTAATTTTGCGGTGTAGCCTATATCGTACTGCGTCTCCTGTGTAATTGGTGCTCGTTTCAGACGCGAGCTCCTGCCGAGAGACGTGAAAGTCGAGCTTTCTGATGTCAGCTCTCTAAACGAAAATGACATTAAGAGTGCAGTCTTGCCCGACGTGACCTATTTTGAGAATTAGTTCAGTGTGCTGCAAATCACCCCCATTATTATCTTTTTTAGCATCTGATTAGTTTTATACGGAAATGCCAAGTCCTGCCTTAGCTTGTCTACAAGGCGACTCCTGCTGTTCGTTCTCTCTGAGCCTGACAGCGCGGAACGAATCCTCCGGCAAGCCAGAAGATCTCTGCGTCCTGAGAACATAACCAACAGAGAGGGCTGTGGCCGGCGTGTTAATTAAAAGCCTGGGCGCCTGATTAATAAACAAATGACTAATAGAACTCACAGATTAATTACTAAGTAATAAAATGTGGTTTAAAATATTATAGATTAATATACAGTTTATATAATAAAGTATATTATTGCAGAAGTCACTTACACATCACAGCAATTCAGAGAACTGCTTCACAGAGCTCATGTGCTACATTACCCATATGCAGCATAGAACTCTGGGTAGGACATGCAAATGAGGTTTGCAATTTCTCCCTTTTTTGCATCCTGGGTCTGTTTTAACACAGAACCCTGCTGCCATTGCCATGTCATACTAGATGGCTTTCATTTGGCAAAGGTCAGGTTATGTAACGAGTCACAGCTACTCCTGGACAGCTGTTTCGGGCTTATTATGTCCTCATCAGCAGGAGATAGAGATATATATACACACTGATCAGCCATAGTATTAAAACCGCCTGCTTAATATTGTCTATGTCTCTCTCGTGGTGATGCATCGAGGCATGGACTCCACAAGCCCTCTGAATGTGTCCTGTAATATCTGACATCAAGACACCGACAAGACACTGAGTCTTTATTAGCACATTTTGCAACCATTGGTGGCCTATAAGTGTAGGTGCTGTTGACGACGGGTCCACATGCGGCACTTGCATTACTATACCCCCCCCCAATGGAATATTACTATGGCTGATCCCACAACCTGATTTAAACGATTGGAAGTTCCGCAGTGTAATATCACCGAGTACAATCCACGTTATAGGAGCACCTGATTAGGCCTTATCACACATTAGCAAGTCCACTTCAAGGTAGTTCTTTCATGTTTTTATGTATGGTGTTACGGTGTATTTACATTTCTCGCGAGAAGGAAACCAGGAAGCAGGACGCCGAGATCGGACAGAGGCGACTGCGGGAGGACATCGAGGGAACGCAGGGACAGGTATGTATCAGCCCGAGTGTGGCTCGGGGTTACCGCTTTCAGCATTGAAATTTATCCCCGAGCCACACTCGGGAATACCGCCAGGGAGGTTCAAGCATGAATTCCTGTCAGTAGTTTATGGAAAACCACTTAATATGTGTCAGGATTGGGTAATGTGGAATCCAGGATGTGGAATGGCTAAGGTCTAGGTGCTGGTACAAGAGGGGTAATCCGGGTATCGTGGTCAGACAGCTCTGTGGTTGGGGCGGGTGGCAAACTAGCATGGTCATTCGGAGTTATCAAGGTTCAGCAACAGGTAAGCAGTTAAAAAGGGAGAGCAACCAGCGTCCTAACACCGGGGAGCATAGAACGAGTGAGCAACTCTGCCCTTCCTAGGAGTCAGGGTTTACATAGGGAGCCAAGGCTGGCCCAGCCCAGTAATCAACCCCACCTCACCCAGTCTCCCCTCTCCACCATTGGTGCAGAGGAAGAGATCCAGGCATCCTTGGCAACCACTACTCTGGTTGTGGTGTAGAGACTCTGCCCCCACTCACACATCAACACCGGAATGCAGAGGAGGCCCAGGCTTCACATCGGAGGGACCTCTCTGATGCCTGCACTGAGGATCTGGCCCTATAGGAGCGGATGGGTGAGAGACCCCACGCCCAGCAAGAGGATGGCACTGGAATCACAGGGTGTCCTGCAAGCCGGGTTATAGGTGTGGCATTGGCCAGGTCTTCAGAGTATAAAGGGGGTATTCCTTTTTAACTGTCTTACAACAAAGATTCTCTCTTCCTCTATCCCTCTGTAACCTGATCTTAGCCCTCCAACCCCCCCTCGTTCATTAGCACTGCACGCAACACAGAAACGCACTGTGATATGGAATGATACGACACAAAGCCCTGAGGTCACAATGTACAGAACGAGGAACAGGATTAACTCCTAGTTAGCAGAAGATAAATACATTTGATTTATCCACAGAAACAGCAAGAGAACATTATCTTGCACAGTACAGTATGCCACAAGCACAGTATCCTATTAAAATCTACTGGGTAGCGAATAATTATTTAGAATCAAAAGAATAAAGAAATATACACAGGGAAAAATAAATAAACCAGTGTACAACATGGGCGTGAAGACTACCAAACAGAAAACGGTTTAGTGAATAATCTAAACAATTAGTCTTTATTATACACTATACACCAAAAACACGTATACAAAACATGCAGAAAGTGATATAAAATACTCAACCACAAAATAAGAAGCTATAGGCAGCACAATGAACAAAAGGCTACAGGCGATCCTACAATTCATTCCATAGATATACAATTCTCAAATCACCATACAAAAAACTGTTAAAATAGGTACATTGACGCGTTTCGCCAGTTACCGAATGCAGATTTATCAGGAGATAGAGGTGGAGATGGATCGGACAGCCATCTCTTGATAAAGCTGCATTCGGTAAGTGGCGAAATGCGTCAAGATGTACCTATTTTAATACTTGTTGCACTTGTCTGTATACGTACTACTTTTTGCTAGTCCTATTGTCACTATTAGCTGATAGGGCTCCGTGGCTGGATTTATTGCTGATTATTGAGGCTTGATTTATTTCTGTTTATATTCATTATTCCTAGTTTGAGCAGTTGGTTACTATATCTATCGCATGAATTGAGTGACCATTTACAGTGTTAATTTGAGGATGCTTATTCTAGCTGTGCATTGATTCTGGTCATATTTTGAGGCGGTATGTTTGCCGCTGGTGTCCATTTATTGAGTATACATTGTACTGCCTTTAGATTCTTATTTTGTGGTTAAGTATTTTATATCAATTTGTGCATGTGTTTTATACATCTTTTTTGCATTTTTGGTGTTGAGTGTATAATAAAAACTCAATTATTTAGATTGTTCCCCAGTGTATACTAAACATGTACACAACGAAAAAAATTGTTTCTTTTCAATCCGCTATGTTTTTTAGTTTGTTTCGGTGCGTTCACTATGTTATATTCTTATTTCAGAACGACTCGTTATTTCTTTTTTATTAGCAATTAGTATTTTGGATCAATTCGTATTTAGTTTTTATTAGTTATTTTGTATTTCGGATCGATTTGTTATTTTGGTTTTATTAGTTGTTTCGTTTTTATTAGTTATTTCGGAATGTGAAATGGATGAATTAAATTACTTAGATTTGATTAAAAATAAAAATCACCCTGTATGGCTGCGTTCGGCGGATGCTGTCTTTGGAGCTCAGCACCAAAGACAGCACCCGCCGAATGCAGCCAGACTGAAGGAAAGGGGAAAAAAACGCTTTGTTCGGCAAGGAAAAAAACCTCAGGGCTAAAGTACAATCTTCGCGCAAACGTTTGCGCCAGCGCAAAAAAATATTAACGTGAGGGGTAAAACCATTTGTGCCGAAAGCCATATTACATAGTCAGCGCAACAACCGCGCGCAATCGTCTACCGCGGGTGAACCTGTGTGAACCCTGTGCAAGCTTACTGGACTTTGCGCGTCCTATACTTAACATTGTGAGCGCAAATGCAAATGTGCGCTGGTTCGAGGATGATATTACAATCTATTTTGCGGTAATTACCGCACAGCCTTTGCGCGCATAATTTTAGCAACTCCTAAAAGCTGGTGTTAATGTTAAATCTGGCCGAACCCAAATACACCAGCCCAAAAAAAAATGTGCAGCAAAGTATAGTTACACATTCTACACATACCCAAACCAATAAAATGGAGAAGTTGTGTGTGCATTTATTATTACTGCAGCATATATACTCAGATTGTCTTTGCCAGGTGCAATTTCTTAACGTGAGATAATTGTGGTTCTTAATTCTGATTAGGCTGAATCGTGAGAAAAAAAACAGTGCTCACACTGATTTTTGCACGTGACGGTACTGCGCGAGCATTTGAGCGCATTCATTTTGCGCGCATTATTAATCGCCGGATGAAAAGACGCGCGAGGATTGAAGTTCCAGCGGTGATTTGCGTGCGCAAAAGTTTAACACTTGGGGCAAAAATTCATGCTTTGCGCAAGGATTTTAAAATAATTAGGAATCCAAAAAATTCACAAAAAAATCCCAAAATATGCCTAATAAATGAATAGACTTTTTGCTGCAGGTGACAAGAAAAAACAGTTGAATAAATATTTTAAAAACGGGAATATTTTTTACATTGAAACCTATGGCTTTCGCCTGTTTAAACCTGTCGAACTGAACCATCGAAAAATCAGGGAATTTCACTGACATTTCGGTGCTGTTCAGCGTTCTCTGAATAGATTAACCATTGCTTCTCTATTAGGCTTGTGCACCGATTTTTTTTTCGGTTTGATTCGGTTCGATTTGTTCGGATGTTTAACCTTTTCGATTCGGCTCGTTTCGACCAATTTCTGTTTCGATTCGGTTCGGTTCGGCTCGTTTTTCGTGTACATTTTTTTTTCGCAATATCAACCATTTTTCGTGTTTTCGGGTCACTTTGCTGGTTTTTTGTATCGACTTTTCGGAAATTTCGGAAATTTTAGTTTTTTCGGAACTTCTGTTCTCCTCGTTTCAAAGTGTCTACGATAATTCTGGCGATTCTATCGTGTTTTTTTTTATTAAATAAAGATCCTTTTTTTCTTATGAATAATTGAATATACATTTCACAACTTTATTTAATCATATTAAAATGGTATGAAAGCCAAGGAACAAAAAAAATGAACAAAACGATTTAAAAAAACGCTAAACTGACCCGAATGCCACAAGAAACAAGTGATACGCATTTACAAATACAAAATTTACAGAATCAGCGATATAACCGATAATAGTTAAATATACGATTTCCAGAATTACCGAAATGGAACCGAAATCACAAATGGAACCGAAATCATGAATAGAGCAAAAATAAATTTCGATTTGACACATTTCAAGTCCATTCGAAAAATCCGAAATTTTTTCGTTTTGGCTCGGAAAACTTTTCGGATCTATCGGTTTTCGGGTCCGACCCGAATCGGAAATTCGGCCGAATCCGAAAACACGAATCGGGAAATTTCGTGAAAATTCCAAAATTCCGAAACCCGAAACGCACATCCCTATTCTCTATGGAGAATTTCACTGCTGCCGAATCGCACCGAACAGCACCATTGCACTGTCCATGGCCTGTGGTGCTGAATAAAACAGATTCAAACCTTTGTTTTTGTTCCGTTTCAGACATAATCGATTAATTTTCCTTCTGTTTTGGACGGTACCGATTCGTATTTCGGAAGCACTTCTGAATTTCGGAATCATAGCATTAGCACGTATTTTGGAAGCATAGCATTAGCTATTCTCCGAATCGTGATTTAAACCTGGAGGTGGCTCACATATTGGATGTCAGCCAAGCCTCTGGGTCACCATCCACCCACTGACATCCTCACCATATGTGTGAGGATGTCAGTGAGCCAGTTAAGCCCCTAGCTGCCAAGTTGAGATAGGGGGAACCAAAAATAAAAATAGATAAGAAAAGAATAATAATAACAAATATTTAAAAAAATCCTTTTTTTTATTTTTATTTTTTGTCTGGAAGGGGGTTTAATTAAATAGGACCTAGTCTGGCATCTAAAAAATTTGAGCATAAAATGGTCATAATGAGCTCAACGCACATAGGTGAACTGGCTCAGCAATGAAGGGGTTAAAAATGTGGTATTTCTATTCTTGGGACAAACCTGTTAAACTATTTAGCCGGGGTCTTTTTTGGTGGTTGTAGATTTTGGGGATTAAATTACGAAAAAGTGTGTTTTTACCATTTTTTCATAATATTTTATATTTTTTTATAGTACATTATCAGATAAGATGGAAATAATGGTATTTTTACAAAGTCCATTTAATGGCGGGAAAAACGGTGTATAATATGTGTGGGTTGCATAAACGAGTAAAAAGGAAATTTTGACCTAAACACAAACAGCGCAGAACCGTAAAAACAGCAGCGGGCACTAAAGGACGTAAAACCGCCCGGTAACTATAGAGTTAAATCCGACCGAAACGAAAGCACATCTCTAGTGTATATAGTTTATAATAATAAATACTCAGATAACTTTAATTCTGCTGTGGACAGGCCTCTAATTTACATCATGCTCACACGCAGTATCAACTAGCTACATTAAAAAAAAAAAGAAATCAGAAAAACTGGGGGGGTTTTTTTAGGATTTTTTATTAATGCACAGTTCTCCAAAATATATTTTTCTTCCCTGTTGAGCCCGAGGCACGCTCAAAGCGTCATTTAACAATGAGATGAGCGCCCCTCCAGCACTAGAAGGCTTTAGAGGAGAGATTTCTTCCCATTTCAGCGATACAAAGCTGTCACACTGTCTCCGTAAGAGATGTCGCTTTTTTCCGCCATGTCTACAATAATTAAATATGTGGCGGAATGTGCAAGGGTATATATATATATATATATATATATATATATTCTAATTGGAATGTGCTCCTTTCATCTGAAACATATCAATTCTGAGTCTCCTGTTCAAACAGTGTAGAAAATAATGAACAAAATAATAGCGAGTTAAACAAATACTTTCTGGTCGCACTGGAAACCAATTCCTCATAATGAAGCTTGTTCTATCAAACTGTTTCCATGGTATTGTACTTACACGCTCCATGGTGCTCCAGCAGCACGGAAACATTTTGATGAGTTAAAACTATTCTATTTAAAGGGGGGGGGCAAAGTAACACATTTTACTTACAATTTAGCATTTTTTTCTGAAAAAGGAAATTTTACTTGGCATAGTGTATGTTCTACTACACTATTCTGTTACAATAATCTATTATAATCTTTATATCAGCTGATTCTATTAAAAAAAAAATTCAACCACAGGTCAATACTGATAATGACCCTGTTCTAATAAATTGGTGCTGGTAATAAACCTGGAAAAACAGATTGTCTATCTAACTAACCCCGGACAGTAACCCTAACCCTACTAGCAACCCTAAAAATAACCTAACCTTTAACGTGAATCCTAGTGTCTGGGGTATTTAGAGGTAGAGTTATACAGTATTTAGGTTTAGGATTAGAGTAATTTTTAGGTTTATGGTTTGGTCTATTTTCAGGGGGGTTTGGGTCGAAATCCCTACAACCAGGTTGTCACGGTTCCCAGATCCCACCACGCAGTACTTAACGCCCCACACTCCACAGAGCCCAGAAGCTACCAACAGAGTAGCCGTGAAAGATCTCTAACTGCCTGGTCCTTAGAATTGGCCAGGTAAACTAGCTAGACTGAAAGGGTTAACAACACGGGGAGTAGTCAGCCGAGCCAGAATCAGGAATACAGAGTTCAGAATGGTCAAATGGAATAGCCGGGTCGATATCAGAGCAGTAGCGTAGTACAAGAAAATGGTCTAGGGCAACAGAAGGCAGAATAGTCAGAAACAAGCAGAGGTCAATAACGGGTTAATTCAATATAGCAGTCAGGTACAAGGAGCTCAGGTATGGATAACCACGATCTGGCAACTGCTGAGAATACACTGAGGGTTTTTAAAGACCTTCACCAGGCCACGCCCCCCACTCAAGCCGGGCCTCATGCAACCACCTCCCTGCCTGTCTCCATTTAAACCGGGCATTGGTCAGCGAGCAGCATCAGACATGCTGCCCTCAAGCACACAGGTAGGGCTGGAAGCTCCCAACGTTACACAGGTTCCCTAATGCCAAAATCCCAATGGCCAACTTCCCTACACAGACAACTCCCTGACGGCCAACTTCCCTACATGGCCAACTTCTCTACACAGACAACTCCCTGATGGCCAACTTCCCTACATGGCCAACTTCCCTACACAGACAACTCCCTGACGGCCAACTTCCAGACATCCAAAATCCCAGAGGCTAATACTAACCCTACTCCCGAACCCCCTAAACCTAGCCCTAACCCTAACCCCCTAAACCTAGCCCTAACCCTAACCCCCCTAAATCTAGCCCTAACCCCCTAAATCTAGCCCCTAACCCCCTAAACCTAACCCTAACCCCCTAGCCCTAACCCCCTAAACCTAGCCCTATCCCCCTAAACCTAGCCATAACCCCCCTAAACCTAGCCCTAACCCTAACCCCCTAAACCTAGCCCTAACCCCCTAACCCTAGCCCTAACCCTAACTCCCTAAGGTTTAGGGTGTTAGTATTGGGGTTAGCTGCTGGGATTAGGGATGTCTGGAAGTTGGCCATGTAGGGAACTTGGTATGTCCGGCACTTGTTCTGTCTGGAAGTTGGCCGTCGGGATGTTCACATTAGGAAACCTGGCTGTAGGGATTTTGTCCGACACCTGTTTTCAGGGATAGGGTTTGGTTAAATTTTATGATTACGCTTATGTTTAGGGTTAGTGTAATTTTCGGTGTTAGATTATGTTTAGAGTTAGGGTAATTTTTTGTTAAGGTTAGGTCTAGTTTAGGGATGAGCTGTTCGGTTCGATCAGTTCGGATTTCGACTCGAACATTGGCAGTTCGAAAGTTCGCGAACTTCGAACTTTTTGGCGTGTTCGGTTCAAGTTCGAAAAAAAAATAATTTGAAAAAAGTATAAAAAAGCTTAAAAAATACTAAAAAAATCTAGAAATAAAGAGACTCTTTACTGCAGAATATTATAAGCAACGGTTTATTAGATATTGAATTAAAAAATAATGTCTATGTACAAGGATTCTCACCTCTAAATGACATGTGCTCTCAAACGCCGTAAACAACAGGTGTTAATTAGTGTTTGGAAATAACATGTGCTTTTAATTAGTCTGGTCTAATTAATTTGATACATTGTCTGTAGACTGAGGGTTTCTGGAGGAGTCTCCTGAACATGTATCAAACAACACCTGTGCTTCTGAGAAGTGTTCATTTCTTTACTAAATGTTCCTCTGATATGCTGTTTAACCCCTTAACCTTGCATTTCACTGCTGTGTGCTCAGCTCATTTTTATCGCTTTCGCTCATCATGTTTAAACGCGATTTGAAGCAACATTTTTTAAATGACCCAGACATATTAGATATCGTTCTTTCCGGCAGACTCCGCAGATTCATAATATATCATTTTTATATGTATACATCATGTCCTGCCTGTATATTATGACAAAGAATGCAATACAAATTGAATTTTTAATCATCTGCAGTGTGTAAAGTGTTTTTTTTCACATTTTAGCACATGAGCGTTTGCGGTTATGTTTTCTATTGGGTGCGCTTGTACAAAAATTAGAAATGGGGACTTGTTACATTTTGGGGGGAGAATTACGTGATTTTTAGCAAACGCAACCCATAGAAAAAAATCATTAGTGCAGCATCATTGTTCACATTATAATTGAAATGGGAACAATATTGCTGCATTAAATAAAAATAACACACAAAACAAAATACATGTTTTTTTTATTTTTTTTACTTTATACCTGGTCATGTTGGCCATCCTCAGGCCTTTCGATTGACACCCTCCATGACCCCCTATCTGCCATGGTTCTGGAGATATCGGGGTTCAAGTGAACCCCCTATCTCCACCAGGGGATTCCGGGCAGCTAGGGGTTCCCCGGCAATCTGACGTCATCACGCTATGAGTGAGGACGTCAGGCAGTGAGGGGGGACCCGGGGGTGGAGCCGCCATCCAAGATGGCGGCCCCCACATGAGCTAGGCCGCACTTTGGCACCGCAAGGCATCTCTATACACAGCCCCATCAGCATCTCTATACACAGCCTCACTGCATCTCTTTACACAACCTCACAGCATCTCTATACACAGCCCCATCAGCATCTCTATACACAGCCTCACAGCATCTCTATACACAGCCACACAGCATCTCTATACACAGCCCCATCAGCATCTCTATACACAGCCTCACAGCATCTCTATACACAACCTCACAGCATCTCTATACACAACCTCACAGCATCTCTATACACAGCCCCATCAGCATCTCTATACACAGCATCTCTATACACAACCCCATCAGCATCTCTAAACACAGCCTCACAGCATTTTTATACACAACCTCACAGCATCTCTATACACAACCTCACAGCATCTGTATACACAACCCCATCAGCATCTCTATACACAGCCTCATAGCATATCTATACACAACCCCATCAGCATCTCTATACACAACCTCACAGCATCTCTATACACAACCTCACAGCATCTCTATACACAGCATCTCTATACACAACCTCACAGCATCTCTATACACAACCTCACAGCATCTCTATACACAGCCCCATCAGCATCTCTATACACAGCCTCAGAGCATCTCTATACACAGCCTCACAGCATCTCTATACACAACCTCACAGCATCTCTATACACAACTCACAGCATCTCTATACACAACCCCATCAGCATCTCTATACACAACCTCACAGCATCTCTATACACAGCCCCATCAGCATCTCTATACACAGCCTCAGAGCATCTCTATACACAACCTCACAGCATCTCTATATACAACCTCACAGCATCTCTATACACAGCCTCACAGCATCTCTATACACAACCTCACAGCATCTCTATACACAACTCACAGCATCTCTATACACAACCCCATCAGCATCTCTATACACAACCTCACAGCATCTCTATACACAGCCTCACAGCATCTCTATACACAGCCTCACAGCATCTCTATACACAGCCTCAGAGCATCTCTATACACAACCTCACAGCATCTCTATACACAGCCTCACAGCATCTCTATACACAACCTCACAGCATCTCTGTGAACCCTTGAATGAACCCCCTATATCCACCAGGAGATTCCGGGAAGCTAGGGGTTCCCCGGCTATCTGACGTCCTCACGCTATGCGTGAGGACGTCAGGCAGTGAGGGGGGACCTGGGGTGGAGCCACCATCTAAGATGGCGACCCCCACCAGAGCTAGGCCGCACTTCGGCGCCTCAAAGCGCCGAAGTGCGACCCGGTGCCTAAAGGGTTAAAGCCAGGCACCGCTTAAAAGGGGAGACTCTCCCGAACGGATCCCCCCTCCCTTCCAGGCGATCTCCCAGCATTGCCGGGGGGTCGCCTGGAAATGACATCGCGCATGGCGCGATGATGACATTTACGTCGGGAGGAGCTTGACTTCAGCGTCTGAGGACGCTGAAGTCAGAACGCCACGGGACCCCAGACAGAGAGGTGAGTATCTCCGCCGGGGGTCCCGCAAAGCTGATGACACGTCCTCCTCAGCATACAGCGGGAGTAACTGAGGACGTGTCCCACACGTCGTCAGCAGTGAAGGGGTTAAAAACGTCTTTTTTTAAACTGTTTGTCCTTGTTTCCTGTCCCCCAGGGCGCTACCCGGACCCAGACATTGTTTTTAAATGTTTCTATACATCCTAGAAATCCGCCACTTCACGGGCAGGTTATGGGGACCTCCTAGGCACGATATATGAAGGAATTTTTCGTTTTATTTTTAACCCTTATTTCATGGAAAACTCACTGTCCCTTTAAAAACTTTTTTTAAAAACTTTTTGTCCCTGTTTCCTGTCCCTCAGGGCACTACCCGGACCCCCATACACCTTTTATGGCAAATATCTAGCATATATGCCCTCTTGGAGGGCACTCTAAAAATCGAATTTTGAGTCCCATTGACTTGTATTGAGTTCGAGTTCGAATTCGAACTTTTGAAAAGTTTGAGTTCGAATGCGAACCGAACTCGGGGTGTTCGGCTCATCCCTAGTTTCAGCCTCAGGGATAGGGATAGATTCATTTTTAAGCTTAGGGTTAGAGTTAGTTTTACACTTACAGCAATTTTAATATTAAGGTAGGTCTATATTTAGGGCTAGGCTTAAGTTTATTTTAGAGTTGGTTTAATTTTTGGGGTTAGATTATGTTTATAGTTAGGGTTAGGTCTACTTTCAGGGATAGGGTTAGATTTATTTTTAAGCTTAGGGTTAGGGCTATTTTTAGGGTTAGAGATATTTTTACAGTTATGCCAATTTTATTTTTTTCAGGTAAGGCTATCCCTAAAATTAGACCTAAGTTTATTTTAGAGTTAGGGTCATTTTTAGGATTATGGTTTGGTCTATTTGCAGGGATAGGGTTTGGTTAAATTTTACGATTAAGCTTATTTTGAGGTTTAGGGTAATTTTTGGTGTTAGATTGTGTGTAAAGGTAGGGTAATTTTTTGTTAGGGTTAGGTCTAGTTTCAGGGATAGGGTTAGATTAATTTTTAAGCATAGGTTTAGAGTTATTTTTACACTTACGGCAATTTTAATATTAAGGTAGGTCTATTTTTAGGGCTAGGCTTAAGTTTATTATAGAGTTGGGGTCATTTTTGGTGTTAGAGTATGTTTAGAGTTAGAATTAGATCTAGTTTCAAGGATAGGGTTACATTTATTTTTAAGCTTAGGGTTGGGGCTATTTTTAGGGTTAGGGTTAATTTTACGGTTAGGGTAATATCAATATTAGGGTTAGGTCTACTTTACGGATAGGATTAATTTAATTTTAAGTTTGCGGCTAGGGCAATTTTAATATTAGGGTAGGTCTATTTTTAAGGCTAGGTTTAAGTCTATTTTAGAGTTGCGGTAATTTTTAGTGCTTATGTTTAGAGTTAGGGTAATTTTTTTGTTAGGCATAGGTCTAGTTTAAGGGATAGGGATAGATTTATTTTTAATCTTAGGGTTAGAGTTATTTTTACAGTTAGGGTCATTTTAATATTAAGGTTAGGTCTACTTTACAGATAGGGTTAAGTTCATTTTAAGTTTAGGGTTACGGCAATTTAAATATTATGGTAGGTCTACTTTTAGGGCTAGGTTTAAGTTTATTTTACGGTTGGGGTAATTTTGGTGTTAGATTATGTTTAGAATTAGGGTTAGGTCTAGTTTCAGGGATAGGGTTAAATTGATTTTTAAGCTTATGGTTAGGCTTATTTTTGGGGTTAGGGTTAGGACAATTTTAATATTGGGGTAGGTCTATTTTGAGGGCTAGGGTAATTTTTAGGGCCAGTGTTAGGTCTATTTTTAGGGACAGAGTTACCGTAAATCTCTGGCCTTTATAATTGTTCCTGTGCCATTAGTGTCTCTGCATCCTTAGATCACTCTCCTAACACTGTAATGGGAATTCTGTCACTGAATAATGGCAGACACGAGCACTTGTGCAGGAAGCAAGTTCTTTATTGACCGGTGGGATTAACTCCACAACCTGAGTATCGAATGACAACATAACACAGTTTTAATAGAAACAGACGTTATACAAGTGTCTATGGTTACATGAGGTCACAGGACACAATTCATTATTCATCTCCCTCCCCCGCCCCTCGCATGGTCTCCCACTCAAGTAATCTACAAGGCAGATCTTGTCCCCAGCCCAACAACCACATTCTTTAGGGTCAAGAAAAACATGTTTCTCTTGCAGTTTATGGCCTGTGGCGATAATCACTCAGAATAGATTGCCCAACTTTGTTTATCTTTATCTTCCAAATATCTCTGGTAGGGTAGTGGTTGTTATATCCTGTCATACAGGTAAATTGGGTTAAGATATAACATAGTTCCAGAATCATGTTTACTCTATACAAAGGTTAATCCTATAACTCTAATCCTATCATGCAGCTAATATTGTTAGAGTGCTGTCTCAACACTGTCCCATCACTCTTAAAACCTGTCTATTTCCCCTATGGCTGTTCCTGCTCCCATATACCTCTATTCCCCCTCAGTCTGTTCCTGCTCCCCTAGACATTTCTATTCCACCTTAGCCTGTTCCTGCTCCCCTAAAGCTCTCTCTTCCCCCGCAGCCTGTCCCTGCTCCCCTGTACATCTATTCCCCCTCAGTCTGTTCCTGCTCCCCTAAACATTTCTATTCCACCTTAGCCTGTTCCTGCTCCCCTAAAGTTCTCTCTTTCCTCTCAGCCTGTCCCTGCTCCCCTAAAGCTCTCTCTTTCCTCTCAGCCTGTCCCTGCTCCCCTGTTGCTGTCCTCTCTGTTTTACACAACAAAGCTTTGTGCTTCCTCTTTAAATCAGAGCTGCAGAATAGCGCCACTGTGGCCAAGCTGGGTATTGCATATGGAGATTTCCACATAGAACAGATCGTACTGAGCTTCAGGTCAAAATTCGCCACGGGTTAATTATCACTCACGCCGGGTGAATGGACCAGTGAGTTTTTGAGGTCTGTATAAAAGGGGCTTATAAATTGTTTTTAGTCACATATTTTCATTATGGGGATGAAGCCAGAGTTTGGTTCCATAAAAGCTGTAGGGGACATTGCACAATCTGTAGCACTGAAGTTACAAAGCAGATCCTTTAGGTTAATATAAAATAAAATAAATTAGGAATAATTGCAATGTAATTTGCTTTCAACTGGAGTTTAAACTTTACTGACAATATATAACATTTCAGGCAAATTAGAAGGTTTATTTAACAGAAAGAACTGACTGTGTATTAGCTCAAAATTAATTGAGCTCCTTGAATTGCAAACGAACCGTATTAACCGAAACAGACTAATAGATCATTAGTTACCTAATGCAAATATAAAAAAAATATAACAAATATTTAAATACACCAAGATCCAGTCATCCGACACAGATTCTGTACAAAATATCCATTTAAAAGCTAACGGAACCAATTATTTTATACTCTGCACTTAAAAGAAATAAGACAGTACATCAAGCGCTGGAAGAGAAGACTCCAAGGAATCACACAATAACTAATTCATAAAAGATATAGAACGCATGAAAATAGAATAGTCTGAAACTGGGCGAACTCATTCATTATCAGAGGAGAACGAGCTGGAGACAACTACTACCAGCACAAGCACAAATGATAAGCAAACAGCAAATCACCAGCAACCAATGAAAACCTTCTAAAGGGGCACCGAAGAGAGCACCGAAATGTCACTGATCCGATAAGTCGCCGCAAATCCACCGAAAAAGCCGCTGAACCGTCAAACACAGAGCCGACCAGCCACCGGAAAAAGCCGACAAGCGTGGTAAAAAAAAAAAAAAAAAAAGATCGAGACTCAAACAATTTCAACCGCTGTTTTCAAAAAAACTACTGGATGAAAATAACTGGAATTAACATATAAGGTCCTTTGAATAATAATAAAAAGGTCTGTTACAGAAAAAAAAAACTCTATTTAGAAAAATCTGAAAAAAAGATGTTGGTGAACAAATCCCGAAAAATGTCTAAAAAATCCTGAAGTACATTAAGAGACTTTTTGCTGCAGATTAAAAAAATAAATGGTTTAATAGATATTTGATAAGGCGGGAATAATTTTAAACATTGAAGCCTATGGGATTCGCCTGATTAAACCTGCCGAATGAAACCACCGAACAGCATGGCATTTCACTGACATTTCTCTGCTGTTCGGTGTCTCTGAATAGATTAACCATTGCTTCTCTATGGGGGATTTTAATGCCATCGAACAGGCACCGTATTTCGCAGGCAATGCGCCAAAATTTGGTGAACTCCTGCTTTCTGAATAGCCGAATGGCCATGAAAGTGCACCGTACAGGGAAATTCACTGTTCGGTGCAATTTTGGGGCCAGATCGGCTCTCTGAATAACCCTGTAAGGGCTTATTCACTAACCTCTGAATTCGTCCTGAATTGCACCGAACGGTGAATTTCACTGTTCAGTGCAATTTTGGGTCAATTCGTTTATTCTCCAAATACAGGCAAAGTGGCAGTGAAATACGGTGCAGTTCGCCATGATTCAGCATCACCAAAATTGTCCCATAGAAGACTATCGTGTCGCCGAACTGCTTCGAAATTCTGGCCAAATGTCCTGCTTTTCGGTGTTTCAATTCAACAGGTTTAAACAGGTGAATTCATTAGGTTTCAATGGCGGAATACATGCACAAAGCAAACAAAAATGGCCAAAGCCTAATACTTCAATGAAAATCTAAACAATAACATATCAAACCCGAGAAATCATAAATAACATACAATCGCCCCCTGTCCACTCCCAACCAGCTGCTGTCAAAGTAAACAACCAAACCCTGCAACACCCCCTAGATGTAGCAAATGCCTTTAATAACTATTTTGTTGGATGCGCCAACACCCTGATTGCTAAGCTAGCAATTGAAACACATTCACAAAGGCAGCACACAAGTCAGATCCTTCCAACTGTGCAAAAACCTTGTATCAAAAGAGAAATTCAGTTTTAGACTGGTGCCTGTCAGTGCCATTACTAAACTTCTCTGTAACCAAAAAATGAAACACCAGCCAGGACCTGACCAAATCCCAGCAATGCTGCTTAAAATCAGCGCCCCGGCAATTGCAAAACCTGTCGCAACCCTAATCAATGAATCGCTGGTGACTGGATATATACCCAAACTCTGGAAGACTGCGAGAGTGGTACCTATCCATAAAAGTGGAGACAATACTTTGGTATCCAACTACCGCCCAATATCATTGCTTCCTGTAATGTCAAAAATCCTGGAAAATTGTGTTTACACTCAATTACGCAATTACTATCAGTATTGGAACTATTTATCCCCAGATCAATCCAGCTTCCGTCCAAATCATTCAACCACAACTGCCCTTTTAAAAGTTTCCAATGATATCCAGGCTGGCATGGAACAATGAAACCTAACTGGAGCCTCTTCCTTGATTTTGCCAAGGCCTTTGACACGGTAGACCATGGCATCTTATTACAAAAACTTAAAAACTCTGGTATTGGTGATTACACGCTAACCTGGTTTCAATCATATGTGTCTGATCGGTCGCAATATGTGTCCATTTCTGACAGCACTTCCCTCCCCCTCCCAGTCAAGTGCGGTGTACCCCAAGGCTCGACACTCGGCCCCCTGCTATTCGCAATATTCATAAATGATCTGCCCAATGTCTGCCAAGCCTCAACTGTACAGATGTACGCAGACGACACTGTAATCTATACCAGCAAACCAGATCTCCCGCAGCTGGAGGCCGTGCTGCATGACCAATTCACAGAGGTAGAAAAGTGGATCAAAGATAACAAACTTTTTCTAAATGCTGACAAAACTGTTACAATGCTCTTTGGAACAGCACCTAAACTACACAAATTGCAAACACCCCATCTATGTGTCAGGACAACATCAAATGGCGCGCTGACCACAGTCACTTCTCTCAAATATCTAGGTATGTGGTTAGACCCAAATCTATCCTTTTGGCCCCCACATCGAAAAACTCTCATCTAAAATTTACCCCAAACTAGGTGCCCTGAACAGAAACAAATCCTGTCTGAGCCCCGCGGTAAGAAAGCAGATTGTAGAACAAAATGCTTATGCCGGCTATTGAATACAGAGATGTAGTGTATGCAGCCACCCCGCAAGCACACCTTCAGAAACTTACTACATTGTATAACTCATTCTGCCGGTTTGTGCTACAATGTAACTACATGACCCACCATTGTGACATGTTAAAAGAACTAAACTGGCCGTCGCTGGAATCTAGACGCACCCTTCATCTTTCCAACCTGGTGTTTAAGAGCTTTTCTGGGAGGCTACCACCCTACCTGAAAAGGCTGCTTCCCTCAGCAGTTCCCTCATCCTATAACCTCCGATCCAGGACAAGCACCTTACTTGCACTACCACAATACAAAAAGAAAGTGGCTCGGTCCTCATTTTCCTACAGAGCACCACAATTATGGAATAACCTCCCAGACACCATCAAATCTTCCCCCAGTCTAAAGTCCCTTAAGAGCTCCATATTAACATACCTCAATAAGGAATGCACCTGTAAACATGTAACATAGTGACTATATACAGAATGCACCTGGAAACATGTAACATAGTGACTATATTTCCTACATATTTATTTTCTGTTAATCTGTATATTTGTTTTGTGTTAATTCCTTGCATTTTACTACTTTTGTATTTCTGTAACCATGTTCTTGAACCCAGGACATACTTGAAAACGAGAGAAATCTTAATGTATCCTTCCTGGTAAAATCCTTTATAAATAAATAAATAAATGTAAAAAAATATCTTAAATGTTTTTTAACCCTTTTGCTGCTGAGGCTTTTCCCGCCCCTGTGCTGAGGTCATTTTTTACCTGTTTTGCGCATCATGTTTAAACGTGTTTTTAAGGCTTATTTTAGTATATGACACCGACATATTATATATCGTTCTTTCCGTCAGACTCGGTAGATTCATAATATGTCATTATTATATGTATACGTTATGTCATGTCTGTATATTATAACAAAAAATGCAATAAAATATGTATTTTCAATAATTTACAATGTGTAAAGTGTTTTTTTCCACATTTTAACATGCGAGCAATTGCGGTTATATTTTGTATGAGGTGCGCTTGTTAAAAAAATTAGAGATGGGGTCTCGTTACATTTTTTTTTGGGGAAAATGACACTATTTTTAACAAACGCACCGCATACAAAAATCGTTAGTGCAGCATCATTGTTCACATTATAATTGAAATGGGAACAATATTGCTACACTAACAAACCAAAAAAAAAAAAAAAAAGTGTTTATTTTTTTTTTTTTTAATTTTTTTTTTTTAATTTTTTTTCTTTTTCTTTTTTTTTTTTTTTACAAAATTTTTAACTTTCATGTTTGGTATCGTTGGAACGGCCATGCTCTGGCCGATCCAACCATATCAAAATTTAACCCCTAACTGCCACGGATCGGGAGATAGGGAGTTGGGAGATAGGGAGATAGGGAGTGAAAAACTCACGTGATTCAGAGCCTTCCAATATGATGGCTCTGTATATAAGGCATATGGACCTCTTATTTGGTCAGAGGGGGTCCTTCCTCCAGGATAGAGATAGATAGACTTCCAAAATGAAGAAAATTGAGCATAAAAATGAAAGAAAATTTAATAAGAATAAAATCCGAAAAAAACAGAATCCGAAATTATACAAAACCGAAAAACAAATAAATTTTTTTTTTCTTTTTTTTCTTTTCATATTTATTCCTTTCATATTTATTTGTTTTTCGGTTTTGTATAATTTCGGATTCTGTTTTTTTCGGATTTTATTCTTATTAAATTTTCTTTCATTTTTATGCTCAATTTTCTTCATTTTGGAAGTCTATCTATCTCTATCCTGGAGGAAGGACCCCCTCTGACCAAATAAGAGGTCCATATGCCTTATATACAGAGCCATCATATTGGAAGGCTCTGAATCACGTGAGTTTTTCACTTTTATATACCCTATTTGTGTATCAATGATAATGCACTATAGCGTTATCCTCTACATTTGAGGTACATCCTGCCATCAAAAAGAAAAAATTTATACATGGGCGAAGTTTCCCCTCTATGAGAGATCTAAAGGCCAACTGATAAGAGGCGTTGAAGACTCCACCTTCGGTTATCCTCTATCCCAGGAAAACTTCAAGGTCCCATATGGGCGAAGTCCCCCTCCTATAAGAGACCTAAAGGCGAATTGATACGAGCCATTGGGGGCTCCACCTTTGTGAGTGCGACCATCTACACCACTTAGTGTGTTTCAAACTGTCATACTGTGCTACGCAATTTATATTTCTTTTCATATAGGATGATGATATTATATGATCAGATTTCCGAATAAGAAGGTTCAACCCTATGCTGACTAATTTTAAGCTAAGTCAATCCTTGCTTATATTTTCCATCAATATATGTACTGCGCTCCCTTAAATATATTCATTTATATTTTTCTCTGTTAGATATTGGTAAGGTGACAGGTACACCCAATAGGTGAGCAGCATTATATATCACCAGTTTATTATATGAAATAGCGCCGATACTCTGAACGTCTTTTCGTTCTACTTTTTGAAAAATAAAACAACACGTATTTTACCATGTTCTGAAAATTCTTTGGGGGGAAAGGGGAGTTGAATACTTTTATCAGTATACCTATATTTCAAAAACTGAAGATGTTACAGGTGTAAATTTGGTATTTACAATCTTCGTGAAAAGAACCAAACATGTTTTTTGCCATTTTCCACAAATCAATTGGGGGGGGGGGGTCGGGGGAAAGGGGTCTGAATATTTTTATCATTAGACCTATATTTCAAAAACCAAAGATGTTACAGACGGGAAATTTGGTATTTACAATTTTCTTGAAAAAATAAAAACAGCTGTTTTAACATTTTCCAAAAATCCCAAGTGGGGGGGTGAAAAAAGGGGGGGCTGAATACTTTTAATCAGGATACCTATATCTCAAAAACAGAAGTTATTACATATGTGAAAATTGGTATTTAGATTTGTCTTGAGAAACAAAAAAACGCCTATTTTACCATTTTCCAAAAATTCAGTGGGAGGGGGCAAAAAGGAGGGATTGAATACTTTTATCAGTATACCTATATTTCCAAAAACCATAGATGTTACAGGTGTGAAATTTGGTATTTACAATCTTTGTGAAAAAAAACCAAACATGTGTTTTGCCATTTTCCACAAATCCAAATAAGGGGGGGGGGAGTCGAGGGAAAGGGGTCTGAATACTTTTATCAGTATATCTATAGTTCAAAAACCAAGATGTTACAGGTGTGAAGTTTGGTAATTACAATCTTTTGAAAATAAAGAAACACATGTTTTACCATTTTCCAAAAATCCAAGTGGGGAGGTAAAAGAAGGGGGTGAATACTTTTAAACAGGATACCTACATCTCAAAAACAGAAGATGTTACAGACGTGAAAACTGGTAATTAGATTTGTCCTGGGAAACAAAAAAACACCTATTTTACCATTTTCCAAAAATCCAGTGGGAGGGGAAAAAAGGGGCGTTGAATACTTTTATCAGTATACCTATATTTCCAAAAACCAAAGATGTTACAGGTGTGAAATCTGGCACTTACAATCTTCTTGTAAAAATAAAAAAAACACCTGTTTTACAATTTTACCAAAAATCCAAGTGGGGGGGTGAAAAAAGGGGGTGAATACTTTTCAACAGGATACCTATATCTCAAAAACAGAAGATGTTACAGACGTGAAAATTGGTATTTAGATTTGTCTTGAAAATAAAACAACATGTATTTTACCATTTTCCAAAAATCCAGTGGGGGGGCAAAAAGGGGATGAATACCTTTATCACTATACCTATATTTCAAAAACCAATGATGTTACAGGTGTGAAATTTGATATTTACAATCTTCGCGCAAAAAAACCCCATGTTTTACCATTTTCCGAAAATCCAGTTAAGGGGGGTGGGGGAAAGGGATGGTTGAATACTTTTATCAGTATACCTATATTTGAAAAACCAAAGATGTTACGGTGTGAAATTCGGCACTTACATTCTTCTTGAAAAATAAAAAAACACCTGTTTTACAATTTTACCAAAAATCCCAAGTGGGGGGGGGGTTGTACCAAAAAACCTCAAGTGTCTTTTAAAAAACAATTTTAACAAATCCGAAAATCCACACGAGCGAAGCCGCGGGTAAAAGCTAGTATCTAATAAACCATTTATCATTTTATTCTGTAGCAAAACGTCTTTGGGCCCTATTACATACTTCATGTAAGTGCATTAGCGTGAGGGGCAAAACCCTTTGCGATGAACATCGTTTTACGACGTTTGCGCATACGATGCGCGTTAACGTCTAACGCGAGTGACCCTGCGCGAACCCAGCCCGAACGCACATTCGTGCGCGCGTCCCATACTTAACATTTTGAGCGCAAATGCGTTCGTGCGCTGGTACGCGGATGGTATTACAATCGATGCGCAACGTTTTACGAATGACGTTTGCGCGCATAATTTTAACGTCTTTGAAGAGCTGGTGGTAACTCCAAATCGGAACGTTCTGGCCGAAACCAAATACACCAGCACGAAAAAAAAATACAGCACAGTATAGTTACACATTCTACACATACCCAAACAATAAAATGGAGAGGTTGTGCGTGCTTTTTTTTTTATTGCTGCAGCATATATACTTGATTAATTTTGGCAGGTGCAAAAACTGAACGGGAGGCAATTGTGGTTCTCAATTCTGATTGGCTGAATCGCTTGAAAAAACAGTTTGTCCACCGATTTCTGCACAACGTTAATGCGTGCACGTTTTTGCGCGTCTTTTTTACGCACAATATTTTTTGACGGATGGAAAAATGCGCTCAGATCATAATACCACTGTTAATTTACACGCTTAAATGTGCTGCGCGTACGAATTTGCACGGAGAATGTAATAGAGCCCTTTATTTTTAGATTTTTTAGGATCTTTTAGGCATTTTTTGGGATATTTTTGTCAAAAATAATTCTGTTTGTTGTTTTAAATTAGTTTTTTTCATTTTCCTGCAAACAGCGTTTCAATTTTCAAACTTTCAAGCCAACTAATTTTTGGGTTTTTTCACTCCGTTCGTCTGCGGTGTCGGATTTTTCCGGCGGCTGCTCTGCGCTGTGATCGGTGGCTGCTTGGATTTTTACGGCGTGTTCGGCTTGGTTTTTGTGGCGGTTTCTGCGGGTTTTCGGTGAGTGTTCGGCGAGTGTTCAGCGGGTTTTCGGTGAGTGTTCGGCAGGTGTGCGGCGAGTGTTCTGCGGGTTTGCGGCGGGTTTTCCCTGTACTACGGGGGCCCTGCGATGCTCGCTGAATACACCGCAGGGTCGGCGAACTAGAAATCGCCCCGAAGTGCAGGGAACGAAAAAGTCACCAAACGTGCGGTGACTTTTCGGATCTGCACCGATTTTTTTTTCGGTTCGATTCGGTTCGATTTTTAAACTTTTCGATTCGGCTCGTTTCGACCGATTTCTGTTTCGATTTGGTTCGGCTCAACTCGTTTTTCGTGTACATAATTTTTTCGGAATATCGACCATTTTTCGTATCACTTTGCTCGGTTTTTGTATCGACTTTTCATAATTTCGGAATATCGACCGTTTTTCGTATTTTCGTGTCCCTTTGCTCGTTTTTGTATCGACTTTTCGTAATTTCGGAAATTTTCGTTTTTTCGGAACGTCTGTTCTCCTCGTTTCAAAGCAATAAATTTCGATTTGACACATTTCAAGTCCATTCGAAAATTCCGAAAATATTTCGTTTCGGCTCGGAAAACTTTTCGGATCTGCCATTTTCGGATCTAAAAATTTTCGGAAATTCGGCCGCATCCGAAAACACGAATCGGGAAATTTCGTGAAAATTCCGAAATTCCGAAACCCGAGACGCACATCCCTACTGAATAACCCTGTATGTCTTTATACCTGTGCGGCTACATTCTCTGTTGCATATTTTAGGAGTATTTGATGAAGATCTGCCCATTCCAAAAGGATTCACAAACTTTTTCACACTGTTGTAAAGAGATGAATTGCTCTGTTTGAAGCTAATATTTACATATACTTTTTTTTTTATCTTGCTATCAAGGTAAGCATTGTTATGGCAGGAACGTTGTATACTTTACACACCAAAGTAACGCGATATTTAATACGAATCAAATGAATGCCTGCAAAAAACGAAGGAGAAGAGGTGCGGCGTCGCTGACCTTTGTGGAATAAAGGGCAGCTTCTTCGTCTTTGTATTTTATTGGCCTGGTTAAAATAAAAAGGGGGGGGGACGACAACAATATATGTCTTAATTTCCTTTCTTATCTCTGTTTTCCAGGCTGTGAGATTCCGGAGCGATATTCCGGGACACAATGAGGTAAAGAATCGATGAGGTCTTAATGAGAACATCAGGGAGAATAACGGCAATAATTATCTCGAAGAAAAATCGATGCGTGAAGAAGACTGAAAACAGTATCAAGCTAAACCCTTCTAATATGTGACTTTAATGGCCACATCTCTGGCCTTAAACATTGATTTGGAGGTTGTGTTATTCATCATGGACATTTTTACCCTTATCTATCCTTACATTGTGCATCGGAGTCGGACTATCACTCCCATAATCCGCTTTAGGAATGAAAAAGCCCAAAAGCAGCTAAACATTCCTTTAACCCCTTAAGGACGCACGGGTAGTGCCCTTAATGGGTGACTTTCGCCGGCGAAGCTTACAGGTACGCCCCGCCAAAAGGTGCTGTCGCACGGAACTGATTGAGGCCCGCCCCGAAGCCAACCATTGGCTGCAGGGGGACAACTTGAGTTCAGGCCGCCCCCGTGCAGCCAATGACATGTGCCGTGAGTCGACACATGCAGGCTGTGGGGAGGGACAGAGGCAGCCCCAGTGAAGATGTACGCCCTGTGTCTTTAAAATCCTCCTGCCGGCAAGACGGCATAGAACGTCCTGCAGCGGGAAGGGTTAACCTCAAAATGAAAACCATTTATTAACACCTTAACGCTGAAGGACTAAGCAGTCCTTTTTTTTTTTCCACCTTGGTGAAATTCGCCAATGCCAGTTCGGTAGTTTTCGGTGACTAAAATTTCAGGAAAATACAGCGAATATTCACTAAATGGTAAATTCACCTTATTTTTGGCAAAATTTAATCACCGTAATGTGTTCAAACACAAAGCATTGAAATAACCCGCAATTTCAGTGCTTAATCAATAGACTCCCAGGTGACCGGTCTTGATTACCTTCCTGCAGCATATAAATTATGCATGTTGCAGGGCAGCACTTTGCCCTGTGCTCTCCCTCTGCATTAAATATTAATAAGAGCATGGCCGATCTGGCAACCCTAAGGTCACCTCTGATTCCTTTTTTATTACTTACGTGCAACATATGCATTCTATATGCTGCCGGGTGGCATTTTTCCTGCACTGCCCCTAAGCATGAATACATTTTAGATGGTCAGGAAACCATGGCCGATCAGGCAACCCTAGCTGAAAACCCGGCAAAGCTACATATTATTAGTAGTAGACAACACAGGTAACCTGTCTTAATTAGGCAATTGGTTTGCCTAGGTCTGTGGCACATGAATTATGCATGTTGCAGGGCAGAACCTTCCCTCTGCTTTCCTTCTGGATGAATTAGTAATATCAGTCCAGTAAAACATGGTCGACCTGACAAACCTAATGAGATCTGCCAGGCACTCTGCATTGAGGAGGTCGGGGCGGGGGAGACATGGTGGAGGGGCTTCCGGGCTATAAGAGGTGGAGGTTTTAAAGACCCAAGAGATTATTTTAAACACCTGCAGGGTTATATTGAGAGAGCCAAACTGGCCTCAAAAATTGCACCAATTTATTCAAGATCTATTAAATCGTTTATTCTTTTAATTTGCAGCAAATTTATTATTTATTTATTTATTTAAGCTCTTTATTATTTTTTTTTTAAGACATTTTTGGGGATTTTTACAGCAATAGTTTATCTTCTTTTTTTTTCCTGTAACAGATCTATTTATTATTATTCATAAGAACTTATCCTATGTGCCGTTTTTTTTTTTTTTCGGGTGACTAGCGATGTAAGTATCGGGCTTCAGTGGTCGCTACTACGACTGGTGTTGTGCCTGTAGGGCGCCTTGCTGAGCTGACCCCGCCACCCTGGTAGAGTACATTGGCATTGCTGGGGGACCTTTAGGTAGGTTTCCAGGCAGTGTCAGGGCCGGCCCTCCCTTAAGGCAAGCAGGGCATTTGGCTGGGGTCCAACCAAATGGAAGGGCTGGGCCCCTGATAAGGCTAGGGTCAGATGAGCGCATTTTGTACGGACTGTGCGTCCGTGCAGTACGGACGTACTTTCTGACTGACGACAAGGTAGTGACCAAACAGTCCGTTTTTTTCACTGACTTATTTTTTGACTGATGTAGCAGGGAAAATAAATTACAATGAAAGAGCATTCTGTCCGTCAAAAATGCTGGACGTATAAATGCAGTCCATCTGACCACGTTCCATCACTCACACAGAAAGCTATGCGGACGTTAGGCTTGTGCAGCGATTTTTTTTTCGGTTCGATTCGGTTCAATTTTTCAGATTTTTAAACTTTTTGATTCGGCTCGTTTCGACCGATTTCTGTTTCGATTCGGTTCGGCTCGATTCATTTTTCGTGTACATTTTTTTTTCGGAATATCGACCATTTTTCATATTTTCGTGTCACTTTGCTCGTTTTTTGTATCGACTTCGTAATTTCGGAAATTTTCGTTTTTCGGAATTGTA
Source organism: Leptobrachium leishanense (assembly GCA_009667805.1). Lineage (NCBI taxonomy): Eukaryota > Metazoa > Chordata > Amphibia > Anura > Megophryidae > Leptobrachium > Leptobrachium leishanense. The sequence continues at coordinate 55,113,032 of CM019063.1, read as the reverse complement.
CATGTTTTCGGAATATCGACCGTTTTTCGTATTTTCGTGTCACTTTGCTCGTTTTTTGTATCGACTTTTCGTAAATTCGGAAATTTTCGTTTTTTCGGAACGTCTGTTCTCGTTTCAAAGCAATAAATTTCGATTTGACACATTTCAAGTCCATTCGAAAATTCCGAAAATGTTTCGTTTCGGCTCGGAAAACTTTTCGGATCTGCCATTTTCAGATCTAAAAATTTTCGGAAATTCGGCCGCATCCGAAAACACGAATCGGGAAATTTCGTGAAAATTCCGAAACCCGAAACGCACATCCCTAGCGGATGTTGCGGACATGACGCACTCCGCACGTCCGTTCTAGCAGTATTACGTTCTTGCCTAACCTGCGTCCGTTTGCAGCGTCCGTCAGCCCCCGCACTTCTTTCACAAATGTTTGTAAAAACAGTCTGCATGCTAGGTGCTTGATTTTATATATACAGATAACCGGAATCCCACTAGGGGAAGCAGGACATGGAATCAAAAAAGATTGTGTATAAAAATATATCTCATACACTCTCTTAGTGTTGGGTGTAACCCATGTTAGATGCAGGCCTTTTTGTTCTTGATTTTATATACCTGTAGCCATGGAAGTGATTGGAACACCTGATTCTGATTATTTGGATGGGTGAGCCAATACTTTTGGCAATATAGTGTATATATCAATCAATCAGGGCATGATAAATTTGCTTTGAATCTAGGAGCCAGATAATAAAGTTAGGAGCCATTTATTTTTTATGGTAATAAGTGAGCGATGATCTCCGCTCTCTTCCTCTGTCACGGCTATTACTAGTTTGAAATGTACGAAGTTCTTAAAGATCCTAAGAAGGTTTTTAGGCAAAAGCTGAGAGGCGTAACTGTGTGTAAACCTGTGCTGTGCATCTGTAAAGATACACATCAGAGCAACATAAGGCTAGGGTCAGACGAACGCATTTTTCACGTTGTCCGTGAAAAAGTGCGTTCGAACGAATGGACGTATTTTTTCACGGAATACGCGATAGAGGTCATACGATGCGCATTTTCGGCCGTGATTTTGTACGGATCATCAATAAAACCCTTTTGCGTCTGGACGTTATGTTGGCCGGACGTGTGCAGCGTCTGACGTCTCCCAATCACGCAAACACGCCGCTATGCGGACGCAGCGCACTCTGTACGTCAGTAGTAGCGGTTTGACGTTCTAGAAAAAATGCGTTCGTTTGCCACTTGCGTTACACGGACGACCATCCGTGCGGCCGTTCGTCGTATGTTCCCCGGCATTGGACGTCATTTGCTGCTAGCACGGCCGTGATTTTGTGCGGCTAAACGCACGTTAAAACTGCTTTCGTCTGACCTTAGCCTAAGAGAAGGTGTGTTATGCTGAGCACTCATTTCTCTGTCTGATGCCTGGGGTGGAGGAGCAGTGGGGAAAGTGTACCCCTGGCAATTGGCGACAGCATGAGGTCGGAGCCCCCCAGAGCTGCTGGGCAGATGCTGCAATAAAGATTTCTCACAATTGTGCCAACAGTGACTTAGCTGACAAAAGTCCAGGCGCCAGGACACAATTTCTAGTCGACCTGGCGCCTGGGATTTGTCGAGCCCTGATAGACATAGATATATCTATATATATCTAATATATCTCAATCACTTAATCTCATATAAACCTGTCAATGCCCCCACTGTGTCATTGTGCCCAGGTGCAAAACAATCCAAAAATATATACAAAACAGATAGTTGAAGGATGCACTCAGGGGCTTCACAAAATTAATAAAAAAAAAGATGCTTTTAATGTTGATCTAATAAAGCATAATTTTTTTTATCCATTTTGTGAAGCCCCTGAGTGCATCTTTCAACTATCTGGTGTTGGTGTGTGTGTACACAAAACCAGGGAGAGAGCACTCCAGTCAAACACATTCAAAAACCTGCAACAACAGCTATATATATATATTTATATATAGTAATAATTTTTTGGATAATCTGGAAATTAATCACACTCTACAAAATAAATATTATGGATTTATGGAAAATGCACATTTTGATGTATTTTGGATTTACATTACAATTCAAATCTATTTTATAAAAGAGTACAAAGTTGTTGTGTGTTTTTTTATGGTTTTGTTTCATTTCCCAAATATCCAATATAGTATATTAGACCATAAAGCATTTACGCACGGGAGTATTCTTTCTTCTTTTTTATTTTATTTGGCATGCTATAAAGTAAATATGGGTCCTGAGTTACATTTTGCACTTTTTGATGTTTTAAATCAAGCCCAGAGTCCAAAAACAAAAGTCAGACGATGAGGGGTGAAGAGGAGAAGAGGAAATGGTGAATGGGGGAAAGTTTGACTTTATTTCTCTCCTTGCATTTAATTCTTGGGTTCTCGTTTCTTCATTTCGTTTCTCTCCTTGTGGAATTTCTTACTAATCCTACCTCATGACATTCACGGAGAGGGAAGGAAATCACTTTCCAGATGCTCACTTAGTAACGATACAGTACGGAGTGCGCCAAGGTCATTTTGTTTATCATTCGGCAAAATATGGTCCCCGTCAGTATTTAATGTTTAGAAATATATGACTCATCGTCCCGTGAATAACAATAAGAGGAGCTAAATGGCAGGTACAAAACACTTCCCTCCGTTTCCCTGAGCATGTAATAACAGTGTCAGGAGAACAGGAAGGGCGAGGGTTAAACAAGATAGGAAGACCTAAACTGAATAGAGGTCCTTGTACTGGCCTCTGTGCTAAGGATAACTATATACACAAAACATGAAACAGGGAATAGATATAGAATGGTCAAGACTAGAGCCAAGAAACCAGAACCAGAAAGGAACGTCAGACAGGCAGAGGTCGGTACACAAGATATCATATACAGAGTACTGGGCGCAGACAGAGTAATCAGGAAAGACAAGATCAATAAACCAGAATAAACCAAAACACAATGCAAGAATGCAGGAAGTTCAGGAACCAAGAACATGAATACACAGGATACAAGGAACCATAACTCATGCCAGAGCACTGCCTCTGTGCTGCTAGCATTTAAATAGTGAACAGGTCTGGGGAATTGGGACATGTGATCCCATACCTGAACAGCTACAGCGAAACCCAGGAGCAGCAAAGGGCGGAAAAGCTATCCCAGAGCAGGGAAGAGAGCTGGCCTGGATCCCTCTCACCACCAGGGGACCTAGCTGGAAGGTGGAAACATGACATTTTCCCTCTCTGGAAGAAACTTGTTTGGTAACACACAGTGGAGGCTCGTCCATCAGGGTAGACTGGGTAGTGCCCCACTAGTTATTTATTTTTTTGCAATAAAAATGTAAACTATATACATTTATATGTTGTTTTTTGTGTTATTTAACATGCCTTGTTGATAAAAATGTGTTAAGTCCCTTTAAGAAAGGCACTTGTCTCCTCAAATGTTGCTAGGCAGAGTTAAAAAAATGATAATATTTGTCTTTTAACTGCTTCCAGAAATCTGATAAGGGCTCTGTGGGAGGGCTTATTTATCACAGGCCACAACTGTTGTTTAAGTCTCTGCTGCTTGCTATTTGAACTCTGATGGGTGTCAAACAAACCTGGCAAATGCTAGCATCTGAAGCTCAACCTAGATCATATCTGATACACACTGGGTGCCTTCCTTAACCGCTTAATGACAGAGAATGCTCAGCCACATTTGCCTTAATGTGCTAAATAGCAATAGTAAACAGGATTTTTTTTTCTTTCATACACTGAAGTTTTGTTTACTCTGAGTTATTTAGAATAAAATGGGTAGGATTAGGGTTCCGTTAGTTTATGGTTTCTTTTTTACTATATAATAATAAAACCACTTTATTCACTTTTCAATTTCTAACTTGAGAAATGTTACCTATACATCTTGTGGTTAAATTCTGGATCACACTTGTAATTATTGAATTTTGCCTCAAAGTGGCCCAAATTTTGCCTCGTTAATAGGAATATGTCTATAAGGTTTATTCCATATATATACAGTTGTGTTCAAAACTATTCAACCCCCAATGCTGTAAAGGGTTTTAGGGAATTTAGTGTACATTTGTAATTGTATTCAGAATGAAATCCTACAAGGACTTTTTAAATAACCATATGCAACTAAAATGACATCAATTGGTTTTGTAATACAGTAGTAAATGTTTCTTTTGTGAATTCTTCATTGACACAATTATTCAACCCCTTAAAGACTACCACTCTGAAGAACAGAGGTTCATTCAAGTGTTTTCAATCAGGTATTGAAAACACCTGTGGATGTCACGGAGCAGCAATAAAGCATAATAAGCACCAATTAGGCAGCTTTAAAATTACTGTGATACTCAGCTCCTTCTAGACATTTACTGGTGTGGTTACAAACATGGTGAAGTCAAGAGAATGGTCCAGGAAGACAAGAGAAGAGGTGATTACTCTTCACAGGAAGGGCAATGGCTATAAGAAGATTGCAAAGATTGTAAACATACCAAGAGAGACCATAGGAAGCATCATTCGCAAATTCAAGGCAAAGGGCACTGTTGAAACGCTACCTGGTCGTGGCAGAAAGAAGATGCTGACTTCGACTGCTGTGTGCTACCTGAAGCGTAGAGTGGAGAAAAGTCCCCGTGTGACTGCTGAGGAACTTAGAAAAGATTTGTCAGATGTGGGTACTGAAGTTTCAGCTCAGACAATACGGCGCACACTGCGTAATGAAGGCCTCCATGCCAGAACTCCCAGGCGCACCCCCTTGCTGTCTCCAAAGAATAAGAAGAGTCGACTGCAGTATGCCAAAAGTCATGTGGACAAACCACAGAAGTTTTGGGATAGTGTTCTGTAGACTGATGAAACAAAATTAGAACTGTTTGGGCCCATGGATCAACGCTATGTTTGGAGGAGGAAGAACAAGGCCTATGAAGAAAAGAACACCTTGCCTACTGTGAAGCATGGCGGGGGGTCAATCATGCTTTGGGGCTGTTTTGCTTCTGCAGGTACAGGGAAGCATCAGCGTGTGCAAGGTACCATGAATTCTCTTCAGTACCAGGAGATATTGGATGACAATGTGATGCAGTCGGTCACAAACCTGAGGCTTGGGAGACATTGGACCTTTCAACAGGACAATGATCCCAAGCATACCTCCAAGTCCACTAGAGCATGGTTGCAGATTAAAGGCTGGAACATTTTGGAGTGGCCATCGCAGTCACCTGACTTAAATCCGATTGAGAACCTCTGGGGGGACTTAAAGAAAGCAGTTGCAGTGCGCAAGCCTAAGAATGTGACTGAACTGGAGGCTTTTGCCCATGATGAATGGGCGAAGATACCAGTAGATCGCTGCAAGACACTTGTGTCAAGCTATGCTTCACGTTTAAAAGCTGTTATAACTGTAAAAGGATGTTGTTACTAAGTACTAAGATTGAATGTCACTTGGGGGTTGAATAAAACTGATAATGATGTGAGCACAGAAAAGACATTTGTGGTTATTTCATTATAAATGTTATGTTATATTTGTCTGACCTACACGTGCCTCTTTGATTTAATTGTAAGCAAGATGACTGAATGATCAAAATCAATGTCAAACTGGCCAAAACACTCAATTTCAGTGGGGGTTGAATAATTTTGAACACAACTGTATATATATATATGGGATTGTCCAAATATGTTGGAGGTAGTATTGCCATATAGACATATTCCTAATATTGATTAAAAACATTCATGTTTCCAGTCTGGTGCCCCAGCAACTTGAAATGTCACCAGTTGTCACTGGTAACACAACCACATCTATGTAACCCTATGTCATATTTATATAATTTTCCCTTTGTCTAGTTCTTTACTTGTTCAGGGAATAATCTGCCAATTATAACATTCGCTAACCCTAACTTCAAGTTCCTCATGCACTAATACACAGATATTGTGATTTATACAGATAATGAATTTAAATATGGCTGCATTCATTAAGTTGTTATCTAATTACAGTGCAGGCAATAAAACACCTGATGTTTAAGAATGCCATGAGCTGCAACGAGGAAAATAAATTTATATTTTACAGCCATAGACCTAGGCAGTCCCTTGCCATATGCAGTATTTAACCTCATTATCAGCCCTATAAAAAACGTTCTCCCTAAGAATGGTGATGACATTTAATGAGGGAATTAATGCGTGATTAAGCCAGCACCATTTTCACGCTCTACATGCATGACTACAGAGCGCACACAATCCCTTCATCTCATAGTCACCTTTTTATCCCTAAAGATAATCCTTTTCCATTACAAATATGTGATTAAACACGGTCACGATTACTGCTCTGTTCTGAGATAGGGCAAATGAGACACTCCCACCCCATCACTACTAAAGGGGTTATTCACTAGGGATGTGCGTTTCGGGCTTCGGAATTTCGGAATTTTCACGAAATTTCCCGATTCGTGTTTTCGGATGCGGCCGAATTTCCGAAAAATTTTAGATCCGAAAATTTCAGATCCGAAATGTTTTCCGAGCCGAAACGAAATATTTTCGGATTTTTCGAATGGACTTGAAATGTGTCAAACGAGGAGAACAGATGTTCCGAAAAACGAAGATTTTCCGAAAAACGAAGATTTTCCGAAAAACGAAAATTTTCCGAAAAACGAAAATTTTGTAAAAACGAAAATTTTCTGAAAAACGAAAATTTTTTCGAAAAAACGAAAAGTCGATACAAAAAACGGGCAAAATGACACGAAAAATACGAAAAATGGTCGATATTCCGAAAAATGTGCAATTCCGAAAAACAAAAATTTCCGAAATTACGAAAAGTCGATACAAAAACCGAGCACAGTGACACGAAAATACGAAAAGTGGTCGATATTCGGAAAAAAAATGTACCCGAAAAACGGGCCGAACCGAATCGAATCGAAACCGAAATCGGTCGAAACGAGCCGAATCGAAAAGTTTAAAAATCCGAAAAATCAAACCGAATCGAACCGAAAAAAAAATCGGTGCACAAGCCTATTATTCACAGAGCACTGAAATGTCACTGACTTGTTCCCTGCACTTCGGGGAATCAAATTTCCTGACCCTGCAGTGAATACAGCATTCACCGCAGGGTCCCCGGAGTGCAGGGAAGGGACTCGAAAAACTGCTACAAAACCGCCGAAAAAAAGCTGCAAATTCGCTGACAAACCCAGCCGATACGATCCGAAGTATCGGCTCACTTGGAACCGCCGCAAGAGACACGCCGAACGCATCTGGAAACAGCCGACAATCCGCCGCACGCAGCACTGACCAGCCGCTGGAAAAAGACGATAAGCTGCCGAACGGGGTAAAAAAAATGTATTATTGAAACCTCAAAATCGAAACGCTGTTTGCAAAAAAACTACTGAGCGAAAATGTCTGGAAATTACACATAAGATCCTATGAATGATAATAAAAAGGGCTATTACAGCTAAAAAGAAACAACGATTTAAAAAAAGAAAAGAAAAACAAATTGATGAAAAAATCCTGAAAAATGCCTAAAAGATCCTAAAAAATAATTTTTGCTGCAGATTAAAAGAATAAACTGTTTGTTAGTTATTGAAATAAAACGGGAATATTTTTATCATTGAAACCTATGGGATTCTCCTGAATAAACCTGCCGAATGAAAACACTGAACAGCAAGGCATTTCACTGACCTTTCTCTGCTGTTCGGTGTCTGTGAATAGATTAACCATTGCTTCTCTGTGGAGATTTCACTGCCGCTGAACAGGCACCCTATTTGCTTGCAATTTGCTAAAATTTGGTGAACTGCCTGCTTTTTGAATGGCCACGAAATTGCACCTTACGGGGAAATTCACTGTTCGGTGCATTTTCGGGGAAAGTTCAGATCTCTGGGAATAACCCTGTAAGTACTTCTTGAGAAAAAACCCCCACTATCATAACATTTATTTGTCACGGGCCCTGCCCCCACGTGCAGATGAATGAACACAGAGGCAGAGTGCACTGCGCAGGCATGCGGATGAATCCGCTCAGCCTGTGCTGCACTGCGGCTGCCTGTTTGCCTGCCAAGCTGCGCCCAGTAAATCGGCCGCGGCACAACAATAGCAGGGCGAGGGGTGAGTGAGCAGCCAGAGTGAGAGCCAGGCTGTGCCATGCAACAAAGAGCAGGCAGCAGCCGCAGGGGGTGCCAGCCCAGACCAGTGCCACTACCACCAACCTGAACCAGGCAACCAACCAACTGCAAATTTGGGTCACCGCCTGCAGCTGGTTAATATATGCTTATGGGGGTAGGGTATATATAGACAGTATATCAATATGCTATGCATGAGGTCTGCTGGTGTTCTTTAATGTTTATGGGGGTTATACCTGTATATATATATCAATATGCTGCATGAGGTCTGTCTGCTGGTCTTTAATGTTTATATATTTGCTGCATGAGGTCTGCTGGTCTATAATGGGGTTATATATATATATCAATCAATATGCTGCTATGCATGGGGTCCGCTGGTCTTTAATGGGGGTATATATATATCAATATGCTGCATGCGGTCTGCTGGTCTTTAATGGGGGTATATATATATCAATCTGCTGCATGATGTCTGCTGGTCTTTAATGGGGGTATATATCAATATGCTGCATGAGGTCTGCTGGTCTTTAATGGGGGTATATACAGTTGTGTTCAAAATTATTCGACCGCCAATGCTGTAAAGGGTTTTAGGGAATTTAGTGTACATTTGTAATTGTATTCAGAATGAAATCCTACAGGACTTTTTAAAGAACCATATGCAACTAAAATGACATCAATTGGTTTTGTAATACAGTAGTAAATGTTTCTTTTGTGAATTCTTCATTGACACAATTATTCAACCCCTTAAAGACTACCACTCTGAAGAACAGAGGTTCATTCAAGTGTTTTCAATCAGGTATTGAAAACACCTGTGGATGTCATGGAGCAGCAATAAAGCATAATAAGCACCAATTAGGCAGCTTTAAAATGACTGTGATACTCAGCTCCTTCTAGACATTTACTGGTGTGGTTACAAACATGGTGAAGTCAAGAGAATGGTCCAGGAAGACAAGAGAAGAGGTGATTACTCTTCACAGGAAGGGCAATGGCTATAAGAAGATTGCAAAGATGTTAAACATACCAAGAGAGACCATAGGAAGCATCATTCGCAAATTCAAGGCAAAGGGCACTGTTGAAACGCTACCTGGTCGTGGCAGAAAGAAGATGCTGACTTCGACTGCTGTGCGCTACCTGAAGCGTAGAGTGGAGAAAAGTCCCCGTGTGACTGCTGGGGAACTGAGAAAAGATTTGTCAGATGTGGGTACTGAAGTTTCAGCTCAGACAATACGGCGCACACTGCGTAATGAAGGCCTCCATGCCAGAACTCCCAGGCGCACCCCCTTGCTGTCTCCAAAGAATAAGAAGAGTCGACTGCAGTATGCCAAAAGTCATGTGGACAAACCACAGAAGTTTTGGGATAGTGTTCTGTGGACTGATGAAACAAAATTAGAACTGTTTGGGCCCATGGATCAACGCTATGTTTGGAGGAGGAAGAACAAGGCCTATGAAGAAAAGAACACCATGCCTACTGTGAAGCATGGCGGGGGGTCAATCATGCTTTGGGGCTGTTTTGCTTCTGCAGGTACAGGGAAGCTTCAGCGTGTGCAAGGTACCATGAATTCTCTTCAGTACCAGGAGATATTGGATGACAATGTGATGCAGTCCGTCACAAACCTGAGGCTTGGGAGACATTGGACCTTTCAACAGGACAATGATCTCAAGCATGCCTCCAAGTCCACTAGAGCATGGTTGCAGATTAAAGGCTGGAACATTTTGGAGTGGCCATCGCAGTCACCTGACTTAAATCCGATTGAGAACCTCTGGTGGGACTTAAAGAAAGCAGTTGCAGTGCGCAAGCCTAAGAATGTGACTGAACTGGAGGCTTTTGCCCATGACGAATGGGTGAAGATACCCGTAGATCGCTGCAAGACACTTGTGTCAAGCTATGCTTCACGTTTAAAAGCTGTTATAACTGTAAAAGGATGTTGTACTAAGTACTAAGATTGAATGTTACTTGGGGGTTGAATAAAACTGATAATGATGTGAGCACAGAAAAGACATTTGTGGTTATTTCATTATAAATGTTATGTTATATTTGTCTGACCTACACGTGCCTCTTTGATTTAATTGTAAGCAAGATGACTGCATGATCAAAATCAATGTCAAACTGGCCAAAACACTCAATTTCAGTGGGGGTTGAATAATTTTGAACACAACTGTATATATCAATATGCTGCATGAGGTCTGCTGGTCTTTAATGGGGGTATATATATCAATATGCTGCATGCGGTCTGCTGGTCTTTAATGGGGGTATATATCAATACGCTGCATGATGTCTGCCGGTCTTTAATGGGGGTATATATCAATATGCTGCATGAGGTCTGCTGGTCTTTAATGGGGTATATATATATAAATATGCTGCATGCGGTCTGCTGGTCTTTAATGGGGGTATATATATATCAATATGCTGCATGCAGTCTGCTGGTCTGTAATGGGGGTATATATATCAATATGCTGCATGCGGTCTGCTGGTCTTTAATGGGGGTATATATCAATACGCTGCATGATGTCTGCCGGTCTTTAATGGGGGTATATATATATATCAATATGCTGCATGCAGTCTGCTGGTCTTTAATGGGGTATATATATATCAATATGCTGCATGCGGTCTGCTGGTCTTTAATGGGGGTATATATCAATACGCTGCATGATGTCTGCCGGTCTTTAATGGGGGTATATATATATCAATATGCTGCATGCGGTCTGCTGGTCTTTAATGGGGGTATATATATATCAATATGCTGCATGCGGTCTGCTGGTCTTTAATGGGGGTATATATATATATCAATACACTGCATGATGTCTGCCGGTCTTTAATGGGGGTATATATATATATCAATATGCTGCATGCAGTCTGCTGGTCTTTAATGGGGGTATACAGTTGTGTTCAAAATTATTCAACCCCCACTGAAATTGAGTGTTTTGGCCAGTTTGACATTGATTTTGATCATTCAGTCATCTTGCTTACAATTAAATCAAAGAGGCACGTGTAGGTCAGACAAATATAACATAACATTTATAATGAAATAACCACAAATGTCTTTTCTGTGCTCACATCATTATCAGTTTTATTCAACCCCCAAGTAACATTCAATCTTAGTACTTAGTACAACATCCTTTTACAGTTATAACAGCTTTTAAACGTGAAGCATAGCTTGACACAAGTGTCTTGCAGCGATCTACGGGTATCTTCGCCCATTCGTCATGGGCAAAAGCCTCCAGTTCAGTCACATTCTTAGGCTTGCGCACTGCTTTCTTTAAGTCCCACCAGAGGTTCTCAATCGGATTTAAGTCAGGTGACTGCGATGGCCACTCCAAAATGTTCCAGCCTTTAATCTGCAACCATACTCTAGTGGACTTGGAGGTATGCTTGGGATCATTGTCCTGTTGAAAGGTCCAACGTCTCCCAAGCCTCAGGTTTGTGATGGACTGCATCACATTGTCATCCAATATCTCCTGGTACTGAAGAGAATTCATGGTACCTTGTACACGCTGAAGCTTCCCTGTACCTGCAGAAGCAAAACAGCCCCAAAGCATGATTGACCCCCCACCATGCTTCACAGTAGGCAAGGTGTTCTTTTCTTCATAGGCCTTGTTCTTCCTCCTCCAAACATAGCGTTGATCCATGGGCCCAAACAGTTCTAATTTTGTTTCATCAGTCCACAGAACACTATCCCAAAACTTCTGTGATTTGTCCACATGACTTTTGGCATACTGCAGTCGACTCTTCTTATTCTTTGGATACAGCAAGGGGGTGCGCCTGGGAGTTCTGGCATGGAGGCCTTCATTACGCAGTGTGCGCCGTATTGTCTGAGCTGAAACTTCAGTACCCACATCTGACAAATCTTTTCTCAGTTCCTCAGCAGTCACACGGGGACTTTTCTCCACTCTACGCTTCAGGTAGCGCACAGCAGTCGAAGTCAGCATCTTCTTTCTGCCACGACCAGGTAGCGTTTCAACAGTGCCCTTTGCCTTGAATTTGCGAATGATGCTTCCTATGGTCTCTCTTGGTATGTTTAACATCTTTGCAATCTTCTTATAGCCATTGCCCTTCCTGTGAAGAGTAATCACCTCTTATCTTGTCTTCCTGGACCATTCTCTTGACTTCACCATGTTTTTAACCACACCAGTAAATGTCTAGAAGGAGCTGAGTATCACAGTCATTTTAAAGCTGCCTAATTGGTGCTTATTATGCTTTATTGCTGCTCCGTGACATCCACAGGTGTTTTCAATACCTGATTGAAAACACTTGAATGAACCTCTGTTCTTCAGAGTGGTAGTCTTTAAGGGGTTGAATAATTGTGTCAATGAAGAATTCACAAAAGAAACATTTACTACTGTATTACAAAACCAATTGATGTCATTTTAGTTGCATATGGTTCTTTAAAAAGTCCTTGTAGGATTTCATTCTGAATACAATTACAAATGTACACTAAATTCCCTAAAACCCTTTACAGCATTGGGGGTTGAATAATTTTGAACACAACTGTATATCAATATGCTGCATGCGGTCTGCTGTCTTTAATGGGGGTATATATATATATCAATATGCTGCAGGCGGTCTGCTGTCTTTAATGGGGTATATATATCAATATGCATGCAGGATAAAACTTACCAGGAGAGGTAAAAGGATAATGTTAAATTGTTAACAAAAGACTTTAGACCAACCCTGGCTGTGACTAATTTATTTTACAGAAGAAAACAACAATCAATATGAAGCGAATTAGACCAAGCGGGTCTTAGCAACGAAAAGCGAAGAAGGCAAGAGAAAAGTCGGCTGAGGCAATGTCTGGATCCATTCTGAAAAATGTTGCGGCTTCAACATCTTCCGCAGTAGAGGAAAGTGCGGCTTCAAGATCTTCCGCAGTAGAGGAAAGTGCGGCTTCAAGATCTTCCGCAGTAGAGGAAAGTGTGGCTTCAACATCTTCCGCAGTAGAGGAAAGTGCGGCTTCAACATCTTCCGCAGTAGAGGAAAGTGCGGCTTCAACATCTTCCGCAGAAGAGGAAAGTGCGGCTTCAACATCTACTGCAGAAGAGGAAAGTGCGGCTTCAACATCTTCCGCAGAAGAGGAAAGTGCGGCTTCAACATCTTCCGCAGAAGAGGAAAGTGCGGCTTCAACATCTACCGCAGAAGAGGAAAGTGCGACTTCAACATCTACCGCAGTAAAGGAAAGTGCTGAAGACATTCAATATAGTGAATCCAGGGGTGACATACCAGAAGAATCATATGTGAAAGTACAGGAATTGGAGAAGATCAATTTATCTTCAAGCAGTGAAAGTGATGTAGAGGTGACAGAGGTGATGCCAGCAGAAGCCTGCACCAGCAAGACTCTGATGATGAAGAAGAAGATGAAACTGTTAGACTGACAGTTTATTCTGATGTTGCTGCTTGGCCAGTTCCAGTTCCTCATGATTAAAGAGTGGACCTTCTTAAGCGGGGAAGTGAACCGTTCCAAAATAGAGATGGGCCTTTCAGTGGTCTTGAAAGGCGAGGAGAGAAAGCAAAAGGGAAGAGTCGATAGCTGACCACTGCATGGTTCTACAAGGCTCTGCCAAATGGCGCGGAAATTCTTAGAACCTGGATGGTGTACTCTCTATCAAAAGAAAGTCTATATTGTTTTTGCTGCAGACTTTTTGCTCTTGATGAAAAATTACCTGGAGTATCCAGTTTTGTTACTGGATTTCAGGTGTGCTGGAAGCTAAACCCAAAAGTTTCTGATCATGAGGCTTCTCAGAAACATCTTACATGCTTGGAGAAAAGAAAAACCTTGAGAGCAGGACTGAAGCTTCAGAAATGCATCGATCATCTCCAACAAGCAACATTGGACAAAGAGAAAAAAAATGGAGGGAGATTTTGCATCGCCTCTTGGATGTAACCTTGTTCCTGGCACAACAGAATCTTGCATTTCGTGGTCACAGAGACACCATGTTGTCAGCAAAGGAAACTTCATGGAATTGTTACAATTGCTCTCAAATTATGATCCGGTTTTAAAGGAACATTTCATAAAGCTGAAACATTCTGTTGCATCGGGAAGAGAATGACTACCTATTTCTCTCCGAAAATTCAGAATTAATTAATTTGTCTTCTGGGGAATCACGTGAAGCATAAAATAGTGGTAGATATAAAGAAAATGAAATACTTTGGGATTCTTTTTGATAGCACCCCTGATGTGTCCCACACTGATCAGAAGTGTGATAAGATACGTACATGTTGAAGGTGACAATGTGGAAGTAAAGGACTCATTCTTGGGCTTCTTTCCAATTGCTGGAAAGACTGCTGCTGAGCTCACAGAAAATATCCTGCAACATCTGGAGGGAGACGGACTGGACATAAGTCTTTGTCGTGGTCAGGGATATGATAACGCTGCAACCATGGCAGGGATTCATGGTGGTGTTCATGCAAAGAAAAAAGAGATTAATCCCAAGGCTTTGTTTACACCATGTGCAAACCATTCTCTGAACATTTGTGGGGTGCACTCATCTGGAAGTGTTGCTTCCTGTGTGACATTTTTTTTGGAACATTGGAAAGAGTGTATTCCTTCTTTTCTGTTTCTACGCGTCGTTGGGATTTGCTGATGGAGAATTTAGGTGTGACAGTGAAACGACTTTCCCAAACAAGATGGAGCTCTCAAAATGATGCTGTGAAGCCACTGAGGACAAATTTTGAAAAACTGACATCAACCCTTGAAAAACTGTGTGATCCTTAAGAAAGTGTGGACACAAGAGGATCAGCTCAGATGTTGCTGTCTGCCGGATGTGATTTCACCTTTTTGTGTTACCTTTCTTTCTGGTATGAAGTTCTGGAAGAAGTCAATATCACACAGAAGTAGGGATGTGCAATTTCTTTCGTACCGAATCGATTTTCGGACGAAATTTACCATTTTCGTGCTTCCGATGGCATCCTGAATCTGAAGTGTCAACCACATGAAATTTCAGATCGATTCAAAATTTCAAGACATTCGAGTCGATAATTCGGATGATTCGAAATATCGGGTCGATTCGGTGATTCTAGTCATTTCGGCGTTTGGATCATTTCGGTGATTCAGATCATTTCAGGTCATTCGGTTCAGTTGGTTTTTCGTTTTATGCTGCAGTAATTATACTGTAGAGGTGCTGCACGGCAGTGTGTGGATTCATATGCTGCATTAATTATACTGCAGAGAGGCGCTTCCCAGCAGTGTGTGGATTCATATGCTGTATTAATTATACTGCAGAGAGGCGCTTCCCAGCAGTGTGTGGATTCATATGCTGCATTAATTATACTGCAGAGAGGCGCTTCCCAGCAGTGTGTGGATTCATATGCTGCATTAATTATAACGCAGAGAGGCGCTTCCCAGCAGTGTGTGGATTCATATGCTGCATTAATTATACTGCAGAGAGGCGCTTCCCAGCAGTGTGGATTCATATGCTGCATTAATTATACTGCAGAGAGGAGCTTCCCAGCAGTGTGTGGATTCACATGCTGCATTAATTATACTGCAGAGAGGCGCTTCCCAGCAGTGTGTGGATTCATATGCTGCATTAATTATACCGCAGAGAGGTGCTTCCCGGCAGTGTGTGGATTCAGATGCTGCATTAATTATACCGCAGAGAAGCGCTTCCCAGCAGTGTGTGGATTCATATGCTGCATTAATTATACTGCAGAGAGGCGCTTCCCAGCAGTGTGTGGATTCATATGCTGCATTAATTATACTGCAGAGAGGAGCTTCCCAGCAGTGTGTGGATTCATATGCCACATTAATTATACTGCAGATAGGCGCTTCCCAGCAGTGTGTGGATTCATATGCTGCATTAATTATACTGCAGAGAGGAGCTTCCCAGCAGTGTGCGGATTCATCTGCTGCATTAATTATACCGCAGAGAGGTGCTTCCCAGCAGTGTGTGGATTCATATGCTGCATTAATTATACTGCAGAGAGGAGCTTCCCAGCAGTGTGCGGATTCATCTGCTGCATTAATTATACTGCAGAGAGAGCTTCCCAGCAGTGTGCGGATTCATCTGCTGCATTAATTATACCGCAGATAGGCGCTTCCCAGCAGTGTGTGGATTCATATGCTGCATTAATTATACTGCAGAGAGGCGCTTCCCAGCAGTGTGTGGATTCATATGCTGCATTAATTATACTGCAGAGAGGCACTTCCCAGCAGTGTGTGGATTCATATGCTGCATTAATTATACTGCAGAGAGGCGCTTCCCAGCAGTGTGTGGATTCATATGCTGCATTAATTATACTGCAGAGAGGTGCTTCCCAGCAGTGTGCGGATTCATATGCTGCATTAATTATACTGCAGAGAGGAGCTTCCCAGCAGTGTGTGGATTCATATGCTGCATTAATTATACTGCAGAGAGGCGCTTCCCAGCAGTGTGTGGATTCATATGCTGCATTAATTATACTGCAGAGAGGCGCTTCCCAGCAGTGTGTGGATTCATATGCTGCATTAATTATACTGCAGAGAGGAGCTTCCCAGCAGTGTGTGGATTCATATGCTGGCATTAATTATAACGCAGAGAGGCGCTTCCCAGCAGTGTGTGGATTCATATGCTGCATTAATTATACTGCAGAGAGGCGCTTCCCAGCAGTGTGTGGATTCATATGCTGCATTAATTATACTGCAGAGAGGAGCTTCCCAGCAGTGTGTGGATTCACATGCTGCATTAATTATACTGCAGAGAGGCGCTTCCCCGCAGTGTGTGGATTCATATGCTGCATTAATTATACCGCAGAGAGGTGCTTCCCGGCAGTGTGTGGATTCATATGCTGCATTAATTATACCGCAGAGAAGCGCTTCCCAGCAGTGTGTGGATTCATATGCTGCATTAATTATACGGCAGAGAGGCGCTTCCCAGCAGTGTGTGGATTCATATGCTGCATTAATTATACTGCAGAGAGGCGCTTCCCAGCAGTGTGTGGATTCATATGCTGCATTAATTATACTGCAGAGAGGAGCTTCCCAGCAGTGTGTGGATTCATATGCCACATTAATTATACTGCAGATAGGCGCTTCCCAGCAGTGTGTGGATTCATATGCTGCATTAATTATACTGCAGAGAGGAGCTTCCCAGCAGTGTGCGGATTCATCTGCTGCATTAATTATACCGCAGAGAGGTGCTTCCCAGCAGTGTGTGGATTCATATGCTGCATTAATTATACTGCAGAGAGGAGCTTCCCAGCAGTGTGCGGATTCATCTGCTGCATTAATTATACTGCAGAGAGGAGCTTCCCAGCAGTGTGCGGATTCATCTGCTGCATTAATTATACCGCAGATAGGCGCTTCCCAGCAGTGTGTGGATTCATATGCTGCATTAATTATACTGCAGAGAGGCGCTTCCCAGCAGTGTGTGGATTCATATGCTGCATTAATTATACTGCAGAGAGGCGCTTCCCAGCAGTGTGTGGATTCATATGCTGCATTAATTATACTGCAGAGAGGCGCTTCCCAGCAGTGTGTGGATTCATATGCTGCATTAATTATACTGCAGAGAGGTGCTTCCCAGCAGTGTGCGGATTCATATGCTGCATTAATTATACTGCAGAGAGGAGCTTCCCAGCAGTGTGTGGATTCATATGCTGCATTAATTATACTGCAGAGAGGCGCTTCCCAGCAGTGTGTGGATTCATATGCTGCATTAATTATACTGCAGAGAGGCGCTTCCCAGCAGTGTGTGGATTCATATGCTGCATTAATTATACTGCAGAGAGGCGCTTCCCAGCAGTGTGCGGATTCATATGCTGCATTAATTATACCGCAGAGAGGTGCTGCCCGGCAGTGTGTGGATTCATATGCTGCATTAATTATACTGCAGAGAGGCGCTTCCCAGCAGTGTGTGGATTCATATGCTGCATTAATTATACTGCAGAGAGGCGCTTCCAGCAGTGTGTGGATTCATATGCTGCATTAATTATACTGCAGAGAGGCGCTTCCAGCAGTGTGCGGATTCATATGCTGCATTAATTATACCGCAGAGAGGTGCTGCCCGGCAGTGTGTGGATTCATATGCTGCATTATTATACCATAGAGGTGCTGCCCGGCAGTGTGTGGATTCATATGCTGCATTCATTATACTGTAGAGGTGCTGCCCGGCAGTGTGTGGATTCATATGCTGCAGTAATTATACTGTAGAGGTGCTGCCCGGCAGTGTGAGGATTCATATGCTGCAGTAAATATACTGTAAAAGGTGCTGCCAGCAGTGTGCGGATTCATATGCTGCATTCATTATACTGTAGAGGTGCTGCCCGGCAGTGTGCGGATTCATATGCTGCAGTAATTATACTGTAGAAGTGCTGCACGGCAGTGTGCGGATTCATATGTTGAATTGAAACCTATGGGTTAAAAAGCCTTGTTTCTTTAAAAAAAGTTAAGAAACCTAAAATTTCACCCAAAAAATGCTTTAAAAAAATCTTAAAATAGCTAAGCAAAGGAACTTTCATTCTATTGGTAGTAATCTACTTCCCATTCTTAAATAAGCAATAAAAAACCAAATAACTCATTAAAAAAAGAAAACTGAATGATTCGAATCGCCGAAATGATCCAAACGCCAAAATGACCCGAATCACCAAAGCGATCCGAAATTTCGAATCGATATCAAATCACCGAATCGAAACGAAAACAGTCCGAAACGACCCGAAGCGAAAAAAAAAACCTGGAAAAACAACAAAACTAAATGAAATTTTCAGCAGTGCACATCTCTACATAGAAGTATTTGCCAACACTGGGACTCACTCTAGAAAAGTGCATTGTGAAGCTACAAGCCCTGAAAGCATTTCTTGCGGATCAGCGCAATGAAATTGTGGAGAAGACCATTCGTTACGCAACTACCACGTGTGAGGAAATGGACATTTCTATGGAGAGAAGAGGGAGAGTAAAGCTCCGGAAAACAATGCCAGGAGAGAAGGCAAAGGATGCTGATCTCCCATTGCCAGATGAATTGAAAAGGGCCATGTTTGAGTGCCTTGATCGGTTCCATCAGGAGTTAGACATTCGTTCTAAGGCAATTGAGAAAATCCTTTCAGTCTTTGCTGTTATTCAGCCAAACACTTTGGTTGTTGCAACAGAAATAGATCTTCGGAATTATGCTCCAAAATTAACTGAGATTTTTGATGAATTCTCTAATGAAGACATCTATGTTGAAATTGAACGCCTTCAGAGGCATTTGGAAGCTGCCAAGATCAGCGTGGAAGAGGCAAAGAAATGGACTGCATTGCAGTTTCTGGAGTTTATTGTTAAATGGGATTTTTTATCAAACTTGTCACTTTGTTAGAGATTCTTTTCGACTCTCTGCGTGTCCATTGCTTCATGTGAAAGAAGTTTTTCCAAATTAAAATTGATAAAAAATGACTTTCGCTCCACCATGAGTGAGACAAGGTTGACACATCTAGCCATACTTTCAATTTAACATGATTATGCAAAGAAAATTAGCTTTGATGAAGTCATTGATCAATTTGCAGCAATGAAGGCTCGAAGACAGAGGATGTGAATCCTTTCAAAGTACCTTTGTAGATAAGACTGGGTAGCCTCATTTTGACCTCTGTTTTTTGTTTATAGAAAGCAAAGCAGTATTAGCTTAGTTCAACTGTTCTTCACTGTTAATGTTATTTTCCTAAACTTATTTTATTTATTTCTAAATCATTTATTTTTCATGTTTCTAGTTTTTTCAAGTTGACATATATATATACAACAAATATTTTTGAAAACCTTTAAAAAAAGTGTGGGTGATTGTTTTAATACATTTTAAAGTTGGGGGGGGGTGCCAAATATAGGATCCGCCCCGGGTGCCAAATGTTCTAGGTACGCCATTGCAATCAGTGTTCACACACTGTAATTTACATAAACCCTTGTCTCAATAAATCAGATTGGGACAATCCTGTACAGCAGTGAGTGACCCCACAGCTCTCCCTGTCTTCTGCCAAATCCCTGGCTGCTGTAATGCAGCAGTAAAGTTTGTTGAGCGTTTTATTTCAGTGAGGGTGGGGGCTGCTTCTTGTAGCTTCTTTACATTAATGCAGGGTGTTATGAAAGAGATTTCAGATTGATTTTAATTTCTCCTCACAGGGCACACTAGTCCTTAAAAATGTATGTAAATGTTTGATTTGCTAATCACTGCTTTTTGAATCAATTCGTTTTCAGTTGTGAAAGGTTTGAACTCTCGCAACATGATATTGTCACATGTACATATTCTGTATATTTTTCTTACTATATTCTCACGTCTTGCGTTTCCTGCTGTTATATTATTATGTGAAAGATAAAATGAAGAAAATCCTGCTAAATCTCTGCCATGAATAATTATCAGAGCTACCTGAATGCCGATTAGTGTCTGGAATATAATAATTCAATAAAATAAATATAATAATTAAAAAGGAGCTGCTTCTCGCTCGGAAACGTCACCTATTAATGTAAGGAGTGTAGGAGGCAGTTACACAAAGTGTAGAGGAAATGTTCATTATATCGACTATATCAAAGGAAAGAAAGTATTGAACGGTTTAATATGAATAAATATTACATTATTCAAACGTAGATAAAGTCAACTTTTATGACTTCACTGATACGGCTTATTCATGGATTTATGTGAATATACTGGGCATAGACGTCTCTAGGCGGGGGCCAGGGGGGCAATTGCCCCCCCCCCCTAGGTTATTCCTTGCCCTCCCCCATGTGCCCCCCACCAGGATTCAGTCTCCAGCTTCCCCCCATATTCAGACTGATGTATCTCTGGCCCCGTGAAACGTACGTGGTCCATCAAGATGTCATTAGAAAGAGCGGGGTCTGGCCTTTCCAACAATACCCAACATGACCATATTCAAGTTAAAGCCAAAATCGTAAATAATGAAATACAAACAAAACAATTTTTTTCACAGGGTGGAAATGACTCAGCAGTGACAGGGTTAATGATCAGACTATATTTTACTTTGTGTATTACTTTTGTTTTTGCCTTGGTTTACTTATAGGTATATTAAGGGTTAATGGGCAGGCTTCATTCCTCGCAGTATACATTTTATTTTTTCATTTATCGAGAGCATTTTTGGAGTTAATGTGCAGGCTACATGTCTCACAGTGTATACATTTCATGATTTCCCTTGATTAATGGCATTTTAGGGGTTAATGGGTAAGCTACATGCCATACAGTTTCTTATTTTTATTGTATTTCCCTGGTTTTATGGCATTTTAGGGGTTATTATGGAAGTTAGAATCTAAAGGGTCTATTCATATTTAGATCCTTTGCTTTTTATCACATTTTGGGGAATCAATTTCGCAGAAAATATGGTGAATTCCCTATTTAGCGCATGGCCACTGTAATTTGCGAAAATTGGAGTTGCTGAAGAAGTTATCGGACGTCGGCAAAAACTGCCAAATTGCGTTGAATAAAATATTGAATTTATGTATCAGGTTAGTACAACAAAAAGGATCCAAGATGTCAGCCCCCACAGGAAGAATACCATGATCCGGGGCCAATTGGTACTGGATAGAGGTAATGGCAGGTAAAGGGTTATGAGGGGCATTGCTGGAAAGGTTAGACTCTGACTTTTCCAGTGATGCCTTTCTTATTTCTGTAGCTCCTACCAATGGGGAGATAGATAGGGCCAATGGACCCCACCCCTTCAGGCACTCTTCCAGCATGCCAGGGGGGAGGCTGAAAACAATGCCTGTGGCCATGTGCCAGTCCAACATTGAAGGCTGCCATACAATACTCATCCCTGCGAGAGAGATCCAGCAACCCTCAGGAGTTTATTTTTTAACAGACTTTTTTATTATTTTTTAAAGAACCTTTATTTATTATTTAGACACATTTTAAATGCATTTTTTTTGTTTAAACAATATTCAAACCTATTAGAAGAACACCAGAGTTCGTCTTTGTTTTTTTTCTCCTGCAGTCTGACGGCCTTCGGTGGCATTTTCTTCCTTCAGTACGGCAGTCTTCGGCACCGTTTGGCTTTTTTTTATTCTTCAGTCCGTCGGGTTTCGGCAGCCTGTCCATCCGTCAGTCGATCTGGATCATCCATAGTGGCTTGCAGTGGATGACCCAGATCGTTCAAAAAAAAGTTGTTCATAGTTCTACGGCCAAGTCCATCGTCTGACTACAGACTCATTCAGGCATGTACTGGCCATAGGGACTACAGGGAGATTCCTGGTGGGCCGATGGCTCAGTGGGCCAGTGAGAATGCTGGTTCACCGTGCCATGCAATGCCCTAATTGGGTGAGGTAAGAAATTCCTTACAGTCTGTAAAACAGATGCAGTCTGTCACAGTCGACTTATTGGGGCCACCGTGGTGAGGCACACTTCACGTCCGCCTCAACTTAATACATGGTACGCACTCAACCTCAGTGCTGATGAGTTGTTTTACCCAATTGCTCTGCAGCAACTCCGGTATCTGTGTAGAGTGATTGGTTGAGCGATCCGATTGGCATATATACTATTTTTGTGTGTTTTTGGAGAAATAAAATGGGCCGGTCCGGATGAAGTCCAGGGCTGATTTTTTTTGTCCCAGTCCAGCCCTGGACTCAGTGGACAGCCAGACTTAAAATGAAAAGCTAAAATATGGGCATCTTCGCAGCCATATTGGTGAAAGAACGTTTTTTCCAGATATATTGTGTTCTGTATATTTTCAGGGAATTTTTCCAACTGTCTTCTTCAATTAAATATTTAGTTGAATAAACATCATGAATAAAAAATTGTGTACTTTTCCCCATTCCTTTGGATTGACAGCAATAAGAGATGTAAAAAGTAGTGGAACGTGGTGGAATTGAATCTGTTTTCAATCTATATTGGTTTATTACTATGTAAATTGACTCCCAGGTGAAGGTGACATTGTTACAGTCATTTTTTCCCCAGTCTTACTGATTTATTTTTTTTGCATGTAAATGAGGACTTTGTCAGGATTGAATGACCTTACAAGACCTGATGGACTTCCCAGGCATATTGTGTGTTTGATATATGAATATTTGGATTGTAATTATTCAAAAGTGATCTTTAGCCGCCGACAATCTCACCGCCGACAGGTCTTATACAGCACAAGAAAAGGAGCATGTTAATAGGAGAAGCTTTTCACGGTCTGTTAATCCGTTCTGCCTGTTCTGTAATAAGTTTTAAAATAAGTGGGTAATTTAAAAATAAAAACCCGCAATAATCTCAATCGCAGAGGGAAAACGGGGGGATTTGTTGCTGTTTATTCACATAGTTTACCCTTAAATTAATCCATGGAAATAATGTCTGAGTTAAAATGCTGCAGGAATTCATCTCATCACCAAAATTATCTAGTAACCACATGCACCGGGATGTGTTTCTAACTAATTTCTGTTTAAAAAAAGTTACTCAACCCTTTCCCTGCGGAGGACGTGTGGGGAACGTCCCGTTATATGTGAAGGACGTTCCCCACACGTCACCCTCTAGCGGGAGCCCTGGGAGAGATACTCACCTCTCTCACCGGGGTCCAGTGTCATTCTGACTAGGGATGAGCCGAACACCGCCCGAGTTCGGTTCGGGCCCGAACCCGAACTTTCCATATGTTCGGGTCCGAACCCGAACTCGAACTCCATGCAAGTCAATGGGGCTGAAAATTCGGTTTTTAGAGTGCCCTCCAAGAGGGCATATATGCTAGATATTTGCCATAAAAGGTGTATGGGGGTCCGGGTAGTGCCCTGGGGGACAGGAAACAAGGACAAAAAGTTTTTAAAAAAAACCCCGTTTTTAACCCCTTAGTGACCGGGCGGTTTTACACAAATCCGTCCTTTAGTGACCGCTGCTGTTTTTATGTTTCTGCGCTGTTTGTGTTTACGTCAAATTTTCCTCTTACTCGTTTATGCAACACACACATATTTTACACTGTTTTTCTCGTCATTAAATGGACTTTATAAAGATACCATTTTTTTCATCATTTCATATAATTTACTATAAAAAACATTGTGAAATATGACAAAGAAATTGAAAAAACACCACTTTTTTGAACTTTGACCCCCAAAATTTCTTATGTATCAACAACCGTCAAAAAAATTTAATTCCTTATTAGTTTCTAAATTTAGTTCTGAGTTTAGCAATACCCAATGTTTACATATTCCTCGCTTTTCTCCTTTTCTTATGCAACAATAAGTGAAAGTAGCACTTTGCCATTTACAAAGGGTTTACTTTTAAAACTAGTGCTAGTGACATTGTAACACTGATATCTGTCACTAATTCCTGAATAACCCTCCACATATACATATTTTTTTAAAGCACACAAATCAAGGTATTAAACTTGGGGTATTTTGACTCTTTCCATGCAAACCATTTTACCACAAATCTATGCCAAAGTTTGAGAAAAAAAAAGTTTTGGTGATTATTTTTTTTTGAATGCAATTTAAGAATACATGTACTGTGAACTTTAAGGTTTACTGCCAAAAAACACCCCAAAATATGTTCATCAACATCTTCTGAGTAAATTGATACCACCCATGTATAGGTATGTTGGGTCATTTGGGGGCTAATAGGCCTTATTTGGGGGGTGCGCATTTCAGTTTTCCAACTTGGAATTTTCACATTTCGTCATCATGCACCCATGTCCTATTTGGGACATTTTTGAAGCCGGCCAAAGTAATTTACCTCCATCAAACCATATATTTTTAGAAAGGGCACACCCTAGGGTGCTTCAAAGAGTTGTATTTTAACACTTTCCATGCACTAGCTCTTTGTCAAACTTTCAGGTAGTCACTTTTTGGGTTATTTTTTCACACACATTGTACTTTAGGCATGAATTGTCAAATCCAGTTATGGGTTACTGCCAAAAAACACCCCAAGATATGTTCAGCAACATCTTCTGAGTAAAGTGATACCACCCATATATAGATTTGTTTTGTTGTTTTTGGGGTGCTACGCCAATCTTTGACATGTGCTTGTCATTTTTCTAATTTGACATACAGTATCTTCTTTGCTTATCTTCTTTTTAGGGGCCTTTTTACATACCCCAGTTTTATGAACGTGCATATATTTGGTAAGCTAACACCCCAAAGTATTGTAAATGGAGTGTTTTTATGCTATGGATGCATCCGTTTGCTCCAAACAAATTAGATACTGTTTGGTGGTCATTTTTCATTTTCACACCCACATCAGTTTTGGACTGTGATTAAGGCTGGTGTCAGACGAGCGTAGTGTTCACGTCCGTGATTGCGCCTAAAAGTACGTCCGTGATAGCATGAAAGAAAGTCCATTGGAGCCTGACACATGAAGTACATCCGCACTGAACTGCGGACGCACAACGGCCGCGGCAAACGGACGCAGGTTAGGCAAGAACGTAATACTGCTAGAACGGACGTGCGGAGTGCGCTGCGTCCACAACGTCTGCATAGCTTTGTGTGTGAGTGATGGAGCATGGTCAGACGGACTGCATTTATACGTCCAGCATTTTTGACGGACAGAATGTTTTTTCATTGTAATTTTATTTTTCCCTCCTACATCCGTCAAAATAACTTCAGTGAAAAAAACGGACTGTGTGACCACTACTGCGTCATCCGTACTGACGATGTCCGTACTGCACGGACGTACAGTCCGTAGAAATCACGCTCGTCTGACCCCAGCCTTAGGAGACACTGTTGTTTGTTACTGCATGAAAACTCTCCAGGTTGTTTTCTGCAAGATCTCCTGAGTACACCCATGCCCCCCATGCATAGGTTTGCCAGGATTTTGGGAAGGTTCAAATACAATTTTTATGACTTTGTCATTAGAGTTGAAATTGAGATTATTTCTTCAGCTAGGCCTAGCTTTGGTTTTGGGTCTACCGCATACCCCAGTTTGAATTATTGCCAGAAAATTGTTTATATTTGTTATGTTGACACCCCAAGGTATTGCATATGGAGTGCTTTGATGCCATGGATGCAACGGCTTTAGCCCAAAACATTTGAGAAGGTGTGTGGTGTAATTTTTAAATTTTCAGATTTTTACGCCCACATTAGATTTGGACTGTGATTTAGGAGACACTGTTGTTTGTTACTGCATGAAAACTCTCCAGGTTGTTTTCTGCAAGATCTCCTGAGTACACCCATGCCCCCCATGCATAGGTTTGCCAGGATTTTGGCAAAATACAGCACCAATTGTAGAACATAAAAATGTAGGAATAAAATGTAAAAGTCTGGTGCAGTAAAAGAAAAAAATAAATAAACTGAACTAACTAACTAGACTGTAAGAAAAAATAGAAAGGAAAAAAAAATCACAGATCACGCACAGTGTGATATATCTTGAAACAGTCCCCAAGACACAGACCGGGTTGTCCAGGGCATTCTGGGCAGTAAAAGATTGTGTCTCTCCTCTGCCCCTCTTGAAACACACCCTGCACCTTTTTTTGGGGTTTCTGTTTGCCCTCAGTAGGGGGGATTTTATAAATAAAATGCGCAGCCCCAACTCTGTCCCCCATCACCGCCCGGGGAGCAGGTGCATCCTGGTACAAAAGCCCCGAAATGACCTGGAGCTGAAACTGTAAAAAGGACAGCGTCACTCCGGGGTTTGCCTTTTTGCAGAGCAAAAAGGCATTGTGGGTTGCAATTTGCATCAGGTAAATTGCAACCTTTTTGTACCAGGCCCTTGACTTCCGCATAATCTGGTAGGGCTGGAGCAGCTGATCTGCCAGATCAACCCCACCCATATGCCAGTTATAGTCTTTGATGCACACTGGTTTCCTGATGCGCTCAGCTCTGCCACGTACAGAGACCTCCACACACCTCTCAGTGTGGATGGTGGATAGAAGGTATACATCCTTCTTGTCTCTGTACTTGACCGCCAACAGCTCCTCTTGGCGCAGAGCTGAGGTCTCCCCCCTTTTTAACCGGGTGCGGACAAGCTGTGCTGGGAAACCTACGCGGTTCTTGCGAACAGTACCGCATGCTGCTGTATCAAAACAATACAGCAGCTTGAACAAAGGGACACTCGTATAAAAATTATCAACATACAAGTGGTACCCTTTGTTCATCAGGGGAAAAATTAGGTCCCACACAATCTTGCCACTGGTTCCCATGTGTTCTGGGCAACCTGGAGGGTCAAGGCTACTATCCTTTCCCTCATACACCCGGAAGGCCTGAGTATACCCACTCTCGCTGTCACAGAGCTTATACACCTTCACTCCATACCTGGAGCATTTGGAAGGAATATACTGCTTGAATCCCAGCCTTCCCTTGTATTTCATTAGGGATTCATCCACGCAGATATTCCTTCCAGGTGTATAAGCCTCTGCAAACCTGGCGGCGAAGTGGGTAATCAGGGGGTGGATTTTATACAGCCTGTCAAACTGGGGATGCTTTCTAGGAGGGCACAGGCTGTTGTCACTGAAGTGCATGAAACGCAAAATGTTTTCATACCTTCTACGTGACATTGATTGGGGGTAAATAGGGGTAGAGCAGATGGGGCTACTGCTCCAGTAGGAGCAAATTGAGGGCTTCTTTATGATGCCCATCAGCATAGTAAGTGCCCAGAATTTCCGAAATTCTGGCACATCTAGCGGGGTCCATTGCTGCCTTGCCAAGTAGGAGTCTGGCTTCGCAGCACAATGCTGATGGGCATACAGATTTGATTGGGCAACAATGTGGCCCAACAAATCATCACCCAGAAACACCTGCAAAAACTGTGTGGCGGTAAATCCTGCAACATCAATATTGATGCCAGGATTTGCCGTGAAAGGAGGGATATCTGGCCTCTGGCGATGAGGCACTACCCACTCCTCAGCTGGAGCTGTGCGTCTCCTGCTGGCAGGTGGTGGCCCAGGATCTGCATCAGAAACATCACTAGGAGATACATCAGCCAGCGTAGATGATGTATCTAGCGACGTCTCTGAGCAGTTAGCGGGGTCAATATCTGGGTCGGAGTCCGACGCAGATGCCTCAGATTCTGATGCCAGGATGGCATATGCCTCCTCGGCGCTGTACACCCTCTCAGATATTATATATAATAGATTATAAAATTTTATAATTATTATATATATATATATATATATATATATAATATATATATATATACGGATTGTGGGTTCTTAGAAGAACCGTTGGGTTTCACAAGAAAATACAAATAAACACCTAAATCCCTCTAAACCTGCCTCAATTGTTCTAAATCTCCCTAAAATCTCTCTAAATCTGCCTCAATTTTTCTAATCTCACTAAATCTACCTAAAATCTCTAACCTGTCAAATCTGATCTCTCTCTCGCTCACCAAAACACAAGTGAGGAGAGGGAGGGAGAATCACAGAGGTCACGGCCAATATTTACAAAATATTGACCTGACCTGACAAATTAGAAATTTTATTTAGATTTTTGTCTAACTTCTGATTGGATGTTGCTAGCCTGCCTCTCTGATGAGGCAGGCTAGGAACATCCCACACAGCCCCAAGATGACCCTGCCCTTAGAAGGGCAGCGCCATCTTGGCTGTCACTTTTATTTTATTTTATTCATTTTTATTTATTTATTTTTCTTTTTTTACAGTTTTTTTAGTCTGCTGGGTGCCTTGATCCCTCGAGGCACCCAGCAGAGCACCTGATCACTTATGTGATCGTTTTTGTACTGAATGCCACGATACCTCGTGGCATTCAGTACTTCCTGCCGCTACCGGAAGTGATCGCCGGGGGGAGCGATCACTGAGCGGACCGGCGGCAGGTAAACATATTGCAAGGATGCCTCGATGTCGTTATGTGTGAATTATGTTATGTTATGTGTGAATATTTAAATATGCACAAAAAGTGGTAGACATGTGCACGGAGATATTTTTCGTTTCGGATCATTCCGTTCCGTTTTTTGTTTTCACGTTTCGGATCCTTTCAGATCGATTCTTTTTCATATCGGATCATTTCGAATTGGATCGCAATTCATTATTTCAGATAGATTTGAAATTTCGGGCGGCGATTTTAATTTCGGAAATGTATCCGAAATAACGTAAATGGAACTCTCGGCCAATCATGAAGTTTGGACGAAACGAAATGCATATGTCTATGTCTACGGACCAGTTTATGGCTTACGCTGCCTCAAAAAAAAAATACAGCAGGTACTACTGTATAAACTATAAACTGGTCCATCTAACAAGAAAGCAGCGTATGTTCCTCTTGTTCAAATCCACGTGTGCGTTTCACTTCTCTTTTCTTGTAGGATTCCAAAACTGCATTAATTATACAGCACTTAATTATAGTGCTTCCCCTCAGTGTGTGGATTCATATGCTGCATTAATTACACTGCAGAGAAGTGATTCCCCGCAGTGTGTGGATTCATATGCTGCATTAATTATACTGCAGAAAGGTGCTTCCCAGCAGTGTGTGGATTCATATGCTGCATTAATTATACCGCAGAGAGGTGCTTCCCAGCAGTGTGTGGATTCATATGCTGCATTAATTATACCGCAGAGAGGTGCTTCCCAGCAGTGTGTGGATTCATATGCTGCATTAATTATACTGCAGAGAGGTGCTTCCCAGCAGTTTGTGGATTCATATGCTACATTAATTATACCGCAGAGAGGCGCTTCCCAGCAGTGTGTGGATTCATATGCTACATTAATTATACTGCAGAGAAGTGATTCCCCGCAGTGTGTGGATTCATATGCTGCATTAATTATACTGCAGAGAAGTGATTCCCCGCAGTGTGTGGATTCATATGCTGCATTAATTATACTGCAGAAAGGTGCTTCCCAGCAGTGTGTGGATTCATATGCTGCATTAATTATACCGCAGAGAGGTGCTTCCCAGCAGTGTGTGGATTCATATGCTGCATTAATTATACCGCAGAGAGGTGCTTCCCAGCAGTGTGTGGATTCATATGCTGCATTAATTATACTGCAGAGAGGTGCTTCCCAGCAGTTGTGGATTCATATGCTACATTAATTATACCGCAGAGAGGCACTTCCCAGCAGTGTGTGGATTCATATGCTGCATTAATTATACTGCAGAGAGGCGCTTCCCAGCAGTGTGTGGATTCATATGCTGCATTAATTATACTGCAGAGAGGCGCTTCCCAGCAGTGTGTGGATTCATATGCTGCATTAATTATACTGCAGAGAGGTGCTGCCCAGCAGTGTGTGGATTCATATGCTGCATCAATTATACTGCAGAGAGGCGCTTCCCAGCAGTGTGTGGATTCATATGCTGTATTAATTATACTGCAGAGAGGTGCTGCCCAGCAGTGTGTGGATTCATATGCTGTATTAATTATACCGCAGAGAGGCGCTTCCCAGTAGTGTGTGGATTCATATGCTGCATTAATTATACTGCAGAGAGGCGCTTCCCAGCAGTGTGTGGATTCATATGCTGCATTAATTATACTGCAGAGAGGCGCTTCCCAGCAGTGTGTGGATTCATATGCTGCATTAATTATACCGCAGAGAGGCGCTTCCCAGCAGTGTGTGGATTCATATGCTGCATTAATTATACTGCAGAGAGGCGCTTCCCAGCAGTGTGTGGATTCTTATGCTGCATTAATTATACTGCAGAGAGGTGCTGCCCAGCAGTGTGTGGATTCATATGCCGCATTAATTATACTGCAGAGAGGTGCTTCCCAGCAGTGTGTGGATTCATATGCTGCATTAATTATACTGCAGAGAGGCGCTTCCCAGCAGTGTGTGGATTCATATGCTGTATTAATTATACTGCAGAGAGGCACTTCCCAGCAGTGTGTGGATTCATATGCTACATTAATTATACTGCAGAGAGGCGCTTCCCAGCAGTGTGTGGATTCATATGCTGCATTAATTATACCGCAGAGAGGCGCTTCCCAGCAGTGTGTGGATTCATATGCTGCATTAATTATACTGCAGAGAGGCGCTTCCCAGCAGTGTGTGGATTCATATGCTGCATTAACTATACTGCAGAGAGGCGTTTCCCAGCAGTGTGCGGATTCATATGCTGCATTAATTATACCGCAGAGAGGCGCTTCCCAGCAGTGTGTGGATTCATATGCTGCATTAATTATACTGCAGAGAGGCGCTTCCCAGCAGTGCGCGGATTCATATGCTGCATTAATTATACTGCAGAGAGGCGCTTCCCAGCAGTGTGTGGATTCATATGCTGCATTAATTATACTGCAGAGAGGCGCTTCCCAGCAGTGTGTGGATTCTAAGGCTAGGGTCAGACTGAGGCAGTGCGAACGCGCGTTCTGGCGCACATAATCACGGCCGCACTAGCAGCAGATGACAGGCAATGACAGCCAATATACGAAGTACGGTCGCACAAAAGTCCGGCCGCGCAACGCAAGTGGAAAATGAACGCATTTTTTCGAGAACGTGAAACCGCTGGTACTGACGTACAGAGTGCGCTGCGGCCGCATAGCAGCGTGTGTGCGTGATTAGGAGATGTCAGACGCTGCTAGTGTGCGGCCAACATAACGTTCAAACAGCCGGATTTCCCTAGACTTCTTTTCACCCCATCGTCATGAAATACGTCCAGAATTGCGCATCGTCTGACCACTTAAGCGTATTCCGTGAAAAAATGCGTGCGCACGCATCGACGTACATTTTGACGGTGGCCGCAGAAAATGCACTCATCTGTCCCTAGCCTTATGCTGCATTAAAACTTTATTTTGGATAATTTTGTTCCAGTTTGTTTTGTTTCAGATCACTTCAGTTCCTTTTCTTTTGTATCAGATCATTTCGAATCGGAACGCGATTCGTGATTTCGGACGGACGATTTTTGTTTCGGAAATGCATCCAAAATAACGAAAATGGAAATCTCGGATGAAAACGAAGTTTGGATTAAACGAAATGCACATACCTAAAAAGTGGTTCCGCGCTCTGTTTCCTACCTGAGTAAGGCTGGGGTCAGACCAGCGCACTTTTAACGTGCGTTCTGGCGCACATAATTACGGCCGCACTAGCAGCAGATGACGGGCAATGACGGACAATATACGATGTACGGTCGCACGAAAGTCCGGCCGCGCAACGCAAGTGGAAAACGAACGCATTTTTTCGAGAACGCCGAACCGCTAGTACTGACGTACAGAGTGCGCAGCTGCGGCATAGCGGCATGTGTGCGTGATTAGGAGACGTCAGACACTGCTAATGTCCAGCCTACATAACGTCCAGACGCAAAAAGAGTTTTATTGACGATCTGAAAAAATCACGCACGAAAAATGCGCATCGTATGACCGTTTTCGCGCACTCCGTGAAAAAATACGTCAATTCGTTCGGACGCACTTTTTTACGTTCGCGTGTAAAAATGCTTTCGTTTGACCCTAGCCTAAACCAGAAGTATCCAGCCCACTTCATGTATAAAACAGAACAAGAAAAAAAAAACGGTTGCCATTTGCACTTATCCCTATAGCTCCATGATAAACAAAACATACAGGGTTATTCAAAGAGATCCGAATTGTGGCCAAAATGTAACCGAACAGTGAAATTCAGCGTACGGTTACCTTTCCTAGCCATTCGGGTATTCGGAGAGCAGGCAGTTTGCCAAAGTCACATCAAAGCCACAAGTTCAGCTTGTGTCAGGAATAGAATGAGAGGAGACGTTATCTGTAACATTATATGTAACATTATGTGTAACATTATCTGTAACATTTCCTGTAGTTAGCTTATCGACAACTAAGGAATATAGCCCTGGGGGGGGTTTGCCTTCTTTTGGATGAAGAGCAGTAGCTGTTGTGTGAAAAGCTGATCTCAATGGACGCATAGATTTTTTAGCCTGGGTAACTATCAGGGTTACTCAAAGAGATCCGAATTGCTGGAGAAAGGTAACCGAACGCTGAAAATGAGCATTCGGTTATCTTTCTTGGCCATTCGGCTATTCAGAGAGCAGGCAATTCGCCAAATCCTGGCGAATTGCCTGCACATAAGGTGCCTGTTCGGTGCCTGTTCGAGGGCAGTGAAATCCCCATAGAGAAGCAATGCTTCGGCTATTCAGAGAACACAAACCAGCAGTGAAAGGTTCCCCTAATGCCCTGGCATTCGGTGGTTTAATTCGGCAAGTTAATTCAGGAGAATCCCATAGGCTTCAATGTTAAAAATTCTCCCGTTTTAATTGAATATCTAATAAACCGTTCATTATACAATTCTGCAGTAAAGAGTCTCTTTATTTATAGATTTTTTTAGGATATTTTAAGCATTTTTCTTGATTTTTTTTTAACTTTACTTATTTCTTCTGTAACAGCCCTTTTTATTATCATTCATTGGATCATATGTAAATTTCAGACATTTTCGCTCAGTAGTTTCTTTGCAAACAGCGTTTCACTTTTCAATCATTCAAGCAAACTGTTTTCCTAATTTATTCACTGCATTCGTCCGCGGTGTTGAGTTTTTCCAGAGGCTTTGCTGCATGTGATCGGCTCCTGCTCAGGTTTTTCAGGCGTCTTCGGATTAATCCAAATGTTTTCGCCGGGTTTTCTCCGGGTTTTCGGCAGCTTTTCCCTGCACTTCGACAGCCCTGTGGTGCTTGTTGAATACACCGCAGGGTCGCCGAAATGGGATCGCCAAATCACACCGAATTGAAGAGAACGAAAAGTCACCGAACATGCAGTGACTTTTCGAATCTCTTTGAATAACCCTGTATGTAACTTGGAGCTATTCTTATTAATACAGGACAACTGGCAGATACGCATTCATCACCTTTGGACACCATAACCATAGCGCTCTTCATTCTTTACATTGTAAGATCTCCATATGGGCTGAACGTCACCATGTGTGACCATCCAGCAGCAGGTCTTCATGGTAATACAAAAACCAAGCAAGAATATAGACATACAGGGTTATCCAAAGAGATTCGAATTGCTTGAGAAAGGTAACCGAACGCTGAAAATCAGCGTTCGGTTACTTTTCCTGGCCATTCGGCTATCCAGAGAGCAGGCAATTCCCAAATCCTGTCGAATTGCCTGCACATACGGTGCCTGTTCGGTGCCTGTTCGAGGGCAGTGAAATCCCCATAGAGAAGCAATGCTTCGGCTATTCAGAGAACACAAACCAGCAGTGAAAGGTTCCCCTAAAGCTCTGCCATTCGGTGGTTTAATTCGGCAAATTTATTCAGGAGAATCCCATAGGCTTCAATGTTAAAAATATTCCTGTTTTAATTCAATATCTAATAAACCGTTCATTATAAAATTCTGCAGCAAAAAGTCTCTTTATTTATAGATTTTTTAGGATACTTTAAGCATTTTTCTGAATTTTTTAAAAAAAAATTAAAAGTCCGATTTTTTTTTGATTTTTTTTTCAGTTTGCTTATTTTTTTTGTAACAGCCCTCTTTATTATCATTCCCTGGACCTCCTGTGAAAATTTCAGACATTTTCGTTCAGTAGTTTCTTTGCAAACAGCGTTTCATTTTCCCAGATTCATACAAATGGTTTTGCTAATTTATTCACTGCCTCCTCTACGTCACAGCTGCTTCGGCTCTGTGTGATTCGGCTCCTTTTCGGCTCCTGTTCGGCTCCTGTTCGTCTTTTTCAGAGGTTAATCCAGATGTTTTTGCTTGTTTTCAGCGTGCATTCGGTTAGTTTTCGTCAGGTTTGCGGCAGCTTTTCCCTGCAATTCGGGGACCCTGTGCTGTTTGCTGAATACACCGTAGGGTCGCTGAAATGCAATCGGCAAAAGGAACCGAATTGAAGAGAACGAAAAGTCACCGAACGTGCGGTGACTTTTCGAATCTCTTTGGATAACCCTGATAGAAACACAAATTGTCACATTGGTTTGCTTCTATCCAACAGCAAGCAAAGCTGTCTTTGGTGGAGGCTCACCATGATGCAGGTGACACGAAAACCCCAAATTTAAACCAACTGATATCATCAGCATCCCGGTGGCATGGGCTCTACTCACACTCATATTTTCTCATCCTCCTGCCATTGAATTATTACTATTTTAATATGTTGTTGCCAACCTTGGTTCTTACCCATTGACTATGAGGTTTTGCCACCTTTCCCAACTCTTTGCCTGCCTTGACAAAGACAAGCTGTACAGTTGTCTTCGCTGTTGATGTGGCCTTCCAATAAAAGCCACATTTTGGATAGGAATGCCCAGTCTTCTCATTTCTTTTTTTCTTCATAGTTCGTATTGAAAATACCTATAGCTGCCATTAGAACCGATCTAAGGATGGCCTGGTCGCAATATTCGGGCCCCCCAATCTAATCTTGATTGTGTTTATTCAGGGTCAGCCGATACCAAGGCCCGATCTGATCTCACACGATTTATGGCCAGACCAGAGGATCCCTCGTGAAAGGGAATCCTGGGACCTCGACATTCAATGTGGTGTCTTCCATGCCTGCCCGTGGATCATAGCAGGAAACATGCCATGATTGAATGCGAAAACACCTGGACTCCAGCTGGGACCTCACAGCCTCTTCAATGCCTCATCCATGACTCCCAGGCAGACAAGGAAGACGCCACGAGTCAACACCGAGGCTGTGGAACTCCAATAGGGAGGCTGAGAGTCTCGTTGCCCAACATGACTTGGACTTGGGGATTGAATCGGCTTGAAAAAAGCTGATTCCCCAAAAAATGCAGAGAGTGGGTCCCCATCCCAATTCTAGGGTTCAGATCCCTCAACAAAACCATATCATGAAAGTTGTCCCACAAACCCCGTCTTTGTCACTCCCTGTAAATTTGTTCTACCTGGATGGATTTGTAGTCACGGTGCATGGCAGAGAGATAAGGAGACAAACAGAGGTGACAGATGGATAGTTGCCCGAAACATTTTGATATGTTGTGCCTTGTTTGTTAGTTTTTTTGTTGGTTTTGCAGGACAATGCACACCAAGGCAACACAAAATGTGCAGTTTCAATCTTTCTATGTAAGCAGGAATTAATGTGCCTTTGTAAAGATTTATGGCAGATTGAGAAAGGTCAAGGATTCATTATTGCAGCGCGTGTTTCCATGGAAATGGCAATATGTGTGTATTATCAGCAAGCATTCATTTGTTCCAGCTGCCGGATCATTAAGGTGACAGCATTCTTCCGATAGTTAAGAGACGCTGAACATAGCCGTCTCTGTCCGTGTCCTGTGGGCAGGTAACGTGGTGGCAGGTGGGTATCTGCTGTTGTGGCAGAATTGTCAAAATATTTAGAATTTGCTTCTTTTTCTCTTTGTTGTTTATTTATTTTCATTCCTGTTTCTTCTTGTGTTTTTTTTTACAGAAATCAAAGCAGGGTGAGAATGAGGACAGGGGTTTAGTTAGAGATGAAAAGAATACATTACTCTGACTAGACCAGAGGCTGTACTCAATTCATGACATCTATTTATTCACATGGAACGACCGTACGAAGAATGTGAGCGGAGAAAGTAAATGAGCCAAATACTCGGATAGATAAGTACAAGCTATGATTAACAGTTAAGTGGTAACACGCTCGAGCATTCTGTAGCTTCTCTGCAGAAGATTATTGGAATATTGTGTCGTAAGTAGGGATGAGCGTTCGGTTCGGATCTGTTCGGCTGTTTGAAAGGTCGCGAACTTCGAACTTTTTTGGGACGTTCGCCAAAAGTTCTAAAAATTTTTTTTAAAAAAGTCTAAAAAAATGCTTAAAAAATATAGAAATAAAGAGACTCTTTACTGCAGAGTATTCTAAGCAATGGTTTATTAGATATTGAATTAAAACGGGAATATTTTTAACATTGAAGCCTATGGGAGAAAACATTCTTGTTACTAAAACTTGGCTCTTGTGGCATCCCAAGTGGCCTTCTTAAGTGGAAGTTTAGAGTTGATTTCCTGGAGTTTTATCCATGATGCCCTATGCCATCCACCATCATGATCCCTAATTCCTGTGTCTCCTCTCTCCACAAGTAAGACTCTATCACCCAGTATAAACAGACACCCACATCTCAACTGATCCCCTGCATACTTTTCCTGGTAAGACTCTATCACACAGCATCCAAAGACACCCACATCTCAACTGATCCTCTGCATACTTTTCCTGGTATTTATTTATAAAGGATTTTACCAGGAAGGATACATTGAGATTTCTCTCGTTTTCAAGTATGTCCCCCATCATCCAGTATTTGCAGGCACCCACATTGTAACGTTACCTTGGTCTTTTTTTTTTATTTACTGTCTCATTTCTCCACCATTTGTTTTGCTAATTAGCATGTGAATCTCCTGCCCTATTGACACAGCCCATCCAGCATCAGGTGTTTACCTTTTAACTGCCTGAATGCACTCAGTCTGCCCTATATAACAGCTAAGACTGGCTCCAGTGAGCCTTGGCTCTTGTGGCATCCCTAAGTGGCATTCTTAAGTGGAAGTTTAGAGTTGATTCCTGGAGTTAAGTGGCCTTCTTAAGTGGAAGTTTAGAGTTGATTCTTGGAGTTAAGTGGCCTTCTTAAGTGGAAGTTTAGAGTTGATTCCTGGAGTTAAGTGGCCTTCTTAAGTGGAAGTTTATAGTTGATTCCTGAAGTTAAGTGGCCTTCTTAAGTGGAAGTTTAGAGTTGATTCCTGGAGTTAAGTGGCCTTCTTAAGTGGAAGTTTAGAGTTGATTCTTGGAGTTAAGTGGCCTTCTTAAGTGGAAGTTTAGAGTTGATTCCTGGAGTTGCGGGACTGGAGGAAGGAACTGCAAGGCCCACTTTTTACTCTGGTAAACGCACATCTATATCATGCTTTCTCTCACGCTTCTACTCTTTACTTCTACCATTCTCCTTAAATGGAACTCCTGCCCCTCTACCATCGACCCCTACACTATCTGCATCTCTCCCTCCCTCCTCTCGTTCCACATGATGGCCTCGCATGAGCTCCTTTGTTTCCTCAGAACATGGTCTCCCTCTAACTCTCATGCTGCCAATCACTCCCACTCACACAAATCCCATTCCCACCTTCTCTTTCTCACCCTCCTGCTGTTACTCTATGCAGGTGACATATCCCCTAACCCTGGCCCCACAACACATCCAAAACTTCCCTCTCATCCTATCAATATCGCACATAAATCACCTCCCTGCAAGCCCAACAACTTCCTTCCCATAAACCCTCAGCGCCTGTCCTCTTTCTCCTGCGCCCCCTGGAACGCTCGCTCTGTGTGCAACAAACTCACAGCAATCCATGACCTCTTCCTTTCAAACTCCTTCAACCTCCTAGCTTTAACTGAGACCTGGCTAACTCCCTCTGACACGGCCTCCGTTGCTGCTCTCTCACATGGCGGTCTACACTTCAGCCATACCCCCAGACCGGGTGAGAGAAATGGTGGCGGGGTCGGAATCCTGCTCTCTCCCATCTGCACCTACCAGCATCTCCTTCCACCCCATCCCTCTCCTTCTCCTCCTTCGAGATACACTGCATCCGCCTGTTCTCTCCCCTGGCTCTCAGGGTAGCAGTCATCTACCGCCCACCGGGACCAACCTCCCAGTTCTTTGACCACATTGCTACCTGGCTTTCTCACTTCCTGTCTTCTAATCTTCCATGCCTAATTCTCGGGGACTTCAACATTCCCATTGATCCTTCTGCCCCTGCTGCCTCCAAACTTCTTTCACTCTCATCCTCCCTTGGACTGACACAATCCTCCCTCCTCTCTACCCACCGCGATGGTCACGCTATTGACCTTGTCTTTTCCAACCTCTGCTCCATTTCTGAGTTCAACTGTCGCCCTTTCCCCATCTCTGACCACCACCTACTCTCTTTCAACGTATCCGGACTTCCTAAACACCCTGCTCCCCCACCCCGCACACACACTCGCAGAAATCTACATGCTGTGGACCCCCATCAATTCTCCAATCTACTTCACCACCTCCCTCACACCTCATCCTTCACCTGCCCTGATGCTGCCACTAATCACTACAACACTACTCTTATTTCTGCTCTAGACACTCTTGCTCCTCTTTGACTCTGTAAGGCCCCACGCCGCCAGCTTCAGCCCTGGCACACCCTCCAGACACGCTACCTGCAAAGATGCTCCCGCACTGCAGAGCGTGCCTGGAGGAAATCCCACTCTGAAGCTGAATTTGTTCACTTCAAGTTTATTCTCCAGTCATACACCTCTGCCCTCCACTTGGCCAAACAATCCTTCTTCTGATCTCTTATATCTACACTGTCCTCCAACCCTAAACGGCTCTGGTCTACCTTCAACACCCTCCTCTACCCACCTGCACCTCCCCCCTCAGCTGCCTTCAGTGCTCAAGACCTGGCAGACTACTTCCTCAGTAAAACTCTAACTATCAGAAGCAACATCCCAACACAAGATAGTTATCTGCCACCTCCACTCCCAGAGGTCCCCTCTGCCACCCTCTGCTGCTTCCTCCCAGCCACTGAGGAGGAAGTCAATTCCTTATTGTCCTCATCACATCTCACCACGTGCCCGCTCGACCTCATTCCCTCAAATCTAATTCCTCCCCTCTCCTCCTCCCTCACCCCTGCTCTCACACACATCTTCAACCTATCTCTCTCCACTGGCTCCTTCCCATCCAACTTCAAACACGCGCTAGTTACCCCTTTACTAAAGAAACCATCCCTCTATCCCAACTCTCCATCCAACTACCGCCCTGTATCCCTGCTTCACTTCACATCAAAGCTCTTAAAAAAACTAGTCTTCAACCGCCTCTCCCTCTTCCTGTCCTCCAATTCCCTACTTGACCCCCTGCAATCTGACTTCCGTCCCCTACACGCAACTGAAACTGCCCTCACCAAAGTCACCAACGACCTCCTAACTGCTAAAAAACACAGCCACTATTCTATTCTCATCCTGCTTGACCTCTCAGTTGCTTTTGACACTGTTGACCACCCCCTCCTTCTACAGACCCTCAACTCTCTGGGTCTCGGTGACACTGCACTCGCTTGGGTTGACTCCTATTTATCCAACAGGTCCTTCTGTGTGTCCTTTGCTGGTAACTCCTCCTCTTCATTGCCTCTATCTGTTGGTGTACCTCAAGGCTCTGTCCTTGGTCCTCTGCTCTTTTCCATATACACCTCCTCCCTGGGCAAAATCATCAACAGCTTTGGCTTTAATTACCACCTCTACGCTGATGACACTCAGATCTACCTCTCTACCCCTGATCTCTCTCCCCCTGTTCTTTCAAAAGTCAGTGACTGATTATCTGGCATCTCCTCCTGGATGGCCTCCCACCTCCTAAAGATCAACATGTCAAAGACTGAACTCCTACTTATTCCTCCCTCCAATGCCTCCCCACCTCCTGACTTCTCTATCACGGTAGATGGTATCACCATCTCCCCATCAAACCAAGTTCGCTGTCTTGGAGTTACACTTGACTCTGCTCTTTCCTTCATCCCCCACATCAAGTCCCTTTGCTCCTCCTGCCGATACCAACTGCGTAATATTTCCAGAATTTGGCCATTTCTTACCGCTGTCACCACAAAACAACTCATACACGCTCTGGTAATCTCCCGACTCGACTATTGCAATAATCTCTTATCTGGCCTCCCTCTGTCCCGCCTCTCCCCCCTACAATCCATCCTGAACGCCTCCGCCAGGCTAATTCACCTCACCTGCCGCTCTGTCTCTGCCACTCCCCTCTGCGAGTCCTTTCACTGGCTCCCCATCCACTGCAGAATTAAGTTCAAAATACTTATCCTTACCTACAAACCCTCACTAACTCGGCTCCCCACTACCTGTCCTCACTAATCACCAAATACACCCCAGCCCGCTCCCTAAGGTCAAACAGCGACCTGCGCCTAGCGTCTCCCTGCATTACCTCTTCCCATGATCGACTGCAGGATTTCTCACGCGCAGCCCCCACTCTCTGGAACGCTCTCCCTCGTACTGTCAGACTTTCCCCTAACTTCTCTTCCTTCAAACGCTCCCTTAAAACATTCCTATTTAGGGAAGCCTACCACCCAACTCACTGACACAACCATCAATCACTCTCACCTTGCAGTCCTCTCCTCCTGTTTCCAACCCTCCTAGATTGTGAGTTCCTATGGGAATAGGGCCCTCATCTCCTCCTGTACTGTTTGTCAATTGTTGTCAAATGTTGTTCAATGTATTGTATTGTAACCCTGTCTATACTGTGCCTATTGTACAGCGCTGCGGAATATGCTGGCGCTTTATAAATAAAGAATAATAATAATAATAAAAAACATCAGACAGACACGGCCCTCTAATCAGGTACTGTAGAGGGCAGCCTGCCGTGGCCTCCCAAGGATCCCCTTGAGGGACGTGAGGCCGCCAGATGACAGAGCTGCGACTGTGCGGTCTAGCTGCCTGGGTCCATGTGGCAGAGACAGGCGGCACAGGCAGGGAGCCACTGCACCTGCGGCCACGGCAGACCCCCCCACAACCAGGATCCAGGGAGCCCCCACTGACCACCAGGCTAAGGTAAGGCAACACATTTCTAAAAAAAATTAAATCCGAGGACATTTTTAAATGTCCCCAGGAACATAAAATAAAACCTTTTTTTTTCTTTCTCTACCTTGCTGAATGTATTTAATTATATATATTAGATACATTCAGCCAGGTAGAGGGGGTGGCATGTGGGCTGCGCGGGGTCTCAGGCAGTGGTTTGGTTTTTTTGTGTGTATATTTTTAGCAAATTTATCTTTTATATACAGTATATATATATATAATATATATATATATATATATATATATATCTCTATATTCTTATAAATATTTATATATATCCAGACTTGTATTACACACACATTTTGACAACTAATTGCCCCCCCTCCCCATTTGGCTGATCTCTCCAGAAGAAATGTTGAACCCGATAGAGCAGAGAATAATATATATATTCTCTGCTCTGTTGGGTTCAACATTTCTTCTGGAGGGATCAGCCAAATGGGGGGACGCATTTAGTTGAGATTGTCCACATGCCACCCCCCCATGTGCGTATGTGTATATATGGTCTGAGGTCTGTGGATGGGTGTATATATATATGTGTGTGTTGATATATACATATATATAGGTCTGGGTGTTTATATATACGAATATGTCTGTGTGTGGTATCAATGCATCCCTACTCTATACACAGCGCTCCGTGTCCCTATAATATATATGATCAGGGGTTACCTTTTTTTTATTTTTTTATACAATTCCTATTAAATTAACAGTAATTTTTTATGTATTTTATTCAGTAGAAACTTTTTTGCCTATATAACATGTGCTTTGTGAAAATAAAAAGGTTTTGTGTGTACATTTTAATTTAGTTAGTGGATTCCTGTCCAGTGCGGTGAGAAGCAAATGTAATGCAGTGTAGACATGCTGCGAGGCTGAGCGGAGTGAAGTCAAGCCTGCAAAATGTTTGCTTCTCTTCGCTACGCTGTGCGCCGCTACACACTCAGTGTGTCTCCGCCTTTATTCCCACATCGCTAGCTTACCGAATCAGTTTGTATACTTGTTACTGACCCTGCTTGTTCTGAGGACCCGATCTGTTGCCGACTTTGCCTGCCATTTGACTATTCTCTCTGTGTATTCCCTGCCTGTTCTGTTTGCTTCCTGTTGCTACTGGTGTGCACCGATTCTCACCATAAACAGTAACGCAGTACAAGTGCCTAAACATTGCTGACCCGGTTTTGTTATAGCTGCTGATGTCACTGAATAGATCGGGAATATCTTCTGCATTACCAAAACCTCCACCACTGCACTCTTCCACAATACCTCAGAGGGGTTACGGTGTGAAGGCACTTGCTGCCACCAAAGGCACAATTTTGGGTGCACTGCCACTGACGCCTATACCAGATTCATATCATTTTAATATTTGACCGCAGGGTCCAATCCTGCACTCTTCCACAATACCACAGAGGGCTTACGTGTGAAGGCACTTGCTGCCACCAAAGGCAAAATATTTGGGTGCACTGACGCCTGTACCAGATTCATATCGTTTTAATATTTGACCGCAGGGTCCAACCCTGCACTCTTCCACAATACCACAGAGGGGTTATGGTGTGACGGCACTGTTGCCGACACTAAAGGCCCAATTTTAAAGCACCTATTGTTACTTTCATCCAAAGCCTGCATAAGTTTCACCATAATTTAGCCCAAAAAATCACTAAACTTGTTCTGCGTGTCCTAAAACGTCTCCTCTTTTCATACAGGCTGCCGCCCCAAGCAGTTGTTTATGAATAGATTAAAGGAAAAACATTTACCGTCATTTGAAATGTCATTTTTTTTTGTTTTTAATTTGTTCTATACATCCTACAAATCCGCCACTTCACGGACAGGTTATGGGGACCTCCTAGGCACGATATTTGAAGGAATTTTTCATTTTTATTCTTAACCTTTATTTCATGGAAAACTCACTGTTCCTTTAAAAACGTTTTTTTTTTTACTTTTTGTCCTTGTTTCCTGTCCCCCAGGGCACTACCCGGACCCCCATACACCTTTTATGGCAAATGTCTAGCATATATGCCCTCTTGGAGGGCACTGTAAAAATTGAACTTTCGGGTCCCATTGACTTATATTGAGTTCGGATCGTGTTCGAGTTCGAACTTTTGAAATTGTTCGGCTCATCCCTAGTCGTAAGGTCTCCTCTTCCATTAAATAACCACATACAAACATTGTGTCACTTTGCATCCTATCGCTGTCCCACAACCCATGGTGGAAGAAGACCCAAATGTAAAATTTGCGGGACTCCAGGTGAGGCAGATTTGTGGGGCTCCACACCTGTATTCCCTTGTAATTTATCCCTTCACTATCAAGCAGCTGTTGAAAAAAATGATCATAACATTTATTTGAAACATGTAATATGAAGCTAATTAAATATAGGTTATAATAAACATTTTGCACAGAACTGTTGTTCTGAGATAAAAACATTTTTAATTTTAATTTTACATGTATTGGTTTATCCTTTACAGAAATATTACTGGGGTGAAAGGTTCTAGACTCTAGATGGCGACTCTTATCTCACACAGTGTCACACGGGGTCTGCATTATCAGCATACTGGCAGAAATGGCCTTCGTGTCAGATGCAGTAAATGCGCTGCAGACAGATAATAAAATTGTGAGAGCTCCTGCTTATGGGGATTTGTATTGATCATAAAGGAGATTATTATTAGCAATGCAATATCTAAGGATGTGCATTTTGTTTCGTTCTGAATTAAATTTCGTACGAAATTCACAATTTTCGTTGCTTCGGGAGCATTTCCGAAACGAACTATCGGCCGCCCGAAATTACAAAATAACGAATAAATTTTTCAACACAAACAAAATCATTTCGTTATGGGACCGCCAGGGCGGACTGACCCATTGAGCACTCGGGCACTGCCCGAGGGCCTGCGGTTCAGTAGG
Organism: Leptobrachium leishanense; assembly: GCA_009667805.1. Taxonomy (NCBI): domain Eukaryota; kingdom Metazoa; phylum Chordata; class Amphibia; order Anura; family Megophryidae; genus Leptobrachium; species Leptobrachium leishanense. The sequence continues at coordinate 55,068,941 of CM019063.1, read as the reverse complement.
GGCGTCCCCGGTTTGGGCAGACACAGTGGGCCAGCCGCTGGTTTCCCTATGATGATTACAATTAACAGGCAGCCAGCCGCGCATTCTGAAAATGCTGTGGTAGCGCCTGCGCCACCCCCTCACGTGACATGTCCCGTGAGGGGCGGCGTCAGTCCAACGTGTCTGCTCCTGTTTTAAACTGGGATGCAGGTACGCTGCAGGCGCCACCGCAGCATTTTCAGAGTGCGCCGCTGGCTGCCTGTTAATTGCAATCATCATCAGAGGGAAACCGGTGGGGGCCAACTGTGTCTGCCCAAACCGGGCCAGCAAAGGTGAGAGCTGGGGGCAAATATAACCATGTGAGCTGGGGGGCACATATACCCATGAGAGCTGGGGGGGCAACTATAACCATGAGAGCTGGGGGGGCAAATATACCCATGAGAGCTGGGGGGCAAATTCCCATGAGTGCTGGGGCAAATATACCCATGAGAGGTGGGGGAAAATATACCCATGAGAGGTGGGGGGCAAATATACCCATGAGTGCTGGGGGCAAATATACCCATGAGAGCTGGGGGGCAAATATACCCATGAGTGCTGGGGCAAATATACCCATGAGAGGGGGGCAAATATACCCATGAGAGCTGGGGGAAAATATACCATGAGTGCTGGGGGGCAAACATACCCATGAGTGCTGAGGGCAAATATACCAGTGTGAGCTGGGGGGGACAAATATACCAAGACAGCTGGGGCAAATATACCCATGAGAGCTGGGGGGCAAATTCCCATGAGTGCTGGGGCAAATATACCCATGAGAGGTGGGGGAAAATATACCCATGAGAGGTGGGGGGCAAATATACCCATGAGTGCTGGGGGCAAATATACCCATGAGTGCTGGGGGGCAAATATACCCATGAGAGCTGGGGGGCAAATATACCCATGAGTGCTGGGGCAAATATACCCATGAGAGGGGGGCAAATATACCCATGAGAGCTGGGGGAAAATATACCATGAGTGCTGGGGGGCAAACATACCCATGAGTGCTGAGGGCAAATATACCAATGTGAGCTGGGGGGGACAAATATACCAAGACAGCTGGGGCAAATATACCCATGAGAGCTGGGGCAAATATACCCATTAGTGCTGGGGTGGCAAATATACCCATGAGTGCTGGGGGCAAATATACCCATGAGTGCTGGTGGGGCAAATATACCCATGAGTGCTGGGGAAAATATACCCATGAGTGCTGGGGGGCAAATATACACTTGAGCGCTGGGGGAATATATACCCATGAGACCTGGGGGTAAATATACCCATGAGTGCTGGAGGGCAAAAATACCCATGAGAGCTGGGGGGCAAATATACCCATGAGTGCTGGGGCAAATATACCCATGAGTGCTGGGGCAAATATACCAATGTGAGCTGGGGGAAAATATACCACTGAGAGCTGGGGGGAAATATACCCATGAGTGCTGGGGGCAAATATACCCATGAGTGCTGGGGGGCAAATATACCCATGAGAGCTTGGGGGGAAATATACCCATGAGTGCTGGGGGGCAAATATACCCATGAGACCTCAGGGGCAAATATACCCATGAGTGCTGGGGGAAAATATACCAATGTCAGCTGGGGGGCAAATATACCAATGTCAGCTGGGGGCAATATATATAGGCACAACATTTTCCACAGGGACTTTCTGTGCCGTGGCGCAGCCTTAGCTGCAATGAGTGGTTGATGGCTGCTGCAGCAGTGCGATGGCCATCTGCAAGTATGGAGGGGGGCACATTTCGCTGCTGGCTCCAAGTGGATTTTAAAAAAGGTTATATTTAGGAGTTCAGAAATAAATTCTTTAGCACAATAATGTACTGTACATGTGGGTGTTGTGTTGTAGTGGGTGGGGGTTTTATCGGTGTGGCCTCCTGTGGGTGCGGAACAAGGGGGCCCCATGACCTGCTATTCCCCGGGTGCCCCATTAGTTGTCAGTCTGCCCCTGGGGACTGCAATGAAAAAAAACGGGATGCGAATGATGCGAAATGCCAAAAAAAATGGAACAAAACGATCAAAAACTAAATTTCGGAAACAGATGATCTGAAACGAAAAAAGACAGAACCAATGATCTGAAATGAAAATAAAAAGAACAAAGTTATCTAAAATGAAAAAAACCAAACAAATGGTATGAAAGGAAAAAAAAGAACAAAATGATTTAAAACACAAAAAACTGAACCAAATTGTCTGAAATGAAAAAAAAAAACCCAGAGCAAAATGATTTAAAACGAAAAAAAAACGGAACCAAATGAAACGAAAAAATAAAACAGAACAAAATGATTTAAAATGAAAAAAAACTGAATCAAATTATCTGAAACGGAAAAAAAAGAACAAAATGATCTAAAACGGAACAAAAAGCTCCAAATATAATTTTAATGCAGCATATGAATCCACACATTGCTGGAAACTAGCACTTCTCTTCTCTGCAGTATAATTAATGCAGCATATGAATCCTACAAGAAATGAGAAGTGAAGCGCACACGTGGATTTGAACAAGACAAACATACCTTGCTTCCTTGCTAGATGGATATGTTCATGGCTTACATTGCCTCAAAAAAAAATACAGCCAGTTTACTAAAATAAAAATACCAGCCAGTACCAAAATAAAATAATCATATAGTTTAACATATTTCAATTAAACGGTTTATTATTTTCAATTGCAGCAATAAGCCATTTTTTTATTTATTTTTTGGGCATTTTTAGGAATTTTTGGGTTAATCTTTAGGTTTCTTAACTAATTTTAAATGAAATAACGAGGTGTGTTTTCTTTGCTGGATGCATAGAGCTGGATTATCTTCTTACAGTCCGTATGCGTTCAGCAATGAATTAGATACAATGTCAGTACCATGGACAGTAACAAGCCTTCCGTTATCCATGGTCCTGATCTGAAATAGACTGATAATATGTTTCACTATCGGCAACTGTCCATGGTTCTGATTTGAATCAGTAATTGAAAATAATAAACGGTTTAAGAACTATTTAATAAACACGCAAATATTTTTTTTTACATTGAAAACTATGGTGGAAAAAAGCCTAGTTTCTTTAAAATCAGTTAGGAAACCTAAACTTTCACCCAAAAATTCCCAAATAATGCCAAATAAATCCTAAAAAAATATAAATAAGAAAAGAGACTTTCCTGTTATTGGTAGTAATCTGTTTCCTATTCTGAAATAACCAATAAAAGCGAAATAACTCATAAAACTAAATACAAATCAATCCAAAAATACAATTAAATTACTCACAAAAAGGGAAAACCAAAATAAACAAAATAACCTATTGTAACGGACTGTCAAATCGACCCGAAACCACAAAACGAAAAGACCCGAACCGAAACCAAGACTGAACATAACGACCTGAAACAAAAAAAACGGCCCGGAAAAAAAAAAGGACCAAAAAAAAAAACGGCATGCACATCCCTATTATCTGTATGTGCTGCATAATGCCTGTGTATGGCAATTACAGCAACACCTTGTATCTGTATGTGCTGCATAATGCCTGTGTATGGCAATTACAGCAACACCTTGTATCTGTATGTGCCGCATAATGCCTGTGTATGGCAATTACAGTAACACCTTGTATCTGTATGTGCTGCATAATGCCTGTGTATGGCAATTACAGCAACACATTGTATCTGTATGTGCTGCATAATGCCTGTGTATGCCAATTAGGGATAAGCTGAACACCCCCGAGTTCGGTTCGCATTCGAACTCGAACTTTTCAAATGTTCGAATTCGAACTCAAACTCGAACACAAACTCAATACAAGTCAATGGGACTCAAAATTCGATTTTTAGAGTGCCCTCCAAGAGGGCATATGTGCTAGATATTTGCCATAAAAGGTGTATGGGGTCCAGGTAGTGCCCTGGGGGACAGGAAACAATGTCAGGTCATGCCGGACATGCGGGCTTACCTGCCCCCGAGTCCCGAGCCGCGACCCCACGCCGATGTTCCGGACCCCCGCGGCCTCCCTTGCGGCGGTGGGGGCTGCTCCCGTGGCAAAGTTACTCCCAGCATCAGCGCATCATGCCGGGGACCCATCCAGACACTCGCGCACCCCCGCGACACCATGGATCTCCCTCGCAGCGGCACACCCCCAGCATCAGCGACCAGGTACCTCGGCGTTCCACGTGGTTCCTCCAAGATGGCGTCACCAAGTAAGACTCCAGGAATTCCAACCAATCAGAATCCAGTATCCCCAGGTAACCAGATAGCATTCTCTCCTGATTGGTCCAATTCCCACAGGCGCACTATTTAAACCCCAGTCTCTCCAAAACTCATTGCTTGGTTGTCCTGTTCCTTTCCCTTAAACACCCTTACCTGAGTATACCTGTCTATGACCTCTCTGCCAGTCTTGCCGTGTACCGAACCCCTGCTTGTACCACCGACTACTCTCTGCCAGCCTTTCCGTGTACCGAACCACTGCCTGAACCACTGACTACTCTCTGCCAGCCTTGCCGTGTACCGAACCACTGCCTGTACCACCGACTACTCTCTGCCAGCCTTGCCGTGTACCGAACCGCTGCTTGTACCACCGACTACTCTCTGCTAGCCTTGCCGTGTACCGAACCGCTGCTTGTACCACCGACTACTCTCTGCCAGCCTTACCGTGTACCGAACCACTACCTGTACACCCGACTACTCTCCGCCAGCCTTGCCGTGCACCGAACCGCTGCTTGTACCACCGACTACCCTCTTCTAACCATGCCAGGTACCGAACCCTTACGTTGTTTACAGTACGCCTCGTCACATCCAGGCTTTCCCCCAAACGGCTTGTCCCGCATCCTGAACTCCACAAACACGAACCTGACAAACAAGGACAAAAAGTTTTTAAAAAAACGTTTTTAACCACTTCAATGCGGTGGACGCGCTCAGCGCGTCCAACCGCATTGGTACTTCGCTGCGGAGGACGCGCTGAGCGCGTCCTCCCTTTGCAGCCGCGATCAGCCAGTATTCCGGCTGATCGCTCGGCCCCCCGGTGCGGGCTGACATCATCGATGTCAGCCCAGCCTCCGGGACCCCGGCGGGCACGATAGGCGTCATCGCGCATGTGCGATGACGTCTATTTCAGGTACCCCCCCACCATTGCAGGGAAGGTGCCTGAAGGGGAGGGGGGAGGTCCTTCGGACCTCTCCCCCTCCCCTTCCCCACGGGCCAGCGATTAAAGACAGGCACCGCCTGGAAGGGCACAGCCTACCCTTCCAAGCGGCGGCTGTCTTTAACCCGTAGGGGGCTGGATCGCGATATGGCACCAACATGCGTCGTATCGTGGTTCCCTCCCGGAGCTGGCCGACATCTTGGATGTCGGCCAAGCTTCCGGGATATCCCCCTAATGACTGGCGTCATCGCGCAGAGCGCGATGGTGCCAGTTTTGAAATTAACCCCTTGCTGCTACCTATAGTGGAGATAGGGGGTTCCAATGAACCCCCTATCTCCCGATCCATGACAGCTAGGGGTTAATGTTTGCTATCATTGGAACGGCCAGAGCGTGGCCTTTCCAATGATACCAAACATGACCATGTAAAATGTAAACAAAAAAAAATAAAAATAAAAATAAAATTAAAAAATTTTTAAAAAAAAATTAAAAAAAAAAACAGTTTTTTTTTTTTTTTTAGATTTATTAGTGCAACAATATTGTTCCCATTTCAATTATAATGTGAACAATGATGCTGCACTAACGATTTTTTCTATGGGGGGCGTTTGATAAAAAACACATTTTCCCCCAAAAAAAGTAACGATTCCTCATTTCTAATTTTTTTAACAAGCGCACCCCATAGAAAATATAACCGCAAACGATCGCATTTTAAAATGTGAAAAAAAACACTTTACACATTGTAAATTATTGAAAGTTCAAATTTTATTGCATTTTTTGTTATAATATACAGACATGACATAACGTATACATATAATAATGACATATTATGAATCTGCACAGTCTGCCGGAAAGAACGATATATAATATGTCTGGGTCATATATTAAAATAAGGCTTCAAAACGCGGTTAAACATGATGAGCGAAACCGGTAAAAATGAGCTCAGCACAGAGGTGGGAAAAGGCTCAGCAGCGAAAGGGTTAAAGGGACAGTGAGTTTTCCATGAAATAAGGGTTAAAAATAAAAACGAAAAATTCCTTCAAATATTGTGCCTAGGAGGTCCCCATAACCTGCCCGTGAAGTGGCGGATTTCTAGGATGTATAGAAACATTTTAAAACAAAAAAAATCACATTTCAAATGACGGTAAATGCTTTTCCTTTAATCTATTCATAAACAACTGCTTGGGGCGGCAGCCTGTATGAAAAGACATTTTAGGACGCGCAGAAAAAGTTTAGTGATTTTTTTGGCTAAATTATGGTGAAACTTATGCAGGCTTTGGATGAAAGTAACAATAGGTGCTTTAAAATTGGGCCTTTAGCGTCGGCAAGAGTGCCGTCACACAGTAACCCCTATGAGAATATGAATCTGTTACAGGCGTCAGTGGCAGTGCACCCAAATATTTTGCCTTTGGTGCCAGGCCAGCAAGTGCATTCATACAGTTAAACCTCTGTAGTATTGTGGAAGAGTGCAGGGGTGGACCATGCAGGTCCTATATTAAAAAGATATGCATCTGGTAAAGGCATCAGTGCACCCAGATATTGTGCTTTTGGTGCCAGGCCAGCAAGTGCATTCATACAGTAACCCCTCTGCGGTATTGTGGAAGAGTGCAGGGGTGGACCATGCGGTCCTATATTAAAAAGATATTCATCTGGAAAAGGCGTCAGTGCACCCAGATATTGTGCTTTTGGTGCCAGGCCAGCAAAAGTGCATTCATACAGTAAACCCTCTGTGGTATTGTGGAAGAGTGAAGGGTTGGACCCTGCGGTTCAAAAAATTAAAATGATATAAATGTGGCACAGTCGTCAGTGCAGCCAAATATTGTGCCTTTCTTGGCAGCAAGTGCCTTCACACCGTAACCCTTTTGTGGTATTGTGGAAGAGTGCAGTGCTGGAGGTTTTGTGAATGCAGAAGACATCCCCGATCTATTCCGCTACATCAGCATCAGGGAATTGATAGCTGCTGATCCAGGACTGATTCATTTTTATAAATTTCAGCCGGTCTACAGAGTCAGTGGACAGACGCACTCTTTTGTCTGTGACAAAACCTCCAGCGGCACTGACCGCCCTTTCAGAAAGCACGCTAGATGAAGGGCAACCTAGTAGCTGCATAGCATATTGGCTAAATTCTGGCCAGTGATCCAATCTCAACACCCAGTAAGCCAGTGGATCATCTGCTGGAAAGGTATCCAGGTCTGCCCTTAACCATAGGTAGTCCTGCACCATATGGTGAAGACGCTGGCAATGGGTGCCTACATTTGACGTCCCTGGGCGTTGTGGACTAAAAAAAATTAAAAAGGCATCAAAGCGGCCCCGGCCTTCACCACTATTCCTCTGATCATCCGCAGCCTCAGAAGCACCTGTGTCATCATTTGGTAACCTACCAGTGCCTGGAAAGGTGTTACACAAGTGTCGCTTTAGAGCGTCTTCAAGTTTTTTCATCCTGTCCTCCTTCTGTGCGGGCAGGATGAGCTCTGTAACTTTACCCTTGTATCGTGGATCAAGAAGGGTTGCCAACCAGTAATGATCCCTCTCCTTGATAGCACGAATCCTTGGGTCCTTTAGCAGGCTTTGCATAATAAGGGAGCCCATGCAGCGTAGGTTGGAGATGGCATTAGCTTCCGAGTCTTCATGGTAAATTAGGAGGATGACCCCATCGTGCACTTCCTCCTCAGAGCCACGTACTAGTACTTGTGTTTCTGGGCACACAAAACCCTCCCTTGAGGAATCCCCACCTTCAATGCCCCACTACTTAAATATTGCTCCTCCTCCTCATCCTCCTCCTGTCTGATCTGAGGAGGACCCACTGGAATGATGTCTGCGGAAAGACTGGGGCCTTGAGAGCTAGGGAAGGCCTCCTCTTCCCCCCCCTGCTCTGCCTCTAGAGCCACATCTATAATTCCCCGCAGAGTGTGCTCCAGCAGGAACACTAAAGGAATTGTGTCACTGATGCATGCACTGTCCCTGCTCACCATCCTCGTTGCCTCCTCAAATGGTGACAGTACAGTGCTTGCATCCTTGATCATCAGCCACTGCGGGGGGGAAACAAGTTGACCTGAACCTGTCCTTGTGCCATACTCACACAGGTACTCGTTGCTGCTTATGCAGACGCTGCAGCATTGCTAATGTCGAGTTCCACCTGGTGGGCATGTCACAGATCAGACGGTTTGTGGGAAGGTGGAGTTCTCTTTTGAATTTCTGCCAGGCGAACACTTGCTGGGAATGACCATCTGAAGTGGCTGCAGACTTTTCTGGCCTGGCTGAGAAGCTCTGCCAGCCCTGGGTACCTGGTTAGGAAACGCTGTACCACCAGATTTAGGACGTGTGCTAGGCATGGTATATGCGTCAACTTACCCAGGCGTAGGGCGGAGAGAAGGTTGCTGCCATTACCACAGACGACCATTCCCAGCTGAAGCTGGCGTGGTGTTAACCATCTCTGCACCTGCACCTGCAGAGCTGACAGAATTTCTGGCCCGGTGTGGCTCCTGTCCCCTAAACAAACCAGCTCAAGCACAGTATGGCATCTTTTTGCTTGAGCCATTGCGTAGCCCCTGTCAGGCGTTGGTTTAACTGCCACTTCGCCAGAGACACAGAAGGAGGAGGAGGAGGAGGAGGAAAAGGGAGAGGTGGTGGTGGTGCAGACAGACCTCATACAAGCAGCTTTCTGGAGGCATGGTGGATGAACAAGCTCCAGCACAGAGCCCCATCTTGGATCCCTCCCAGCTGCAATCAGAGTTACCCAGTGTGCCGTGAAGGAAATGTAACGACCCTGTCCATGCTTGCTGGACCACGTGTCTAAAGTCACATGCACCTTGCTGCTGACTGCCTTTCCCAATGACTCGATAACATTGTCTTCCACGTGCTGGTATAGTGCTGGAATGGCCTTCCGTGAAAAGTAATGGCGTTTTGGAACATGCCACTGTGGTACAGCACATTCAGCAAATTCACGGAAGGGAAAGGCAACAGCTGCAATGCGAGTAATTTTGCTAAGCTGGCATTTAGACGCTGTGCTTGGGGATGGTTTGGACTATATTTTTTTTTACGCTGCAGCAGCTGGGGCAACATAATCTGACTGCGTAAATCTTCAGCTGATGGGATGCTGTCACATTGTGAGTAAGGAGCTGGTACATCCATTACTGTAGCATCATCCCTATCAGTGGAGGTTGTAGGCAATGACATGGCAGGACATACAGTGGGGGTAGAGACAGATGAGGAGGAGGAGGACCTATGCAAAGTTTTGCGCCAACGGGATGTTTGGCAGGTGGTCATATGTCGCCTCAAGCACGTGGTACCTAAGTGTCTGGTGTCTTTCCCACGCTTGAGCCTCATCTGACATAGATTACAAATAGCAATGGTGGGGTCTGCTGCACATTTCTTAAAGAACTCCCAGACAGCAGAGTTCCTGGATGTGTGCTTTGAGACAACAGCGCTCTGCACCTGAGCAGCTCTGACATCTGATGCCTTGGACTGGCTAGTGCAACGGTTGGTCAAAGAGGATGTTGTGCCTCGTGTTTCTTGTGCCTCCTCCTCCTCCTCACTTGACTCCTCTGTTCGATCAGGCACCCAGGTGGAGTCAGTGACCTCATCGTCATGGTCATCATCACCCCCTATCTCGTCGTCACTAGAGCCAACTTGGCAGTATGCTGCAGCTGCTGGGGCAACATGAGTGCCAGTTATTTGTGTGTCATCACTGGCACCCCCTTCCTCTTGGCTGATTATACTCCCTTGCTCAACCTCAGAGATTGAATCAGAGCACTGTAGTTGCTGCGCATCTTCAAGCAGCATGTCACTGTCATTGTAGTCAAACAATTCAGCTGACTCCTCCGTGTGTGATAGCGAGGCTACGGCAGGAGTAGCTGTGGACATGGAGGCTGCATTAGATGCTTTGGCAGTTGAGGTGGACTGTAAATCACTACAAGCCTGGCTGGCAGAGGACTCGGAGGATGAGGATGGCCTGGTTAGCCAATCCACCAAATCCTCTGAATGTTGCTGCTGCTTAAGACGGCCAGCACCAGTTAGAAAGGACAAGCGTGCCCCTGCAGAGGATGCACCACGTCCACCACGACCAGAGGCACAGCCTCCTGACACAGAGGCTGCTTGCCCTCTTATTTGTGCCTGGGAGCATCTGCCTGTCCTTTTTGGTCTTTCTGACATGATGTCAGAAATAAATGGAGTTTAAATGGAGTTTATTCGGCGCAAGGTCTTGTTACCAGTGGGGTACCTCAGGGCTCAGTACTTGGACCCATTCTCTTTAATATTTTTATTAGTGATATTGCAGAAGGTATTAATGGAAAAGTATGTCTTTTTGCTGATGACACAAAGATTTGCAACAGGGTTGACGTTCCTGGAGGGATCAGCCAAATGACAAATGATTTAGGTAAACTAAAAAAATGGTCGGAGTTGTGGCAATTGAGTTTTAATGTGGATAAGTGCAAGATAATGCACCTGAGACGTAAAAACCCAAGGGCCGAATATAGAATATTTGATACAGTCCTAACCTCAACATCTGAGGAAAGGGATTTAGGGGTCATTATTTCAGAGGATCTAAGGGTAAGTAGTCAATGTAATAGAGCAGCAGGAAATGCTAGCAGAATGCTTGGTTGTGTAGGGAGAGGTATTAGCAGTAGGAAAAGGGAAGTGCTCATGCCACTGTACAGAGCACTGGTGAGACCTCACTTGGAGTACTGTGTGCAGTACTGGAGACCGTATCTCCAGAAGGATATAGACATCTTAGAGAGAGTTCAGAGAAGGGCTACTAAAATGGTGTACGGCTTGAAGGAGAAAAATTACCAGGAAAGGCTTAATGATCTTAACATGTACAGCTTGGAAAAAAGACGAGACAGAGTAGATATGATAGAAACATTTAAATACGTAAAGGGAATCCACAAGGTAGAGGAAGGGAGTATATTTAAAAGGAAACAAAATAGCAAAACAAGAGGACATAGTCTTAGATTAGAGGGGCAAAGGTTTAAAAGTAACATCAGGAAGCATTATTTTACTGAGAGGGTGGTGGATACATGGAACAATCTTCCAGTAGAAGTGGTAGAGGCCAAAACAGTAATTGAATTTAAGCAGGCATGGGATAGGCATAAGGCTATCCTAAACAAAAGATAAATCCAGGTTAAGTATCCATGTAATTGGGCAGACTAGATGGGCCGAAAGGTTATTATCTGCCGACATTTTTCTATGTTTCTATGTTTCTATGAGTGATATATAGATTAAATATATACAAAACTCTGATTCAACTCTGGTATAAAGATTAAAGATTTCCAGAACTCTTGTATAACTCAGTGAGACACCCTGATTGCTGGCAGCCAGTGACAAGACACAGATAACAATTCCCAGAAACCTCCTATAAATCAGTGAGACCCCCTGATGGGTGGCAGTGACAAGACACAAATTACAATTCGCAGAAATCTGCAAGAAGTATGTGGGACCCCCTGATAGCTGGCAGTGAGAAGACACAGATTACAAGTCTCAGAAACCTCCTATAAATCAGTGAGACCCCCTGATGGGTGGCAGTGACAAGACACAGATTACCTCAATTCCCATATATTTTGGAGAAATTACTGACCCCCAAAATACGGCGTGGCACTGGCAGTGAGTCACACGACACAGATCACCTAAATTCACAAATATTTTGTAGAAATTACTGACCCCCAAAATACTGCGTGGCACTGGCAGTGACAAGACACAGATCACCTCAATTCCCAAATATTTTGTAGAAATTACTGACCCGCAAAATACTGCGTGTCAGTGACAAGACACAGATCACCTCAATTCCCAAATATTTTGAAGAAATTACTGACCCCCAAAATACTGCGTGGCAGTGACAAGACACAGATTACAACAAGTCCCAGATATTTTGTAGAAATGAGACCCCCCAGTAGCTGGTGGCAGACTGGCAGTGAGAACACACACTAACACAAGAACAATCTCCTCTCAAATCTCCTCTCAAACGCGTGCTGAAGTGCTGTGTGAAACCTTACATAGTGTGCTGCGGGACTTAGCTCTGTGAGCCCATGATTGGGCAAAATTTGCCCAATCAGGACTCTGAGCCGTGATTGGCATAGTGTTGAACCTGTCTTGCACCTGACCTGTGGTCAGGTGGAAGGCTGTAGCCAATTACAAGCATCAGGCCAGTGGAAAAGTGCATTATGGTCCATTGTGGTGCATTGTGGGCGAACACGCGGCGAACAAGCGGAAATGTTCATAGATCGCGAACAGGCTATGTTCGATGCGAACTCCGAACCGATCGAACTGAACAGCTCATCGCTAATGCCAATTACAGCAACACCTTGTATCTCTATGTGTTGCATAATGCCTGTGTATGGCAATTACAGCAACACCTTGTATCTGTATGTGCTGCATGATGCCGGTGTATGGCAATTACAGCAACACCTTGTATCTGTATGTGCTGCATAATGCCTGTGTATGGCAATTACAGCAACACCTTGTATCTGTATGTGCTGCATAATGCCTGTGTATGGCAAATACAGTAACACCTTGTATCTGTATGTGCTGCATAATGCCTGTGTATGGCAATTATAGCAACACCTTCTATCTGTATGTGCTGCATAATGACTGTGCATGGCAAATACAGTGACACCTTGTATCTGTATGTGCTGCATAATGCCTGTGTATGACAATTACAGTAACACCTTGTATCTGTATGTGCTGCATAATGCCTGTGTATGGCAATTACAGCAACACCTTGTATCTGTATGTGCTGCATAATGCCTGTGTATGGCAATTACAGCAACACCTTGTATCTGTATGTGCTGCATAATGCCTGTGTATGGCAATTACAGCAACACCTTGTATCTGTATGTGCTGCATAATGCCTGTGTATGGCAATTACAGCAACACCTTGTATCTGTATGTGCTGCATAATGCCTGTGTATGGCAATTACAGCAACACCTTGTATCTGTACTGTACAGGGATTTACACTCATTATAACCCCCTGAATCTTATCCCTCTACAGCAGTGTGGCTGACCCCACCGCTCTCCCTGTATTCTGCCAAATCCCTGTATTCTGCCAAATCCCTGGTTGTAATACAGCAACAACGTTTCTGAACCTTTTGTTAATGAGAGCTGCTCCTTGTATCTTCTTTACAGTAAGAAAGGGTGAAAAGGTGAGATTTTCTTTCTCCTCAGGTGGCACACTAGTTTTACTTCACAAAGATTGCAAATTGGGTTTGGATATGCTAATGACTGCCTTTCAATGTATTACAATGCAAGATTGAGTTAAATCAATTTTGGGAGTGTAAGGGTTAAGGAACTATTGTAAGGTAGCTGAACAAAGTTCTCAGGCACATACAAACATTCAGATGCACAACCACTCAGATACAGATTGTCAGTCACACATGCTCACATATACAAACACTCAGACACCGAGAGACAGTCTCAAATCTATAAAATTTAACTGTAGGATCGCACCAAATCGTGATAACGTCAAAGAATGGTTTCTATCACCCTTGTGTCAGACACCCACATAAACAATGGCTTACTCTTAAGTGCCACCAATTCACCCATGGAACATTGGTGGATACTTACAGGGTTATTTAGAGAGCCAAAATGGCACCGAACAGTGAATTTCCCCGTACAGTGACATTTCGGGGGGCCATTTGGCTATTCAGAGAGCAGGCAGTTCGCCAAATTTTGGCGAATTGCCAGCAAGTACGGTGCCTGTTCGACGGCAGCGAAATCCCACATAGAGAAGCAATGGTTAATCTATTCAGAGACACCAAACAGCAGAGAAATGTCAGTGAAATGCCCTGCTGTTCGGTGGTTTCATTCGGCAGGTTTATTCAGGCGAATCCCATAGGTTTCAATGTTAAAAATATTCCTGTTTTTACTCAATATCTAATAAACCGTTTATTATTTTATTCTGCAGCAAAAAGTCACTTCAATTATTGATTTTCTAGGATCTTTTAGGCATTTTTCGGGATTTTTTCAGAAAATTAATTTTCGTTTCTTTTTAATAAAAATAAAATGAATTGGATCCGATTAGATCCAATATTCTCTGAGTAGTTTTTTTTATAAAAAAAAGAGCCGCAAAACCACTGAAATTATCGAATCCGATACGTTCAGACAGTTCTCGGTGTATTTCCGAATCAAATCCGATAATTTCGGCGGTTCCATGGCTTTTTTTCTTTCTCCTTTGGCGGCTTTTCCTTGCACCCTGGGAACCCTGCAGTGTATGCAGAATTCACCACAGTTGCTCAAAAAAATGTTCCTTTCATCTACCTTCCAATCAATCCTTCTGAGCAGTGCATGTATGCCAAGAAGTAAGGGAAAGAAGAGAGCGGGACTAGCCACCTACACACTGTCCTTCTACTCCCCCAGCTCGCCAATCATGTGCAGACAATGGTGCCTCATTGTCATCAGGTGTCCTTTCTGACTACTTGCATCCCAGGAACTCAGTCAGCCAGGAGTTAGGAAGGGCCATGAGCATACAGGTTAGTGGTGATTGTATGGGTTCATGGGTCTCATTCAGGCAAGATAAACTACAATGTACAGTGCATTCTCTGACATTAAGTGGTTAAGGCAGCCAGTTTTGTTGGTTCATCACCAGTCCTCCAAGCAGTAGGGGGCTGCCAAAAAGTTGCAGGTGGTGAATTACAGCACCTCCTCTAGAATCCTTAGATTTCTGGACGGCATCCAAACAGCTGATCAGGCTCGTCATTTTTTTACTCTATGTAGCAACAGTAGAGAACAAGGGGAGCTGCTGTAATGATAATAAAAGGGATATAGCACATTTTAGTAATCATGTTAAATGATATAAAACACAACAGATACAGGGTTATTCAGAGACCGTGAAAAGCAGGAGCATGACTGGAGAATGAAAAATTCTAGGTCAAAATAGCCAAATCAGAAAAATTCTCCCTTTCATCTCACTTTCCAAATCGGCAATTTTGACCTAGAATTTTTCATTCTCCAGTCATTCTCCTGCTTTTCACGTTCTCTGAATAACCCTGTATATAAAAAAATAGTTAATTTTTTGGTGAAAAAAATGGTAGGGCACTGCCCCAACCTCCCCTATAGTTGAGCCTCCAATGACACAGGCGTGTAGCCAAATGGATATTTCCTTACGCAATGCCATATATCAGGGTTATTTCTGATCTCTGATATATTTTTGGTTTTTAGGAACATTTTAGTCATATCTAAAGTGAGCAATAATAAATCCAATCTGCCGAAAGAAGCATTATAACAATTATTACATTAGTGCATCCAGTGATTTAAACCTGCAGCCTCCTTTTCTTGGCTTACACGTGAAAGGGTAGGGGAACTGGCAGCTAGCGTACATTGAGAGAAAAGGAAGCAGGAAAGAAGCTGAAAATGCTGTACAAAGAACTAAAAATGGGTAATAAAATCTGTATTTGGCAGAGCATTACACACAACCGTGATTCTATTGGTTGTAGAATGTATTTAACGTACAGAACAATAATCTCCTTTTAACAAGATTTCACACAAGCAGTTATTTGTTTATTTCATGACATTTTCGCTTTAACATGTCTCCATACAATTATATTTATTATATACTCATCTTAAAATGCCGAAGGATGGAAGCACAGGGAGAATTAAATGTATCTAAATTTTCCGGAGTGAAGAAGACCCACACGTTGCAGTGTAAATCACTGTAGCCTTTCAGCGATACTGTACGTTTAGAGATTATTATTTTGATAACGCGTTACCGATACTATCCAACGGCTCTCTGCCGGCTGAGTTATTTCTTTCGGAGTGGAGCACTGGGACATATTGGATTTTTATCACTTCTGTAGTTCTGGTAGGATGAATATTAGTAAAAAGTTTCTGTTACAGCTGAGAATAATAACGGGAAAAGTAATTTAACAGACCGTATGTGGGCCGTTTGTGTTACAACGCTTATGGGGCTTCCGGTGCGAAGCAGAAAATAAAAGGAGTGATATTTGCCGTAGAGTACAGTACTGTGTATTGTATGGCGTCTGTTTAGTTTACACGGTAATGTAGTAGGTTGGAAAAGGTCCATGAGGTTAAATAAACATTATGGATAACCAGGCTTGCTCAATAATCGTATAATGTGGGGAAATTACTGCTGCAACTGCAATCAAATAAGACAAGCGGCAGGTTTACAATCCTACATGGACGATCTACGTGGCCAATGTTCAGTTGTATGAAAAATAGTTGCATACTGAACACCTTCAGGGTTATTCAGAGAGCGGTGAAAAGCAGGAGAATGACTGGAGAACTGAAAATTCTAGGTTAAAATAGC
This sequence comes from Leptobrachium leishanense, assembly GCA_009667805.1. Taxonomy (NCBI): domain Eukaryota; kingdom Metazoa; phylum Chordata; class Amphibia; order Anura; family Megophryidae; genus Leptobrachium; species Leptobrachium leishanense. Next base: position 55,052,580 of record CM019063.1, on the reverse strand, counting down.
CAAACCAGAAAAATTCTCCCATTTATCTCACTTTCCGAATTGGCTATTTTGACCTAGAATTTTCAGTTCTCCAGTCATTCTCCTGCTTTTCACCGCTCTCCGAATAACCCTGAAAGTCTTCCATACATTAACCCCTTCGCTGCGGAAACCACGTGGGGGACATCCTTGGGTGTCCCCAGGGCCAGATTTGCACCTCAGGAGCCTGTAGACACAGAAATGTGGAGCGCCCTTGCCACCCCCCCAAAAAACAAGAAACATGCCAAAATTACTAAGTAAACTTAAAACAAAATACATTTTAAAAACCTGAACAGTTTCTCTCCGCGCTCAAATCAAGAGAAGAGGCAGAGTCTGTTGCCTTAGTTGAGTGAGTTACAGTTACAAGTATTTATAAAGTGCCAACAAATTCCTTAGCGCTGTACGATGGGAGAAACAGAATAACAAATATACATACATGTTACACAACCAGAACAGCAGGAGTGAGGACCCTGCTCAAGAGCTTACAATCTAAGAGGAGAGGGGTAACACACTAGGTGAGGGCAAATAGGGTATTTGAAGTAACGGGTTACATGAGGACCGAATGGGAAGATGGAGCAAGAAATGTACAGTGGGGGATCATGGAGTGAGATGATAGGCTTCTCTAAAGTAATGCGTTTTCAGAGACTTCTTGAAGGACTCGATAGACAGGCAAGTCTGATGTTGCAGGGAGGCAGTTCCACAGAAATGGTGCAGCTCTAGAGAAGTCCTGAAGGCGAAAGTTGGGGATTCGGGTACGTGAAGCTGATAGCATCAGATCATTGGCCGAGCGAAGTGGTTGGGACGGGATGTATCTGCTAACAAGGGAGATGTAGGCAAGGGTGCAGTTATGGAGAGCTTTGTACGTGAGCCCCAATATAATGAATTAGATTCTAAAGGAAACAGGGAGCCAGTGGAGAGATTGACAGAGGTGAGGTGTATGAGTCTGACACAGGTGTTCATTACAGACTGCAGAGGGATAATCTGGGATCTAAGTCCAGAGAGAAAGAGGTTACAGTAGTCAAGGCGGGAGATAATAAGAGCTTGGATGAGCATTTTAGCAGAGTCATGATTAAGAAAGGGACAGATGCAATGTTTTTTAGGTGTTAGTAGCAAGATTTGGTTAGAGACTGAATGCGAGGAGTAAAGGATAGATTGGAGTCCAAGAGGAGCCAGAGAGGAAGACGTAATGGTGGCACCATTCACCTGGAGAAAAATGGGAGCAGGAATGGAGGTATAGAGGGAGGGAAGATGAGAAGTTCAGTTTTTGAGAGGTTGAGATTTAGAAAATGGGAAGTCATGCAGTCAGAGACATATGACAGGCCGGCTGTAACACGGTCCAACACCGGAGGAGAGAGATCGAGAGAGGAAAGGTAGATTTGACTGTTGTCAGAATAGAGGTGATATTGGAATCCATAGGAAGAGGTGAGGTTGCCCAACGAGGCAGTATAGATCGAAAAGAGTAGGGGACCCAGAACAGAGCCTTGAAGTACCCCAACTGAAAGAGGAGCTGGTGGTGAGGAGACACCAGCGAAGGAGACACTGAAGGAGAGATAGGAAGAGAACCAGGAGAGAGCAATGTCACTGAAGCCAAGTTGACACAGCGTGAGGAGCAGAAGAAGGTGATCAACAGTGTTGAATGCAGCAGAACGGTCAAGAAGAATAATGAGGGAAAAGTGACCTTTGCTCTATTGCCTCTGCCATAGAACAGAATAAAAATATTTGTAAAATTTTGATTTTTATACATTAATGGTCATGTTTGGTATCATTGTAAAGACCAGACTCTGACCTTTTCCAATGACACCTCACTTAACCTTGTGCAGTGTACACTTCAGAGTTGGAGGTTCCAAAGTCCCACTTTCCTCACTGCAGCACCACAGTCTAGGTTGTGAATTAAACAATGTGTTGCTTCACCAGAAACACACTTGCTGGCAGAGTGGGAAATGAGGTGAGTTAGTGCAGCATCACTGTGCACTTTATAATTGTAAACTGAATAATAGTGCCGTGCTAGCAAAGAGAAAAATATTAATATATATTTTATTTTTACTTAAATCTAACCTGGTTATATTTGGTATCACTGACTGGAAAGGCTATAAGCTGACCTTTCCGATGATACCTCATATGTCCCTCTAGCCCTTAGGTCTCCAGAGATACAGTGGTCTTAAATTATTGCAAATTGTAAAAAAAATATATATATATATATATATATATATATTTTATTTTTTTACACACATGAGCAAGGTGCCCGCTTGTGGCAGCCATCTGTAGGCACATACCTACTCTGCCTAATTATAAATCCAGCCCTGGACGAGAGGCATTAGCGACAGATGAAGATGCCAATATGCAACGCTGTAGTGTATGAAAGATGAGAGAAGGTTGAGGGTGTGTGTGTTTATGTATACACAGCCTGGCAAAAAAAAAAAGTCACCACCTCCCATAAGAGTCTGGGGTGGCTCTGGTTGGTCAGGTCTAGGTTCAGCAAAGATATGTGCCTAAAAAATGAGGTCATGTGACTCCCTGAATATACTGAATGAGCAGGTTTTTCCATCAATAGGTTTTTTATCCCCTGATGACACAGCGGGCATATTCCAAGATGGAATAGACAAGTATCTTGTAAGAGTAGCACTTTAAAGAGAGCACTTTATTGAATGACATTATAAATTCTTTACGCATATAAGGAATCAAATTTTTAGTTCTGATAATAGTATTCATATACATTTAATTAAGATTAGCATATTAAATTTTGCAGAAGGCACTATAAATTTAGCACTTTAAAAATCAGCATCTCACGCAGAGGATTTCAGAGGATGGAAAAGGTTCCACACTCCCCCCTTGTGTGAGATTTTTTCCATCACGGTAAAATATTGATATAGAGCACATTATTGGATTTCCAATAGTGTGGCAATACATGTGTATCTAGAATTGCAGAATAACCTATTTAGAGATGAACATGAAGGTAGATAATAATAAGCCTTGTGGGTAGAAAGAAGGTGGAGCAGAAACTTTAAGAGTTTAAACACTAGAGATCTTAAAAGGAACATGCAAGAGGGCACTACGAGATGTATCACCACCATCTTTTGGGTTGATCTGGTATTTGGAATGCCCCACGCAGGTGCAGAATGAGTAATTGTAATTGTAATGAGTAACACGCAGGTGCAGAATGAGTAATTGTAATTTTGAGGGAAGGGAGAACGGGCGTTTCCCACTCAATCACAACACATTTTAAAGGGTATATAAGGAGGTTGTAGGAGATTGTGAAGGAATTGATTTACATGCCAACTGATGAAGCGAGTGCATCGCGAAACGCGTATTGGTGTTTGTCTATTTATTGTTTTATGGAATAAATTTTAAATTTTAATAAATTTTAATTTTGTTCATCGATATCCTGCAACCTTATTTTTTCATTTGGAGCAACATCATCGGACAGAGGAGGAAAAGGGGAGCCCGATATCTCCTAAAAATATCGGTTGTGAGATACATCTAGTGTCTGATTTATGACACCTCCAAATGTGAGTTGAACTATTGTATTTTGGGGACTTGGATGTGTTTTTATGGATCACACTATGTTTCTCATTTCTATCCCCATATATCTTGAGAATTGAGGACTGCATAAAAGAAAGCAATTAACTGCTTAAAGAAGATCCTCGACCAAGATTTTAGGGGGAGAAAAGGAAAGGAAAAAAAGAGGGAAGCGCGGACTGTCACCACATTTTTCCAATATTCCAAGATGGCAATGCCAGGATTCATCGGGCTCAAATTTTGCGAGAGTGGATGATGGAGCACGAGACATAATTTTCACACATGGATTGGCCACCGCACAGTCCAGACCTTAACCCCATTGAGGTTAATCTTTGGGATAATGTGCTGGAGAAGACTTTACGCAGCGCTGCGACTCAAATTAATGCCACAAATTAATGCCGCTCTGGACGCAAATAAATTCTGTGACATCGCATGAGCTTATCCACACGATGCCGCGGCGAATGCATGCCGTAATCACAGTAAAAGATGCAAACGACCACATATTACACTGTGTGACTTTCTTGACCAGGCAGTGTTTATATTTTCTTCTTTTATATTTCAGCAAAACAAATAACAAATTACAATTTGAAATCACAGGCAATTTAGAAGATCCTGTTATGTTTGTGATGCAGGTAGGGGATTAAAGAACAACATCGGCTTTTTCACACTTTGATCATCTTTGACTTTCTGATAAGATCACAGTAGAAGTAATGGAAGGTGTTGTCATCGCAGGCTCCAGTTTGATGATGTCATCATGACTACTAATAAAGCTGGGATTATTCTAAATGTCCATTTTTCCTAAAAAAAAATATATTTTTGGGGGGATAGTGTTACCGGAATCTGCTAGGTTCACTCGGGACGAGGCCGGACCAGACACGAGCAAGGATTGTCTGAACACGAGTCTCTTCAGGAAAGGCAAACTTTATTGTGATGTCACACAGAATGCTCACACAGGATTGAATCGCAAAGCGTGAGCCCTGAACTCCCCCTGACAAGTGGTCTTATACCCCGAATACATAATTAGGTACATCCCAATTAACCCACCTCCCGGTGACACTATCCCACCCCAGGTTAGTACCTCCCTTGGTCGATTACAAAGACATTCCACACACTGGCCGTAAATTGGCAAACTTCATGTTAGTTTGACAGAAAGTGATTTGCTGCTATGCTCAATCCGGCCTGTGCCCACCTCCCTAGAGCCTGCTTATTTGTTGAAGATAAGACCTGATCTGTTTTCTACGCTCTTCTTTGTCTCGCTGCAGGCCTCTGTGACCTTGGTGTATCCATTTGTCATCCTGTCCCTCTGTGCCCAGAACGGCCCAGATCTTCCTCAATTTTAATTGCTTCTCTGTTAATCTAACACATTCCTAAAATTGTAAGCTTCATTCTAGTTTCAACTAAAATCTACCTAGTTATATTCCAGCGAACCAATATTCTGAACAAGATGGCCGCCTGGCTCATAGCGGCGACCATCTTCTGGCTTGGTTCTCTTTCATTCCCCCCTTGGCTCAAGCCTCAGGTTCTTCTCCTGAGACTTGTAGCCATTACACCCCACTAATATTATTCTCAAGTTCCTCGTACTCTAGGGGACCCATTTTCGTTGGGAACATGTCCTGCGGGATAATCAGTGGCATCCTTTGTGTCTGTGTGGGTGTCAGCGCTCTCCCGCATAGTGGCTGTCACGGAACGGACATGAGAGCTCTTTTCAGCGAGCGACAGGACTAAAGACTGAACACTTTTTAAAGACCATTTTTCCTGTTTTCGTTTTGGTTTTGCGTGTGAGCCTATGGACCTCTTATTTTATTGCTAGATGTGGTTTTATTGGTGTAATGTAATAAAAATGTACCCTGTATGATGTGACTGTAAAAGTATGAAAGAAACCGTTTGTATGTGTTTTTCCCTGTCGCCATTTTGCTCATCCCAGCATGGTTTCACAGAACAAAGGATCTCATGCCCCAAGATGGAGGATGCAGCGGGCCAGAGGATTGGAGGCTTTTCCAAGACCTCATCTGCCTAATCCCTGGACAATGGGAAGGCTGAAAGGGACCTGTTAGGGAACAGGAGGCTGGGAAATGAGCCAATCAGTGCTGGTTGTGTGGGTGGGGGAGTTGGTAATCTGTTTGTGTGAAGTTGTATAAATGACCCTGTTGAAACCCATAAAATTCAGTTCACTGTTTTAAAGCATACAGCCACGTCTGGTGTCTTCATTTCAGAGCTACAATCACTATTGCAGGAGACACTCAGCGGTCTCCTGCATCACCACTCAACCCAGGAACGGGATCCCCAAGGCAACACCGCACCATCTCTCCAGACGCCGGACCAACGCCATTTCATCCTCCAGGCCGCTCGAGACGCCGAGGGCCGTGCCACTCGGTAGTCGGGCTGGACGCCATCAAAGGGGGGGGTCAGATAGAGCAGGACCGCAGGCAGACTTCCATCCCGTCACAGTGGCCATAGACATAGCCCCATGCGGTACATCAGCGTCCCTACGACCAAGATCACCATCAACATCAGAATCATGGATCCAATCTGTGAGATAAATCTCAGAATGGATCCGAACCAATCTCCGATTGCTCCGAACCCACTCAGTGGATTCCAGCCTTCAGCAGCGATCCTCCTTGCTGTGTTCTGCAACTGTGCTACCTTCTCCTGGTGATCTTGGATTACCTGGTAATAGTCAGGGACGTCATGTGTGGTGTTCCTGATGAAGGTGCAACATTCATAATGCATTGTCATCTCACACAATCCATTCAGAGCCGCACTGATCTGTTCTAGTGGCATATCATGTATCATTTGTACCTTCCGTATCTCACGCACCTCCAGATTCAGCAACTGAATGGCCATACTAGTCTTATTCAGAATCTCGTCCATCAGACTTTCATAACTGTTCATTCTTACCATCAACTCTCTTCCCCATCCAGTCCATGCCGGCAGCCATGCCCATATTCGATCCGCCTTTCTAAACAACTCTCTCTTCTGTTTCTCAAACACCAGTGGGTACCTAGGGTGAAGTGCTGTGTCTGTATCCGTGTTATCTCCCCTTACTCTCTGTATTGGAATCAGTTTAGCCAAATAACACATTCCCGTTATTGTTGGTGGCACCCATGTGTAACACACCCTTTCACAACACACCTGGTACCCCCCTTTCAATATAAATGGTGACAAATGTAGTGTTCCCTTTGCTATTTCTATCATCAGTTGTCTCAGTCGCTTCATCATATCCAATGCACTCTGCCTTCCATTTGTCACATTCGCAATCACCTCCTCCTGATCACTTGTGAGTTTTCTACATCGTATGTATAGAAAATTGCCTGCTCCTTTGTGTTAAAAGTGTAAATGTATGATGTCCAGTTGAACTTACTTGAATAACACACCCCACCCTCGTTATTTGGTTCTCTATCTGGTCTTAGTTGAAAGCACCATTCTGGTGGGTATACTGGCCCTATTATGGGGTACCCGGGACTGAATGATTCTGGTTTTTCCCTTGGTGCATCAAAAGCATGTATTGTGACATTTCCTGACGCAAACATACTCAAATTCATTGGAACAGAGGCAAATGGTATATGAATTGTCTCTGGGTGCAGTCTACTACACACCCAGCATGCGGTTTGCCCAGACTTTTTAGCATAGTCATATTTAAATTGCACAAGTAAATGTCCTCTTGGCAAAATTTCGGACATCGCCTCTTGCTTTTGTCTCCACATAGTACGATTCTCCATCACCGGGTGCGTACCATTCCAGATATGGGAGATATCCACTTTCGTGGTGGTGCTTGGGCACCTGGGGCATGCTCCATGCGAGAGTCCATAAATCAAGTACATAATCAGTACCACAAATGCCCCAAATGTCAAAATCCCTTGGGCAATTCTTTTCACAGTCACATAAACCCAATCCCTCCCCACCGGAATTTGAAAAACAAAAGACATTTCCGGTTGATCAAGGGTCGGGGCCGGGCCCCTAAAAATAACCCTTTGGGCATCCCCCGGGGGATCCCTTTGTTCCCCTGTTGGTGGATGGTCAGGTCTTATTGTGTCCGTCAAAACACCCACTTGTTGAATATTTTGGGTGCTTTGAGTTAAATCTCTCAGGTGCTCACGACTGTGGTCTTTGTCAGCTTTAGCCTCAGTGGATTGGTCTCGTTGGTGACGACCTTCCATGCTGGTTCAGGATTGGCTGCAGCTACCTTCAGTCTGCAGTGATGTATCCACGGGACCACCTCGGCAACCTTCACTGCTGTAGGGGTTACATAGTTACATAGTTATATAGGCTGAAAAAAGACATGCGTCCATCGGGTTCAGCCTCTCCCACATAACCTACTGCTGTTGATCCAAAAGAAGGCAAAAAACCCAGTCTGAAATATGCAACATACTGGGAAAAAATTCCTTCTTGACCCCAGAATGGCAGTCAGATTTCTCCTTGGATCAAGAAGCTTTTACCCACATATTAAATATTATAACCCTTAATATTCTGTGTCTGCAGGAAGTCATCCAGTCGTTTTTTAAAAGTCTGTACAGACTCTGACCCAACCACCTCAACAGGCAAAATAGCAAGGTTGATAACAGGACAGGGTAAGGACCTCTCCATTTTGGGCCTAGTGGATCATTTTTCCACTCCTTCACCCATGCTGAGTCACCTGGACAATACTTATGCAGTGGGGATATAAAAAGTGAGGTACATTATCTCCCACCCAAGTATTCAATTTCTGCATTGATTTACCTAACAGTACAACCTGATCATTTAGTTTAGTTTCTCCCAATGCCCGAAGGTCCCCCCTTAGTCCACTAATCAGAGGGGTAGGCCGTCCGAACATAAGCTCGTACGGACTTAGCTTTAATTGGTGGGTTGGCCTGCACCTAATATGCAATAAGACTATCGGCAGCACATCCAACCAGCCTAGTGACGTCTCTTGGCACAGTTTGGACATCAAAGTCTTTAGGGTGCGGTTCATTCTCTTGACTTTTACCGAGCTTTGGGGCCTGTAGGCAGTATGTAGCTTCCAGGTAATGCCCAACAGACGGGTGAGCTGTTGTAAACAGTTCTGTATGAATGCAGGGCCATTGTCCGACCCTATCTCGAGAGGAAGTCCATAGCGTGGTATTATTTCTTTCATCAGACTTTTCACCACTTCCACTGTCTTTTCCGTTCTTGTCGGGAAAGCTTCTACCCATCCTGTCAGGGTACACACCATTACCAATAGATTTTTGTATCCTTTGCAAGGCGGCAACACTGTGAAGTCTATCTGTAACGATGCCATAGGGGATAGCCCGATTGGCTGTTTCCCTGGAGGTTGAGATGGGCCTGTTCTTGGGTTATTTTTGGCACATGTCACGCACTGCTGGGCTATTGCTTTGCAGACCACTGACAGTCCTGGCACATAGAAATGTGGCTCCAACTGTTGTTCCATCATTTCTCTTCCTCCATGAGTACTTGCGTGAAGTGTTCTCACAATCTCAGGCGCTAATGTTGCGGGTAGGACTATCTGTCCGTTCTTCAACTGGAACCATCCGTCTTCTCCACATCCACCTTGTTCTTCTGATAGCCATTTCTTCTCTTTCTCTGAATATACGGGTATCCATTCACTCAGTGGCGCCGGTAGGAGTGCAGCCACCACTGGTTTTGCTTTGTATCGTGCCAATTCTCCATGGTTTCCCCAGACAAATTCTTCTTTTGGGAAATAGTATCGCCAGGCAAAGAACAGCAGATCTTGTCTGTCCTGTGAATCTCTCACTGCTGGTATGAAAAAGTTCATCACACTTTTCTTCATTCTTGGCAGTTTGTTTTTGATAAGGGTCTCTTTGAGAAAGAACCTCACCAACGGGGCTTGGTATTCTTCTGCTCCCAACTCTCCCAAACTTAGCAGTATTCGTGTGATCCACAGATTATTATGAGGGTTGGCTGTCAGATTGTCAAAACGTGAGGCGAAATTTTCTGCTCGTTCAATTTCGGTTACTTTTGTATCTTCTCCACACTCCCCCATTAATTTTACGCTGAAGAATTTCAGCATCATTTTGTATGCTCTGCGTAGTCTTTGCTGAACTTCTGAGGTGTTAATCATAAGACGCGTTTCTTGAGGGTTCAGAGGAGTGGAGTAGAAATTTCGGCCTTGGGACCGGGTTGGAAAAATCCATTGAATATAATCATGGTTGAGTTCTAATAGTTCATAATCATT